>CM076577.1:160357927-160695745 GCA_034641835.2 Pinus albicaulis | reverse complement strand
AAGAGGTAATGTGTGATGATCTCCATCATTAGGTACATTTGGAGGGGTTAATTGTCACCTTTTTTCCTTATTAAGTCTCTTTTTATCACATTTAATTATATTATGGTCTTATGTTGCTAGTGTAGATGTTGATTAAGGCTGAAGGCTTGTCATCATTGGAAATCCTAACATGAGTTAAATGCAAGAAAATCATGAAGATATTGCATTTTTGATGAAATTTTTCCAATAAAATCTCAAGTAGACATCACCCAGAGATTCTAGCGTGGATTTTCTCCACTCTAACCCCAAAGGAAGCTAAGGATCCTTTGAGACTCTCCAAAGATCGAAATCAAGATGACCAAGAAAACTTAAGATCAAGTATCAAAGCTACACTTCACTTCAGAAGCCAAAGTGGATGCATCACTCAATTTTAGGGAGCTATTGGTAGCTACCCTCTAGGTTAAATAGGGCTGAGAAAGAGCTCATTAAGATTCCAACTTTGAAGGAAGATAATAGACTCTTAGCTCTTGTAATAGGTTTTTGAGACTCTCATGTTGATGTAATGAGATTATTTTCTCCAATAAAATGAGTATTTAGGTTGTGCTTCATTGATCCAGTTTCAGAGGGCTAGGCTTGTGGGTTAGGGCCTAATCGATTGGCATTAGTCTCTCTTGTGTATTCATTCTTTACTTCTATGTCATTGTAGCTAGTTTGCTTATGATTGTTTATCTAGTTTACTTCTTATTCCATTCACTATTTTTAGTTTTCTTCCATTCGTCTTTTCCTGTAGATTAAGCTTGCTTACATGTTGGTAGAATAGTTTATAAACTCAGAAAGATGTGTGTCAAGCCTCCCTCTCTCATCTCTTTCATTGGAGCCTGAGGATGGTAGACCTTCTCCACATGCCAAAAGTTCTTTTTAGTTTATGATTTCTTGGAATGAATAGTTAGGTTGCTGTAGTGCCATGAACATGTTTAGAATGTCATGTTAGATTTCTGTTTGTATGCTAAATTAGGTTTTCTTTCCAAATTAAACTCATATTTTCCATTTCCTTCATCATGAATTTGTCAATATTTGTTACATGAACATGTAGTTTTCTTGCAGGTCCAAGTAGCACAACAAAAGAGGACTTCACCAACACCTTCAGATTCATTTCTCACCCTTCATCAACCTTCTTTTCCTCAAAATCCCCATCAGCCTTGTTTTCATAATTTTCATCTTCATACCATGAGAAAACCCTAGAGGTGCAAGAAAAGCTTCTCAAGAGGTTCTGAGCTTGGCCAAGGGGTTGGCCACCTTCCACTCATCCAAAAAAACCTTCACTCTACCTTCCCTACACTTTTATCACCCATTTTTGGCCTCGGATTTCCCTCATACTGTTTCCTGTAGCAATTCAAGACTTTCCTATAACACTACAAAAATCGTGTAGTAGCACTTTCAATAGCACCAGTGGGCCCCTCCTTAAGCCCATAAACCACCATCCCCCTCATCTAGACCTGCCAAAACCACCCAGACACCTTCAGCCTTGCACCCATGAGTTGAAGCCCTTCATAAACCACCTTAGCGCTTTCTCCTCGTAGTTGCAAGACAATGCATTTACAAGCATAGTTAGGTCACGATTAGCTACATGATTAAAATAATGATAGAAAAAACATAGAGTAGATATAGTGTGTTTAGCCATTTGGCCCGAAAAAATGTAATTAGGTTATTTTCCTTTATGCAATTTGAATTCAACAATTTACTTCTTCAAGATGCCTAGTTTGCTTCCATTTCTTATCATAGCTTAATGTGTAGATTTATTTCATTGCAAAGTAGTTAGATGTACTTTATTGCTTTAGAATAGTTCTTTGCTTGCTGATAGAGGAATGGATTTGAATCATTTGTATTGCCAGGTCTAAATTCAGAAGTGTGACAGACTTCATCTAGAAACCCTAGAAATAACACCCTTTCGTAGAGCTCAGAAGAGGATGACACGAGTAGAATGAATATGCTGTGTATATAGCATTTCCACCTCCAATTTTTTACTAGCCCTGAGTTGATAAAGTAAAGTAGGGAAGCCTATGGGAGTTTTAGTATTCTTGGTGCAATACCGGGGCTCACCACTTTTTGGCGCTATTTCTAGGGAGGTGTCTAGTAGATGCTTTGATTTTGTTTTAGCATTAGTTTATGCTTTAATTTTACATTTTGTTTCAAAAATATTGAAAAATACAAAAAAACATGATTTTCATGCCTCGTAGGACTAGGGATACTCAAGGAATTTTTTTAGCTAAAACCCCCACATCACCACATAGTCACCCTTCACTCTTCTTTAGTGGCTATGAGGTTGAACACACCATAGGTGAGCCTTCTGAAAATTTTGAAGAACCTACTGGAGAAGAAGAAGATCTTGTTTCACCAGAGGAACTTACTTCACCTATTTAAACCATGGCTGAAACTGAAACCCAGGGAGCCTTTCCCATTAGAGAGGCATATGGGGAAACTAAAATGAAGAACATTAGCCCCTCAACCCTTCCACATTTCCATGGAATTACTTCTGAATACCCTGACACATTCATGTTTGAATTTTTTGTTTTCTGTAGGACCTATGCCTATGCCTCAGATGATCAAAAGTTGAAGCTATTCCCATCTAACCTTAAGGATGCAACCTTGCACTGGTTCATGGGTCTACCTGTGAACAACATCACTACCTGGGCACAGATGCAAGAAGCCTTCAACAAAAATTACATGGACTACTGTAGGTCCAAGGAAAATAAATATGAGATATTCAAGATGACTCTAGTGCTTTATGAATCCCTAGAATATTATGAAGAAAGGTTCCAGTTAAACTATAAGAGAGCCAACTGTACCCTTGATCCCAGATCACTTAAAATAGTACTTCTCTGAGGGATCAAGGAGGAGGTGATGGAAACCCTCAATATGTAATCATGAGGAGATATCTACCAGCTTCCTTATGAGACAATCAAAACCGTCTTCAGGAACCATTCTAGGGCAGCAAGGAAGAAATGCAGAGCTAGCCAAAGTACAACCAATATCCCTTCCTCTTACACCTCCATCAAGAATGAGATTGGAAATATGCTGGAGGACTTCAAGAGTAACATGCTGCAAAAATTTTCCTTGCAAATGGATAGAATGCAGGTCAAGAAGAAGCAAGAGGAAGCAAAAAAATCCTTGTCTATATTTTTCCCTAGATGTACTAGAAAACACCCTAGAAATGAATGCCCATTAAATTGAATAGAGGTTTACTTAGTCTGTGAGGAGAATCATGCCACAGACAACTGTCCCTCCTTACCTGGACTCAAAGCTGTATACCAAGGTGCAGAATTAGGACCAGAGAAAATATGTTTCATCAACCAGATAAGACCTTAGGGCCCTCGGTCATATCAACAGGGTATGCAAGGTGCACCTTATTCCTACTATCACGATAATCAAAATTCACCTATGAAATCTTGGTACACCCCCACTCCTCCATCCTAGCCTACACCTCCTACTTGGAATTACAAACCTCCATATCATCCTCAGCCTATGAACCAACCATTTTAGTAGTATGTTCCTCAACAACCTCAGTGGAACAACCCATCCCAAGGGTGGATGCCTCAACATAATGAACCACCTGCTCTAATGCCTCCACCCTAATATTAACCTCAGATTACTCATGCTGCTCCACCCAAGCTACCTCATATGCCCACACATCCCAATCTGAACCCGAACAACAGACAAGCACACCAGGTTTATAGTGGAGAGACATCCTATCTAGATTATGCTGTGGAGATACAAGAGATTAATATAAGGTCAGGAAGAGTACTCTGAGACAACCACCCTCCATCTCCACCTGTAAAGGTTGAGGAGGAAAAGGAAGAAAGTAGCACTCAGATCCAACAACCTCCTTTTCTTGAGCGCTTGATCCATTCCAGTTAGCACACCCCAGAGGAAACCGAAATTCTGAGAGAACTGAAAAAATTGTGTGTAAAAATACCCCTTATCCAGGCCATCAAGGATGTCCCTATTTACAATAGGCTCATCAAGGAAAAATGATTCAAGAAACTTGGGATAAAGAAGAAAGATAACCCCCACCATCAATGTAGAACGAAAACTGTCCGACTTAATGTAGTAGGACAACTGTCTTCTCAACACACTTAGAAATAAGCCACTTCGAGGGGGAAACCTCTAATACATTACATGAATGAAAAATTATTGGATGATACAAATTACAAAACCTCCTTTCTATATATAGGAGTCCATGGGGTCACATTGTAGTCCTAGTGGGGCCACAATGTAATCCTAGCCAACCTAACAATAATAATTTAAGGGCACAATAATAACAATATGAGGGTTACAGGAGTACAATAACAAAAATAAGGGGGTTACACAAACAAAAATAAGGGAATATACTAGTAATATAGGGACATAACATGCCCCTCTCCTTCAAAAACGTGTTGTCCTCAACGCTTGAGTAGCTCTGGTTGCTTCTGTATAAAATTCTCATCCTCCCATTTAGAATCTTCAGTGGGTAAGTTATTCCACTTGATGAGATACTCTGAAATTGATCGATTTCATAGCTGTCGAGTTCTTGTTTCCGTGACCGCTTCAGGTTCTAATATGATTTTTCCTTCCTCATCAAGTTCTCAAGTAATATTGTTTGAAATGAAGATTTTCACCTATATCCTCTTTAAGAAGTGAAACATGGAAAACTGATGCATCTTGTGAAGATGTGTGAGTCTAATTTGTGTTATGTACCACATTTGCAACACTTGTACGGACTATATTACTTTTGGCGATAATTTATTATCCTTTCTAGCTTGCTTGAGGCAGATTTTTTGTAAGGCTATAGCCGTAAAATACCCTGTTTCCTACATCAAAATCCTATCGCTCGCAATGTTGATCTACCTCGTTGTTTCATTCAATTTTGTACTAAATTTAGGCTATCCTTTAAGAGTTGGAGAAATTCTTGTTGATGCTCGATGTGATCCTCCACTGCTTGAAACCTAGAATTTTCCCTTAAAGAAGATGTGATGGATGGTGGATGATATCCATAAAGTGCCATAAATGGGGTCATTTTTGCTGCAATATGGAAGGAAGTGTTATACCACCATTCAGCGAGAGGTAACCACTTGACCCATTGTGTTTGTTTATTAGATACAAAACAATGAAGATATCCTTCCAAACATTTATTTACTATCTCAGTTTGACCATCAGATTGAGGATGATAAGATGAGCTATGAGCTAATTGAGTACCCAAACAAGAAAATAACTCCGTCCAAAAATTTCCAGTAAAAATGGGATCTCTGTCACTCACAATAACTCTTGGGCTTCCATGTAGCTTTTGTCCATAAATGTACTAGCAACTGTACTTGCTTTAAATGGATGAGATAATGCACAAAAGTGTGCATACTTGGTAAGTCTATCAACTACCACTATGATGACACTCTTTCCTTCGGACTTAGGTAAACCTATGATAAAATCCATTGAAATCTCCTCCCAACGTTGACTTGGAATGGATAAAGGTTGTAGAAGTCCCGGGGTCTTAATTGTTTCCACTTTATTCTGCTAGAAAACCAAACATTCCGCCACAAACTTTTGAATATCAGATTTAAGGCCATCCCAAAAAAATTCTTTCTTCACCCTGTGGTAAGTTTTTAAAAATCCTGAGTGTCCTCCTAAAGGAGAAGTATGCAATTCCAAAAGAATCTTTTGTTTTAGTTGGGAATTATTACAAAGATATAAGCGATCTTTGTACCATAAGGAATCATTTTTCCAACTAAATGTATCAGATGTAATAGGATCTTGCTGCAACTTTTGAATGAGTGTCCATACATATTTTTCCTTCTTCCATTCATCTCTTGCTTCAGTTATCCAATCTGGTTGGATAATAGAAATGGTACAAAGCAATGCTTCCACCTCTTCATTCTTTCTTGAGAGTGCATCTGCAACAACATTAAGCTTTCCTTTTTTGTAGATTATTTCAAAGTCATAACCCAACCTCTTTGTGACCCATTTTTGCTGCTCTTCTGAAGATAGTCTTTGTTCCAAAAAGTGTTTAAGACTATCATGATCAGTTTTTACCTTGAAGTGTCTTCCCATTAGGTAAGTTCACCATTTATTTAGTGCATGCAGTATTGCTAACATTTCCTTCTCATAAATAGCTTTATGTAAATACTTTCCTTTGATTGGACGACTTTCAAAAGCAATGGGTCTTCCTTCTTGCATTAAAACAACACTAATTCCATTTCCTGAGGCATCACATTCCACAATAAAGGTTTTTGTGAAGTCTGGCATAGCTAAGACCGGTGCTAGGCACATTGCCTCTTTAAGATGTTAAAAGGCCTTAGTTTCTTCAGGAGTCCATGAAAATGCATCTTTCTTCAATAATGTTGTTAGAGGTGCTGCTATTCTCCCATAATTCTTAACAAACTTGCGATAATACCCTGTTAACCCGAGAAATCCTCGCAACTGCTTTATGGCCGTGGGGACTTTCCATTCCTTAATGGCTTTAATTTTGTTAGGGTCTACTTTAACACCCTCGTGAGATATAATATGACCCAGATATTCCACCTCTTGTACTCCAAAGAAACATTTGGATGCTTTTGCATATAATTGTTTCTCCCGCAATAGTTTGAGCACCCTGTCAACATGTTCAACATGATCCTTCCAAGACCTGCTGTAGATTAGTATATCATCAAAAAATACTAGCACAAATTTTCTAAGGAAGGGCTTGAAAATGGAATTCATCAACCCTTGAAATGTAGAAGGTGCATTGGTAAGACCAAAAGGCATGACCAAAAATTCATAATGACCCTCATGAGTTCGAAATGTTGTTTTTGGAATATCTTCAGTGTTCATTCTAATTTGATGATATCCCGAACGAAGATCCAACTTGGTAAAATAAACACCTTAGAAATAAGTATGTGGAGACCCCAAGTGTACCCAAACTTGTAGATGTGCACATAGATGGTGTCATAGTCCCAAATACTCTGATTGATCTCAGGGCTCACATCAATGTTAAGACAAGGGAAACTATGCTGAAAATCAACCTCCAAGAGACTTTGAGGAAAACCAAAACAATTCTGCAACTTGAAGATCGGTCTACAGTAACTCTGGAAGGAATTGTTGAGGATGTTATGGTTTCAATTGACTCTTGGGAGTATCCTATATATTTCCTAGTTATGCAGTCAAAAACCAATTTTAATGGATATTCTCTCATCTTAGGGATACCTTGGTTAACTACTTCCAATGCTTATATCAACTGTCGGGCTGCAAACATGACTATTAAGAATGGGCCCTTGTCTAAATAGCTGGTATTATATCCTCTAGACCAGCCTTCCATTGATCGTGATCTACCTATATGGTTGGAGGATGAAGAAGATGAAGTATACAACAGTACCCCCATTTTTACCATAGATGTTGTTCTTAGAGGGGGGAAGCTTGATGAAGATGAACTCATCGACCATGTCATTCAAAACCAGTCCCCCACTAACAACCCGCTTGAAAAAGTAGTCAAAGAATCTGAATACCAACCTTGGATGGAACTGTAATCAGTTGATTTAACCTCTAAAACCACAAATAATGTCGAGTTTGGCCCATTAGAATCTCTAAACATTAACTCAAACCTCTCAGATAGAGACGAAGAGCAGCTATGCTAGCTTTTGAAAGAAAACCTAGATGCATTTGCTTGGGATTACAAGGAAATGAAAGGGGTGTATCCCTCAGTATGAAAACATCATATTTACATTAAGGAAGGATGCAAGCCTATTCGCCAACCCCAAAAGCAGATGAACCCAACTCTAAAATACATAGTCAAGGAATAATTGCAGAAATTGTTGGATGCAGGTTGAATTTATCCTATATCAGATAGTAAGTGGGTATCTCCTCTTGTCCTAGTCCCAAAGAAGAATTGAAAATGGCGAATCTGTGTTGATTATCTGGAACTCAACAAAGCCACCAAGAAGGACCATTTCCCTTTGCCCTTTATAGACCAATTCCTAGATTTCCTTGCAGGAAATAAGTTCTTTTCCTTCTTAGATTGGTTCAGTGGGTATAACTAGATCCAAATCAACCCTGAAGACCATGACAAGACTACTTTCACATGCCCTTGGGGTACCTTCACTTACAGAGTCCTACCCTTTGGGTTTTTCAGTGCCCCAACTACCTTCCAAAAGGCTGTCTTGAGAATATTCTCCGAGCTAGCCCATGACTCAGTTGAAATCTACATGGATGATTTCACACCCCATGGGGATGAATTCCAGGAAGCTATCTCCAATTTGGGAAAAGTGCTGAGAAGATGCATTGAGATGCATCTCTCCCTGAGCCCAGAAAAGTGCAAATTCTTGAAAAGAGTGGGAGTAGTATTGGGACACTCAATCTCCCAAGTAGGAATATAGGTGGAGCCAAACAAAATCACCATCATCAAAAGGGTATCTGCTCCTCAAAAGTAGAGATATGTCAGGAGTTTCTTGGGTTTAGCTAGCTACTATAGAAGGTTAATCAAAGATTTCATCAAGTTGGCTTCACCACTATTTGCTTTGTTGGACAAATATTCTGATTTTACTTGGTCCAGTATTTGTTAAGAAGCTTTTGAGCTCATTGAGGGAAAGTTAACTACTGCCACCATCCTTCGAGGTCAAAATTGGACTCTACCTTTCCACATACACACATATGCATCATACAAAGATATGGGGGAAGCCTTGGGGTAGTTAGAAGACAAATTACCTTATTCAATCTATTTTATGAGTAAGAAGTTGTCCAAAGCCGAACTCAATTATACTGTCATAGAGAAGGAAATTTTAGCCATTGTCCATGCTTTAAACAAATTTAGACATTATTTCACTGGTTATCAGACCTTTGTACACACTGACCATGCAACCATCAAATATTTAATGAACACACCAAATGTTAATGGTAGAATAATGAGATGGCTGTTACTATTATAGCAGTTTGACCTAAACATTGTTTATAAACCTGGAAAAAAGAATGTTGTTGCAGATTTTTTATCCAGGTTAGCTCTATCAGCAGATGAAGAAGGAATGGTGGATGACTAGCTGCCAGATGAACACCTCTTCGCTATCTCAACACTCTCACCATGGTTTGATGACATAGATAACTACTTGGTTGCTAAAAACTTCCCTCCTAACCTCTCATTCAAGGAGAAAAGAAAGATCATCAGAAAATGCGCCCCTTTCACATGGATTGGGGGAAATCTCTTCAAGCTAGGCCTTGAAAAAATTCTCACAAGATGTGTGAGGGAGGAAGAAGTTTTTTATATCCTTTCTGCATGTCATGATAGCCCTTGTGGAGGTCACTTTTTTGCAAAAAGGACTGCCTATAAAGCTTTACAGGCATGTTACTATTGGCCTACCCCTCACCAAGATGCCAGAAGATACAGTAGCATGTGTGATCATTGCCAAAGGATGGGGAAACTGTTGTGAAACCAACTCCAAAAATAAGCCACTTAGAGGGGGAAACCTCCAATACATTACATGAATGAACAATTCTTGGATGATACAAATTACAAAACCTCATTTCTATATATAGGAGTCCATGTGTTACATTGTATCCTAAGTACCCACAATGTAATCCTAGCCGACCTAACAATAATAATTTAAGGGCACAATAATAACAAAATCGGGGTTACAAGGGTACAATAATAACAATAAAGGGGTTACACTAATAACAATAAGGGACTATACTGGTAATATAGGGACCTAACATGCCCCACTCCTTCAAAAAAGTGTTGTCCTCAACGCTTGAGCAGCTCTAGGTGCTTCTGTATAAACTTCTCATCCTCCCATGTAGAATCTTCAGTGGGTAAGTTCTTCCACTTGATGAGATACTCTGAAATTGATCGATTCCGTAGCTATCGAGTTCTTGTTTCCGTGACCGCTTCAAGTTCCAATATGACTTTTCCTTCCTCATCAAGTTCTGGCAATATTGTTTGAACTGGAAGATTTTCACCTATAACCTTTTTTAAGCATGAAACATGGAAAACCGGATGCACTCGCGAAGAAGCAGGAAGCTCCAATTTGTATGCCATAGTACCAATCTTTTGCAACACCTTGTAAGGACCATAGTACTTTGGCGATAATTTATTATCCTTCTTAGCTTGCTTTAGGGACATTTGTTTGTATGGTTGTAGCCGTAAAAATACCCAATCTCCTACATCAAAACTTCTCTCGCTGTGATGTTGATCTGCCTATTGTTTCATTCGATTTTGTGCCAAATTCAGGTTATCCTTTAAGAGTTGGAGAACTTATTTTTGATGCTCGATGTGATCTTCCACTGCTTGAACCTTCGAATTTTCTCTTAAAGATGATGTGATGGATGGTGGATGATATCCATAAAGTGCCATAAATGGGGTCATTTTTGCTGCAGTATGGAAGGAAGTGTTATACCACCATTCAGCGAGAGGTAACCACTTCACCCATTGTGTTTGTTTATCAGATACAAAACAACGAAGATATCCTTCCAAACATTTATTTACTATCTCAGTTTGACCATCAGATTGATGATGATAAGATGAGCTATGAGCTAATTGAGTACCCAAACAAGAAAATAACTCCGTCCAAAAATTTCCAGTAAAAATGGGATCTCTGTCGCTCACAATAACCCTTGGGCTTCCATGTAGCTTTTGAATTCTGTCCATAAATGTAGTAGTAACTATACTTGCTTTAAATGGATGAGATAATGCACAAAAGTGTGCATACTTGGTAAGTCTATCAACTACCACCATGATGACACTCTTTCCTTCAGACTTAGGTAAACCTGTGATAAAATCCATTGAAATCTCCTCCCAACGTTGACTTGGAATGGATAAAGGCTGTAGAAGACCCGGGATCTTAATTGTCTCAACTTTATTCTGCTGGAAAACCAAACATTCCGCCACAAACTTTTGAATATCAGATTTAAGGCCATCCCAAAAAAATTCTTTCTTCACCCTGTGGTAAGTTTTTAAAAATCCTGAGTGTCCTCCTAAAGGGGAAGTGTGCAATTCCAAAAGAATCTTTTGTTTTAGTTGGGAATTCTTACAAAGATATAAGCGATCTTTGTACCATAAGGAATCATTTTTCCAACTAAATGTATCAGATGTACTAGGATATTTCTGCAACTTTTGAATGAGTGTCCATACATCTTTGTCCTTCTTCCATTCATCTCTTGCTTCGGTTATCCAATCTGGTTGGATAATAGATATGGCACAAAGAAATGCTTCCACCTCTTCATTCTTTCTTGAGAGTGCATCTGCAACAACATTAAGCTTTCCTTTTTTGTAGATTATTTCAAAGTCATAACCCAACATCTTTGTGACCCATTTTTGCTGCTCTTCCGAAGATAGTCTTTGTTCCAAAAAGTGTTTAAGACTATCATGATCAGTTTTTACCTTCAAGTGTCTTCCCATTAGGTAAGTTCTCCATTTCTTTAGTGCATGCAGTATTGCTAACATTTCCTTCTCATAAATAGGTTTCTGTAAATACTTTCCTTTGATTGGACGACTTTCAAAAGCAATGGGTCTTCCTTCCTGCATTAAAACTGCACCAATTCCATTTCCTGAGGCATCACATTCAACAATAAAGGTTTTTGTGAAGTCTGGCGTAGCTAAGACCGGTGCTAGGCACATTGCCTCTTTAAGATGTTCAAAGGCCTTAGTTGCTTCAAGAGTCCATGAAAATTCATCTTTCTTCAATAATGTTGTTAGAGGTGCTGCTATTCTCCCATAATTCTTAACAAACTTGCGATAATACCCTGTTAACCCGAGAAATCCTCGCAACTGCTTTATGGTTGTTGGGACTTTCCATTCCTTAATGGCTTTAATTTTGTTAGGGTCTACCTTAACACCCTCATGAGATACAATATGAACCAGATATTCCACCTCTTGCACTCCAAAGAAACATTTGGATGTTTTTGCATATAATTGTTTCTCCTGCAATAGTTTGAGCACCCTGTCAACATGTTCAACATGATCCTTCCAAGACCTGCTGTAGATTAGTATATCATCAAAAAATACTAGCACAAATTTTCTAAGGAAGGGTTTGAAAATGGAATTCATCAACCCTGAAATGTAGAAGGTGCATTGGTAAGGCCAAAAGGCATGACCAAAAATTCATAATGACCCTCATGAGTTCGAAATGCTGTTTTTGGAATATCTTCAGTCTTCATTCTAATTTGATGATATCCTGAACGAAGATCCAAATTGGTAAAATAAATTGCTCCATGTAATTCATCCAATAATTCATCAATCACAAAAATGGGAAATTTATCTTTAATGGTGAGCTTATTGAGCTCCCTATAATCTGGACACATTCGCCATGATCCATCCTTCTTGTGTACCAATACTACAGGAGCAGAGAAAGAACTTTGACTAGGTTGAATTATACCCGCCTCTAACATTTCCGCAATCATACGTTCAATTTCGCTCTTTTGGAAGTAAGGATATCTATAAGGCCTGATGTTTGGAGGAACACTTCCTGGAATCAAATGAATAGCATGATCATGATCACGAATAGGTGGGAGTCATTTGGAAGTTTCAAACACCTTGGAATGATTGTCCAAGACTTGTTGGAGATCTGCAGAAATAGATGATTTTGATGTCGGAACTTCTAGTGAGCATAATTGTGCAATTACGCCTCGTTGTTCTTTCTTTAGAAGATTTTTCATGACATTAGAGCTTATTATCCTTCCTGGCTTCCCTTCAATACCCTGTAATTCGACTTCCTTTCCTTCTGAAAAAATTTTCAAGAAAAGTTCTTGAAAATTAAAAGCTACCGTCCCCAAAGATTGTAACCATTGTACTTCTAGTACAACATCAACACCTCCCATAGGAATGGAAAGCATTGGACTATTCAATACATATTCCCCCATGGTTAGCTTGATATTATGGCATTTTCTAGAGCAATTTATAGTTCCTCCATTTGCAACCATCACTTGACATTCCGATGTTAGGTATAGGAAACAATTCAATTCCTTGGCTACCTTACAATGAATAAAATTATGGGTACTACCTGAATCAATCAACACTAATACCTTTTTCTTCTTGATATGTCCTTCTATCTTGAGAGTTTGAGGAGTGGTAATTCCTGCCAATGCATTACACAATATGGTCGGACTCATTTCTTCCTCTTCTAGGGTTGGTTGGTGGTGTATATCCTCTTCTTTTGAAGATTCTTGTTCATTTTCTTCTTCCTCTTCACAATCTATGTAAAATAATTTCTTCTCAGCACACTTATGACCTTTAGTGTATTTGCTATCACAACTGTAGAAAAGCCCTTTTTCTCCTTTTTCCTCCAATTTTTGTGGTGTCAACCTTGTAGGTTGTGCAAATCTAGGATTAGCAACACTTACCTCTTTATAGAAGTGAGTGGTAGGCTTCCTTGTTGCCATAATTTTACATTCAATTTTTCTAGCCAACCTGAATGTCTTCTCCAATGAATCAGGTTCCAAAACGCGAACTTCATGTTGGATGTTATCCTTTAAAGTACCTATGAAGAGATCAATCCTGTGTTCCTCTGAAATATCAGTTACCCTTATATTCAATTTTTGGAAGTCCTCAATGTGCTCCCCCACTAAACCCTTTTGTTTGAGATTTATCAATTGGCTAAAGAAGGTGTTTCTCTTCGTATCCTCATAATGTGCTATCATTTCCTCCGTAAAAATTGACCAAGTGACAATTTTTTTACTGGAGAAAAGCCATCGATACCATACAAATGTATTTTGTTCTAAATGTAAAGTTGCAATGCGTACCTTTTGTGTGTTTTGCACATTATGGAGATCAAAATATTGCTCCATCTGTAGTATCCATGTTACAGAATCCTTTCCATCAAACTTCCTCATATCCATTTTTGGAATATGGTGGTTCTTCCCGCCAACATTAGAGTTTATGAAATCACGATTAACAATTATTTTGTTCTCATCATGAGTTTCCTCTACTATCTTTTCACCATTAGGAAACATTTCTTGTATCAACTTTGTCAAACCTTCCATGTCTGCTTTTAGATCATTCTTCATGTTTTCCATTTTGTCTTTCATTTTTCATTGATCTTAGCTTCCATGTCATCCATCTTATAGCTTCCATGCCCACTTCCATGCCATCCATATTAGCTTCCAAACCATTCATCTATCATGCCTTTCTTCAAACCATTCATCTTAGCTTCCATTCCTTTCTTCAAAACTTCCATTTCAATTTTTGTTGCTCTTTGCGAGAGCGAAATTTCTTGCACTTTCTCTTGTAATTTTGATATGTCATGTTTCCATTCTTCGTCTTCATGGGTCATAGTAGAGCCTTCTAAAGGCTTAATGGGTGTTGAATTTTTTTTAGGGGCCATTTTAGAATCAAATACTGATATCTATTCTATAATATGTCCTTGGAATCAATTCAACTTGATTCTTCAAACAAGACTTATGTAATTCGAAAAAAAAAATACACACCTTTTACTTGCTTTTGAGGAGCTCGATATTGAAATTGAATTATCTCAATAATAACGGATCCTCAATATCTAAAATTCAGCCCTGTAGTAGCCCTATGAAGGATGTTTCAAATTCCACAGGTCTGATCTGATTTAGATTCTTCAAGGTAAAGTTATGTCCAATCTCCCACAATGACCCAATTTTGGACTAGTTCAGTAGAGAAAACTTGTATGACTTGCCACGTGTCACTGTTTCCTCCTTTGGCTCTGAATTTGATAGAACGAAAAATACAATTCGTGTACTTGCGACCACTTTTTATATCATTCCAATCCAATGCACAGAGAGAGAGCTATGAATATTTCCCCACGATCACCTCTTTGAGATGAAATTAAGAAGCCTCAAAAAGCCCTAACTTCCATAGATGATATCTCCGAAAGTATTAAGAACCAATATATGATGTTCCCCAGGAGTTCAGTTTCATACTCGAAAAATTTCAGCTTCTGACCCTTCATATAAAAACAATTATTACGAAAATACCACGATGACTTGTTTAGGTTAAATTTAGGAGCCTGAAAAATGACCTAACTTGCACAGATCAGATCTACGAAAATATTGCGAACCAAGCTCTGCAATTTTTTGAAGATGTTCCTCAGGATTTTGGGTTCGCACTCTAAAAATTTCAGATTCTGAACCTCCATAGAAAAAAAGCTATAGCAAAAATGCCACGATGACCTGTTTGGAGCAGCAAAACCCTAGAATCTCAAAGCTCTGATACCAAATGTTGTGAAACCAGCTCCAAAAATAGAAGAAAAGAGATATAAATTCCTTAGAAATAAGCCACTTCGAGGGGGAAACCTCCAATACATTACATGAATGAACAATTCTTGGATGATACAAATTACAAAACCTCCTTTCTATATATAGGAGTCCATGGGGCCACATTGTAATCCTAGTGGGGCCACAATGTAAGCCTAGCCGACCTAACAATAATAATTTAAGGGCACAATAATAACAATATGGGGGTTACAAGAGTACAATAATAACAATAAGGGGGTTACACTAACAACAATAAGGGACTATACTAGTAATATAGGGACCTAACAGAAACCTACGTAGAGGGATGATATGCCTATGTACCCTTAGGTGGCTCTTGAGCCATTTGAAATGTGGGGCATGGACTTCAATGGACCTATTGATCCACCATATGGCCAAAAAAAGTATATCACAGTCTGCACTGACTACTTGACAAAGTGGGATGAAACAAAAATGTGAATTTAGCAACCAAGGAGAAGGTAGCATAATTTATGAGAGAGAATGTGTTTTACAAATTTGGATGCCCCAGAGAGGTAGTCATCGATCAAGAGGCACAATTGACATCTCATCTCATTGATAATATCCTAAGGAGGCACAAGACAAGGCATAATACTTCCACTTCCTACTACCCTCAAGCAAATGACCAAGTGGAAGTGACCAACAAAGCCTTGGAGAATATCCTCACCAAGGTTGTGAGCAACATCATAAAATATTGGGTGGACAGATTGGTAGAAGCTACTTGGGCCTACAACACTACTTGGAAAACAATAACAAGGTTCAATCCTTATGACCTGGTCGATGGCAAGAAATTTCTGCTTTCAATTGAATTTGAGTTCAACACCTTAAGGATGGCAGCTGAGTTAGACCTAGATATATCAAATGCCCACTAAGAGAGGTTGCTGCAATTAAATGGATTGGATGAGTTTAGGATTGAAGCACTCCTTCACACAGAAGTGATTCATTTGCAAAGGAAGGCCTGACATGAAAAGTACATAAAGGAAAAGACCTTTCAAGAAGGATATTTGGCGTTGTTGTATGAATCAAGCCTATTTAAGGATTTCAAAGGAAAACTAATGACAAGATGGCATGGATCCTACAAAGTGGAAAACTGTTATGATAATGGCGTAGTTTAGGTCAGAACCATAGATGAGGAAGGAATTCCCCTACTCTTCAATGGTTTCATGCTTAAGGTTTACAAAAATCCCCTTTCTAGGGCAGAATTTATAAATTCAATAAACAAGGAGGCGTGTGTCATGGGGGACTCCATAGTTTCCAACACCTCCCTCTCCTAAAAAAAAATAAAAAAATAAAATAAAGAGGCATGGGTAAAAACCTCTCTGAGGTTCCCAAGGAAAACTCCAGGGTTGAAAACCTCCATAAGGCAATCCTGGAGCAAAAAAAAAAGAGAGAAAACGAAAAAAAATAGAAAATACAAGATCCTTGGGTGAAAACATCTCTGAGGCACCCAAGGTAGGCCTGTGGGTTGAAAACCTCTATGGAGGCATCCCAATTTCCTTCAAAACAAAGAGAGAAAAAAATGAAAAAAAGAAAGAAACAAAAAAGGAAAAAGAAAGAAAAATACTTATGCACTTATTTGTTTTTCCGTTTTGCAGGTTATTGATCAAAGATGGTGTTTGGGATCCAGAGGAACAATTTTTCTTCATTTTTCCTTTTCATCTACTTGAACACTCCATGAACCACTCCAACATACACCCATTCATTCATTACACCCCTTAGATAGGAAAAACATTAATTTTTTTCTCTGAACTGTTATTGCTACAGGAAAATCCAACAGCTATAGGATTCCTGTAGCACTACAGGAAACTCCTGTAAATGCTATAGGAAACTCATTCATGAAGGAAGAAGCTATCTCAAGGATTTATGAAATTCAAGGAGAGCATACCTACCATTCCCAACCCCTTATTTCACTCCATGCACAAGGATTCACTCTCTAAACCCTATGTTGCACCATTAGCAGCTAGATCATTTGAAACTTGGCATGAGACCTCTTCACTCACCTATACACCACTCCATTCATTCCATGATTCCATTCCTAGCCTCCATAAACCATTTCCCTCCATTTATGAGAAAACTGAAGCAAGAATAAGCAAGAAGAAGACTGCTACAGGAATTGGAAAATTTCCTGTAACAAATCTGTGTGTGGCACAACAAGGCCAAAATATGAAGAAAACTTGATGAGGATGACTCCAAAATACCACCAGTCTACTCCAGGAGAGCAAGCACACCAGCCATGGCATCTGAAGACCTCCATGCAACACATGCAAGAAGAAAATAGAAAAAAAAAAGATTAAGCAACTCACTCAGAAAAAACAAGCAGCTCACTTAGAAAATAAACAAGAAAGTAAAAATATAACAAAGAAAAGATCATGGCTGCAACCACCAACTCTAGCTCCTTGCACTAGCTAATTCTACACTACAATAGCACCAGGTAGGCTCAGGTATGTCCCTTCACCCCTCGCTATGCATTCATAATGACCAAAAGGGTTTAATGTCAAGTTTTAGAAATTTAAAACCCAAAAAGGTGGCCAGTTAACTTGGCCACCTTCGTAAAGTTAAAATGGAGGAAAATTAAAAGTACATGCCACCTAGGAAAGTCAAATAAAGTCAAGAGGGAGTGAAAGAGTATGAAGAAGGTGATCACAAGGCTAAGAAATCATTAACTGGAGTGGGACCAACTGTCTCAAAGATTAAAAAGCGTGTTTAGTACGAGTTAGCACAACGCTATGAATTTAGTTAAAAATGCCATAAAGGTGAGTTATGTCTCATTTTCACCATTTTGCTGAGCATTTCAAAGAGTAACAATACAAGAGAGCAGTGGGAGCCATCAGGGAGAGTAGCATCGTAATCAAAGCTTGCATGCACCATCATGCTACAAGAAACATAGATTTGCTATGTGCAACTAGAGAGGCAGATCAACAAGGGTATAAAGGGAAACACAAAGTCACCTGTGGGTGAAATTGCTTCCTAAGGAAACCATATACCAAGAAAAAACACCAAAGGATAGAGGTAAGTAGTTTCCATTTTCCAGCACTAATATTTATCCATGAAATTGACACACAACAAGTTAAATTTGGTAATTAAAGGGTAAATAAATTTTCATTCGTTTAAGACCACCATCTCCAAGAAATCTTCACATAAATCTCAAACATCTGACCACATTCTTATCGCAACCATTAAAATGGGAGGGGGATTCAATAGAAGGAAGCCCACTAAAATTAAGAGAATTAGGAAGCATCCTCAAGTCATGGAAATTTTTAGAAATCACCAATGGATAGGGTTCTTCAAGATTTTGATGAAGAGATTGCTCGAGAATTTGCAGTGGCTTTGAAATAACACTTAGAAGATAGATCCACTATGGTTAGGGGCCTAGCCATCACACTATCAACTGAACTGATAAGCAGAGTCACACCTTTTCCCTTAGGAGTTAAATGGGTTAAAGAGAGGATGCCAAGCACTGCAACCAAGAAAAGCTTCTTTCTGCCAGGAGAATAATACATTGAAGATAAGAATGGAGTGAGGAGAGAAATCCTTCCATGTAGGTTTTAAACATGAACAGAAATTATCTACACACAAATATTATGACATAAAATAAACACTAGCGAGAGCATAAAACATAAAATAGATAAACACAGAGATTTTCCCCTAGATCCCAAATCAGGACGACCAGCTTGATATTTCATTATATTCGTTTTAGTGTTACAACACATATATATACATGCCGAACCATACATAAACCCTAATCCATTAACCCTGGATTAGAAAATAACCGTAGTTCCCTTTACTGGATCTACAAAAATACCAGGGGCCGAAAACCATTGTACTCCAAAACCATGTGCAAAACCATGCACAAAACCATGGGCGTGGACATACCCAACATTCTGCCACTTGTTGTTTTCTTTCTGCAAGGGGTCACAGGACAACTTAGTAATTGGCCCAATTCTTCAACACCCATTGTTTCTCTACACCAAGAGAAATTCTGAGTGCTCACAGACTTTGTCAATGCATCTGTAACATTCTTCAAAGTGTCCACCTTTACTAGCAACACCCTTTTAGCCTCAACCATATCCCTAACAAAGTGATATTAAACATCAATGTGCTTTGTCTTTGAATGATAAGCAGGGTTATTAGCCAAGAAAATTGCACTTTGGCTATCACAGTCTATCTTTATAGCTTTTTGTACTAACCCCATACTTGAACACAATCTCTGCAACCAAACTGCTTCCTTGCTTGCATGAGTGGCTACCATGTATTCTGCCTCTATAGTTGAAAGAGCCACTACAGACTGTATTTTACTCATCCAACTCACTGTGCCTCCAAATAGGCTAAACACATACCCACTTGTAGATCTTATTTGGTCCAGATCTCCAGCCCAATCAGCATCAACAAAACCACGAATGTCCAACATTCTTTCCAATCCCGGTCTTCCCTAGCAGCACAAGACATAATCACTAGTGCCACGTAAATATCTGAAAACCCGCTTCACTACTTTCCAATGCTCCTTCCCTAGGTTTGACATAAACCTGCTCAATACTCCCACTGCATGTGCAATGTTTGGTCTAGTACAGACCATTGAATACATCAGGCTACCCACTGCACTTGCATATGGAACACGGGACATATCCTCCTCTTATTCTTGTGTCTTGGGACACTGTTTAGAAGACAAATTTACATCTACAGGAATGGGAACATTCATCGGTTTACTATCCTACATATTGAAGCTTTGCAATATAGTCTCGACATACTTCCTCTGGTTTAACCAAAGCTTCCTCTTTGCCCGATCTCTCTTAATTTCCATGCCCAAAATATAGTTTGTTGCACCAAGATCCTTCATGTCGAATTTGGAGAACAGTTGGGTCTTCAAATCTTGGATAATTTATTTGTCATTTACAATCAACAACATATCATCCACATATAATACCAAATAAATAAAATGGTCACCAATTAATTTAAAATAAACACAGTGATCCTCCTTTTGCTTGAGTGAAGCCAAGTCCCTATATATAGGTATCAAATTTCGATAAATTAATATCCTTGGTGACTGTTTTAACCCATACAGAGACTTCTTCAACCTCCGCATACCGCTCTTTTCTTTCCTTCACCATAAAGCCTTCAAATGCTGTTTCCATGTAGATATCCTCTTCTAGATCCCCCGTCAAGAATTGCCTTCACATCCATCCGTTCTATCTCAAAATCAAGTGTAGCCATTAACAAATAAAAATCTAATAGAAGTAACTTTGGCAACAAGAGAAAAAATATCACCAAAATCAATTCTTGACACCTGGGAATACCTTTTTCTACCAACCAAGATTTGTATTTCTCCACCTTGCCTTCTACATTCATCTTCTTCTTAAACACCCATCTGCTCTTGATGGGCTTCCTTCCAGCTGGAAACTCCATCAAATCCCATGCCTCATTTTTATGCCAGGATGCCATTTCATCAACCATGGCCTCCTTCCAGAGTTTTCCATCCTCTGAATCTACTGCCTCCCTGATAGTTCTGGGATCATCATCAGTTATATTTAAGGAAAAACCTAAACAGAAAGCAGATGGACTATACCTTTTTGGTTGCCTTCTTTCTCGAACTGATCTTCTCAAAGCTGGAGTTTGTGGCTGTTCCTCTTCTGAATCTTCTTCTTCTGTAGAGTCTGATTCATACTCCTTTAGCTAAAACTCTATCTTCTCAGGTTCCTTTGGTATGATTTCATGTTTAAAAACATCTTTCACCTCTCTAAACACCACATCTCGGCTGTACACAACCTTCCTTATTTCCGGGTTCCAAAGCTTGTAACCTTTTAAACCATCCTTATACCCAATAAAGATGCACCTTTCAGATTTATTATCCAACTTGGTCCTTTTCTGATTTGGAACATGTACATTTGCATCACATTCAAATACCCTTAGATGCGAAAGAGAGGGTTTCTTACTGTGTACCCATACGTCATGTGGAGTCTTATCCTCCAACACGTGATTAAGGTGATCTCAGAACTGTGATAGCATGCAGCTCTCCGCCTTTGCCTGCACCTTGTCCTAACTCCGGTAACACGGAAGCATGCTTCTTCCTTTTCCATCATTGTCTGTTTCATTCTTTCGCAACTCCGTTTACTGAGAGGTGTGTATGGAGTAGGCCCAGGTGCAGTGCTATACACACTTCTTACGTAACTCTCAAATTCCTTCTGAAAAATCCCCACTGCTATCCGTCCCTCACGTTCATCTTTCTCTCGTCCGGGGTTTCCACTAGAGCCTTAAATTCTTTAAATATGTCAAAGAATTTAGATTTATTTCTCAAGAAATATATCCATGTATTCCTTGAGAAGTCATCTATGAATGAAACATAGTACACAGACTTTCCCAGTGATGGAACTGACACAGGTCCAAACACATCACTGTGCACAAGTTATAATATCTTGTTCGCCCTCTTAGCACCAGAAGGAAAACTCACCTGATTCTGCTTCCCATATACACAATTTTCATAGAAATCGAAATCCAGAGAGAAATTAGACATACCTTCTACCATACCATTTCTATGTAGTATCCGAAGGCCCTTCTCTCCAATATGTCCAAGCCTTTGATGCCATAGCATGGTCTTTTCTCCAGAGACAGCTAGGCTTTCCGCTCCACTTTCAGGAACCACATAACTATTACACCCATCAATAATAGTGCCACCTTGTAGCTTGTATACAGTTCCAGTCCGAACTCCTCGCATTAATACCAGTGCTCCCCGAACCATCTTGCAGGCATCTTTCTCGAACACTGTTTTTACACCTGCATCATCCATCTTGCTTACAGAAATCAGATTTCTGGCCAATGCAGGAATATGCAGAACACCAGGAAGTGTTCTAATCCGTCCACCTTGTAGCTTCAGCTTTACCTTTCCACGTCCGACGATTTTGGCCTTCCTATCATCCCCTAGCAAGACATCACCATCATATTTCTCATACTCGCAGAACCACTCCCTATGGGGAGTGAAGTGAAGGGATGCACCTGAGTCAATCAACCATGACTCATGATCTACATGTGTATTTGAAGAAGAAGCCAAATACACATCCCCACCTTCATCCGAGGTGGTTTTTGCCTCTGCAGAAGGAGCATCATCAGATCCCTTTCCTTTCTCAGGAGCTTTAGATCTGCACTCCTTTTTGTAGTGCCCTTCCTTTTCGCATTTCCAACATACCTTTACAAACTTTCCAGGAGATTTAGATCTCCCTCTAGATTTGGATCTCCCACTCGAAACCTTATTCTTGTTTATGTTTTGGGACCTTCCTCGTACAGATAAGGCATCTCCATTCTGGCCCTCCATATTTCTCCGTCTCATTTCCTCCGACAACAAGGCTGAGACAATGTCATCAAAATTCAAGGTAGTTGTATTGCTACCTATTGCAATAACCAGACCGTCCCACGAGTCTGGTAGAGAACACAACAAACTAATGCACTAATCTTCATCTGAGATTTTAATATCAACAGATGACTGCTGACTTACCAAAGTATTGAAGGCGTTCAGATGCTCTGTCACCGAGTCTCCATCCTTCATCCTCAGGTTATACAAATTTTTCCACAGGAACAACTTATTCACCAGAGAATTTGATTGGTACAAAGTCCCAAGTTTTTCCCACAAATTCTTCGCTGTAGCTTCCCCAGATACATTCAACAATACTGAATCTGAGACACACAACCATATTTTTCTCTTAGCCTTCCGATCGAGTTTCTTCCAGTCTTCATTTGACATTGACGTTGGTTTAGTACTTGGATCTACCACGATCCACTGATGTTTTTCCACCAGTAGATCCTCCATCTTGAGCTTCCACAACTCAAAACTCTGACCATTAAATTTCTTGATCTCTATCTTTCCACCGCTTTCCATCTTCTTTGACCGCAAGAATCGATCCCGCAGATCTCCCACTGAACAGGGTCTACCTTAGGCCCGAGCAAAAAACCCTCAGCAGCAAAGGTGTCCCCTTGAAGCTGAAACAACTCTGATACAAAATGTAGGTTTTAACCCTGAACATAAATTATCTACACACTAATCTTATAACATAAAATAAACAATAGTGAGAGCATAAAACATAAAACATATAAACACAGAGATTTTCCCCTAGATCCCAAATCAGGATGACCAGCTTGATATTTCATTATATTCCTTTTAGTGTTACAACACATATATATACATGCCGAAGCATACATAAACCCTAATCCATTGACCCTGGATTAGAACATAACTGTAGTTCCCTTGACCGGATCTACAAAAATACCACGGGCTGAAAACCATCGTACCCCAAAACCATATGCAAAACCATGCACAAAACCATGGGCACGTGACTAGTCGTGGAAAGAATATAACACATACCCAACATTCCATACCCTTGGGATGAGGTAGCCTTCCATATCATGAAATTTATTTCTTGTGAAGGTAGACTTAGTGTAGTCTATGGGTATCATTTCAGATTGTTGAATGAGCTTGGGTTTCAAGGAGAACCCCCTCTAGAGTAGAGATTAAGCATTCGTCATTTCCTCCTGAACTCCATAATTGACATGAGAAATAAGGTGAGGCAATGAAAATACCAACATTTGACCCATCGTGGCCTTATAAAACTAATAGTGAATGATGCTTTGAGAAGATTAAAACTCCCTATATCTTGGTCCTCTTTCATATACATGGATAAGGAAGCCTTCATAGCCACCCAAATAGGAAAAACCTCTACCTCTAGTCTTAGAGAGAGGGAGGTATAATAAGAAGAAGAGGAGGTTGAAGAGGAGGTAGAAGAAGAAGAAGAAGAGGAGGTATAAGATGAGGAATAAAATTAAGAAATGGAGATTAAAACAGAAAACACAGAGACAATAGAGACATAGAAAGAAAAATCTGAGGGGAAGAAGAAAGAAAAGACTGAGGGGAAAAAGGAAGAAAAGAGAGAGGAAAATAAAGGATTGGACCCTATCCTAGGCAGTGAAACCTCTCCTCAAGACACCAGCATGTCACCAGACATGACATACCAGGAAGTGGCTACTACCCTAGCCACTTTGAGCACACGTGTAAAGAAAAAAATGAAGAGGCAAGCACCTATGTATTTCAAGAATAGGAAGAGTCAAAGGGCGAGGCAAGGGAAACCAGAGACTCCCACCAAGAGCCCTATTGTCATTGAGGAATCACCAAAGAAAGATGATGAAATAAGGTTAGAAGAAGGATGGGTGCAAGAGGTCACCTCACCTGTGAGGACCCCCGTGACCTACATCAGAAGACACTCAGCAAGGTTGGCATCCCATACACCTCATGCAACCCCCACAGACCCTCAAAAGACTGAAAAGAGAGAAAAACAAGAAAAAGAGGCTCTTCAACAAGCAAAACAATTTTTTCTGCAGGAAACTCTGTTTTTGCTACAAGAAACTCCAATAGGCCCAAAATTAGATAAAAAGGCCTTCGTTGAGGAAAAAAATACAACCATAGATGGAAAAGAGGTCAAAGAAGTTGAGGACAAGGTACAAGATGAAGGAAAAGATGAAAAAGAGGGAGAAAAAGATGACAAGGAGGAGCCCACCTCACCAAAACCGGTCCTCAAAGATGTAGCAGTAGTTCCAAACCCTAGCCCTCAACCTAATCTCAACTCTTACTACACATACATTGAAGGGGGGAGATTGATTCCTTAGAAGTTCACAAAGCCTTTATTCTATCAGTTGGAAGAGGAGAAAGAACACACTCATCATTAGATGAAGCTTGCCACATCTAAAGGTATGCATGACATAGGGGTCATGGAGGGAAAAATGGATGAGTTGGGGAAGGATTTGTCAAATGTTAGGCTCAGGGAATCCAAGTTGAAAGAGCATCTTCAGAAGCCCTAAGAAAATAATGTAGCATTGTAGGAGAAAATTCAGCAAAAGGACAAACAAATGGTCACCATAGCAGATTTTTGCATGGAGGCCATTCAACACATATATCCATTAGATTCCTATGTAGTTTAACTCAGGGAGTAGTGACTCCTATTTCAAATCAAAACACTAGCCTCCCATGGATTCTTACCTTTTTAGAATTTCAGATAGTCCATTGACTTTGTAATATTCCAAAAATTTAGCCTTCAAGCTAAATGGAATATTATAGTTGTTTTATCACTAGGTAGGTGAATAAGTGGGTGAGGAGGCCCATAAGTCTCTTTAGAAGTAATAAAAACACTTAAAGTGTGAAAGGAGACCCTTTTAGCTACTAAATAAGCACCTCCAAGTGTGAACAAGGGTTGGGTCATGTTGATTCAGTCAACTTTGACCAAGTCAACAACGCTGTTATGGAGGAGTGGAGATTGATTAAGGAATAACGCAGTTTTGGAGGGAGATGGATCTCATGAAGGAAATGACCTAGTTGAGTGGGGCCAAGGGCAATAAAGCTCACATTCTATTTAAGGAAGAGGATGGCAGCCATATGAGCACATGTTTTAGATTATTATCTTGATATTGGTATGCTTATAATTTTTGCTTCCTCTTGTTGTTTAGCAAGGTTGCAGTGATGTTTAGCACCGGGTGTTCCCAAGCGGGAATCCCACCTCTTTCCTTGAGAGGCCTCTTAGAAGAGATTTTTATTCATTTCCACGTTCAAATTTTTAGGCCAAGCTACAACTTTCTTCATCAGCGCAATTTTTGTAGGTTATTCTGCTGTGTTGTAGGGTGCAGCAGTAAAGGGGTTAGAATCCCACTTTCTGAGCTATTTTCTCATAGGAGGAAGGTTTCCTTCCATTGGGAGATCTGTTTGTAGAGTTCTTGGGCACATTTCAGATCCTTGGCATCAGGCCATACATTTCCCATCATTTATAGCGTTGTTATAGCTAGGGAATGTGTTATTTTTGAAGGCAACTTCAGTGGCAGATCTTGTGGTTTCTTTGTAGTGTTTCCTTGTGATTGAGGGGTTCGTCCTTTAATGGGAGGAGACCTTTGAGGGGATCAACATCAGATCTATTATAATTCAGCCTTCTACAATCTTGTTCTTCAGTTTTCAGTGTATCTTCAGCCATTGGGCTTTAGATCCCATCTTGTATAGAGTGTATTTCTGAAAACCCTTTTCCGGGTTATTTGTAGGAGTTGGTATTGAGCATAGATCTGTATTGGGAATATATTTTGAGGCTTATAACAGCCCTACATATTTTGTACATAATTTTTCTGTAGAAGTTTTTTTTTAACTGCGCTGTAGCAGTCTCCAACATTCTTGTATTGTGACAACAACTCATTTGTGGAGTGATTTCTTATGGGAGGCTGGTTCCTTCATTGCATATGATTCACGCCTCACTATTATGTATTGATTTTATGATATAATACATGATGTTATGTCTCCATATTGGTCTCCAATGATTATGAGTTGAGTTACATTGCTACTTTCAATTTTGTGTTCATGTATTGCTGCACTCCCCATTTTGGGATATTACAGTGGTATCAAAGCATAATCTTGGCTCAACCTGTGGATCTCAGCCATTATGCTATCAAGAGAAGAAGGAGAAGAAGATATGTATAGAAAGGACAAAGATAATACTCCATTATTTGGAGGAATAAGGGAAGAGAAGCTCTCAAAGCTTCTTTCTAGATCTATACAGAGCATTAAAGGAGATGTGAAGAAAATGAGAAGGGAGATGGAATCTCTAGAGAAGTTTGGATCTAGAGCCAAATATAGATTTTCACATGATAGGTGTGAGAATGAAACTACACCCTATTATGCACAACACAGTCAAATGCCCGGATCTACCAGGAGAGAGTTGAAAGAAGAGGAAATTCCAAGGAGGGAAACTCTTAGTAATTTTCTGCAGGAGTATGAATCTCAAACTGAGAAGTTTAGAGATCATATCACTTTCCAAGAGTTTTGCAAGATCAAGGTGGAGAGGAGCAAGAAAAATGACATGGAAATATTTTCTCTATCTACTTTTGATGGATCACCAACATGTTCAGCCAAAGCTTGGGTGGAGGATCTACACACCTATTTGCAACAACACCAAGTTTCTGAAGATGAAGCCATCAAAGTTGCAGCACTGCATTTTTAAGGTAAGGCCTATGCCTGGTGGATATTTGAGTCATTTTCATTAATAGATGAAAATAATTCTTCTTATGCAAGGTTCACTAAGATATTAGTGGAAAGGTTTGATGGAAAACATTCTGAAACATCATTGGTGGAAATAAACAAACCAAAACCAACAAACCCTTTGCATGTGTTGGAAGAACCTATAAACTCAAATCCACTTTATAAAACTATTGAAAAAGCTCACATCTTGCATAACACCTTGCTAGATGAAAGATATCTGTCTCATATCTTTGGACAAGAGGGCATGAAGGTTCATTTTTCAAAAGAGGATCCTATTATTGAGCAGGTGACTCCCATTCATATTGAAGAGGAAGAGAAGGATGGGGGCAACAAGGCTGTCACATCTAGAGCATATCTAGTCCCTCATGCAGAGGAAGGAGGAGCACATGCTCCAATAGGAGGAATTCTTGTATCATTGCAAGAAATTATGTAGGATCTCACATATGGAGGAAAAAGCAAAATCGATGAGCAACATGATTGTGAGACATTGTAGATGGAAGAAGAAGGTAGGGAGGAAGGTCAGCATGACTTGATGAGGAGCACACACCCCTATATATTTCAGAGAACTAATGCAAAGAAGTGGCAGACTGATTTGCACTGTGAGGGTAAGGGCAAGGTTTCCCATCCATATGTACAGTCTACTCTTGACATTGATGTCTCATTACATGGAGGCATTCCACCAGTGAGGCCACCAGATCTGGAGTTGGTAAGAGACATCTTGCCATTTGGTTCAACACACTTAGATTTTGGAGAGATGAAGGCTTGGGAGGAGTCTAGTACAATGCAGAGAGTTTGGGATAGACTCAAGGAGGAGGGAGACATTCTCTGATTTTCAACATTACCCACTCTCACTACATATACTGCGTTGACAAAAGTTGCTGCAGTGATGGAGGATGGCACCTTCATGGTGCAAGAGAGCTGCTCCATGGATTTGGAGAAACAGAGGGTACTTCCTTTGAGGAAGGAATCCTCCATACATTGGAGTATATGGAGGCCACTCATGCTTACATTAGCCAAGATCAGGAGATTCTTTTTGGATGGGAGCTTCTCACGGGAGGCCAACTTCCAAAGATCACTACTTCTATTTGAGCATGAGAAGCTGCATGATGGGCATGGAAATGTTTTGGAGGATGAATTTGGCATGGGGGATGTCAAAGGAGAAGACAAAAACATGTGGAGAGCTTCACATTCTAGATCATCAACGCTATCTCTTGGGAGGATTGATCCATATTGGAGGTCTCAACTTCTGGTAGAGTACTCCAAGGATTTTGGTGCTTGCATGATTCTTGATGACCCAGATGGAGATGATAGATATATGGTGGATGATGAGGTCATCTATTCTTATGGTAGAGTCTTCTTGACTAGAGCTTCTGAGCTTAAGGAGAAGCTGCTACATGCAACACATGAGGACTTCCTTTCCATGCACTTTGAAGCATATCTTTCTTTGGCAGAGGAGTTCACTTGGGAGGGAATCCAACATGATATATTTCAACATATGGAGAGATGCATAGCTCGAATGCTGATGGAGAGGTTAGCACAGCCACTTCCCTACTCATTGAGAGTGAGGGAGAATTTCCAGTTGAGCCATTTCAACTCAAGAACCCAAGTACATGGTGGAGGAGGTACAATTTTTCATTATGATTTGCACTTCTTTACTTTTTATGAGGAACATGTTGTATTAAGGAGGGTCATTCCTTCTTATACATTATATTATGATGTACTTGAGGCCAAATGTAGCATTGAGATTGGCTATCCTTATGGTGGTTTGTGGGGGAAGCCACATGATTCTTGATGTGCACCATTGACACCACATTGTACTTTCATGATTCCATCTTATGGGATGATTGTGGCAGAAAATAAGTGGCTGGAAGAGCACTTTTTATTCTTTATTTTAAGGCAGGCAAGGGATGCCCTGCGCTGGTTCCATATATGGAACTATGATCCACTCTCTGGTTGTCATATGGCAGCTTGTTTTCATTGGTTCTTGCTTCCATGTATTGCTGATATTCTTATGTTCATGGGGAGCTTTGTTTGGAGAGTGCTAGATGAGTTGGAGATGCCCATTGGGAGTATGATTCTCTCTACTTTACATGTTGTATGTTTAAGGAGAAACAATGGGCAAACCATGATTGCCACATCACACCTCTTGTCTTCATAACTTGAGTTCTTGGAGGAGGCACTTCATGGCTGATTTATTTTGTGGGGTAACTTGGGCCATTCTTGGAGGCCATGAAATTTCAGCCCAAGATCAGCAACATCCCCATACTTACCATAAATGGAGAGAGAAACAACTTGGATGGAAAACTCTGATCTCTCCATGCAGCCCCGATACATTGCATAAAACAGGGGTTGATGATTTCTTTGATGAGCTACCAAGAATGGCTCATTTCATTTGGATGATAGCATGGGTGTGGGAGTCACTCATTGGGAATGAGATTCTCCATGATTTTCATCACTACTACCTTGAGGAGGCCATTGGACAGCAAGAAGGTTTCCACTTATACCTTCCACCTTTTCATGATGTGAGCCATTTGGTTTTGCATACTTGGGAGGAGACATTGGAGGGCAGATTTATTGCCGATCATTTTGAGCAGTGGTGGGGACTATTGATGAGGAGGCCACAAGAGAAGGAGGAGAGGAATTTTTCTCTCCTTATACAATTGCTTGAGGACAAGCAAAATTTTGGGGGGGAGGACTGTAATATTCCAAAAAACTAGCCTTCAAGCTAAATGGAATATTATAGTGTTTTATCACTAGGTAGGTGAATAAGTGGGTGAGGAGGCCCATAAGTCTCTTTAGCAGTAATAAAAACACTTCAAGTGTGAAGGATACCCTTTTAGTAGCTAAATAAGCACCTCCAAGTGTGAACAGGGGTTGGGTCATGTTGTTTTAGTCAACTTTGACCAAGTCAATAATGCTGTTATGGAGGAGTGGAGATTGATTAAGGAATAACACAGTTTTGGAGGGAGATGGATCTCATGAAGGAAATGAACTAATTGAGTGGGGCCAAGGGAAAGAAAGCTCAAATTCTATTTAAGGAAGAGGATGGTAGCCATATGAGCTCATGTTTTAGATTATTATCTTGATATTGGTCTGCTTAGACTTTTTGCTTCCTCTTGCTGTTTAGCAGGGTTGCAGTGTTGTTTAGCACCGGATGTTCCCGAGTGGGAATCCCACCTCTTTCCTTGAGAGGCCTCTTGGAAGATTTTTGTATTAATTTCCACATTCAGGTTTTTAGGCCAAGCTATCTCTTTCTTCATCATCACAGTTTATGCAGGTTATTGTGCTGTGTTGCAGGGTGCAGTAGTGGAGGGGTTAGAATCCCACTTTTTGAGATATTTTCTCATAGGAGGAAGGTTTCCTTCCCTTGGGAGATCTGTTTGGAGAGTTATTGGGCACATTTCAGATCCTTGGCATTAGGCCATACATTTCCCATCATTTCCAACATTGTTCTAGCTAGGGAATGCGTTATTTTTGAAGGCAGCTTCAGCGGTAGATCTTGTGGTTTCTTTGCAGTGCTTCCTTGTGATTGAGGGGTTCATCCTTTCATGGGAGGAGACCTTTAAGGGGATCAACATCAGATCTATTTTTCTTCAACATTCTACACTCTTTTTCTTCAATTTGCAGTGTATATTCAGCCATTGGGCTTTAGATCCCATCTTGTATAGAGTGTATTTCTGAAAACCCTTTTCCGGGTTCTTTGTAGGAGTTGGTATTGAGCATAGATCTGTATTGAGAATTTATTTTGAGGCTCATAACAGCCCTACATATTTTGTACATCATTTTGTTGTAGCAGTGTGTTTTTAACTGCGCTGTAGCAGTCTCCGACATTCTTGTATTGTGATAACAACTCATTTGTGGAGTGATTTCTTATGGGAGGCTGGTTCCTTCATTGTATATGATTCATGCCTCACTATTAGGTATTTATTTGCTGATATAATACATGATGTTATGTCTCCATATTGGTCTCCAATGATTATGAGTTGAGTTACACTGCGACTTTCAATTTTTTGTTCATGTATTGCTGCACTCCCCATTTTGGGATATTACAGACTTTTGCAACCAATCAAGTATGGAAGACAAGGCAAAAATGGTAGAGTTCTACATGCACAACCTTGTGTTGGCAGAATTGAACATGTGGGACCCCAATCCTAGGATGGGAGACATGCAGTTAATGGCATTGGAATCATGGATGGTTAATGAAGAGACCAGAGCACAAGAAGTAAGAAGGGTTATGAGGATAGAAAAAAAATAACCTTTACACATTAGGGCATAACTATTAAGCCCTAGGGGAGTCATCAACAACCATTTTAATATAGAAAAGAATCCCGCACTTGCAGAAAAATACCTCCACACACAAGCTCAAGCCATGGATCACTTTGATGATGTTTCTAGGTTGTTGGGCGATGAGTGCATAATGGCTAGCCAAAGGAGATGGAACAACCTCCCTCACAACCTTAGAAACATGGAGTACCACACACCAAAAATATTTAGAGGTGCCCTAGAAAGACTACCACTATCCAAGAGGGCCATGAAAGCTAGAAAGATTCAGTGGTTTGGTTTGAAACTCATTCCACCCTTGTTGTTGGGGCTGAGTGATGGAAAATACCAAGATGAGCAGAACAGAGAGTGGGAAGAAGCAAAAAATAATGATGGCTTTTTCCCTCCTAAAGGGACTCCCACACTTCTTTCTTGGGAATTTAGAGTGTCCATCAAAGCTTTGAAACAAATGTAGAAGGAAGACAAAGTTGCTCAGAGGATGAGCAACCATTTGGTAGGGGGATGATGATGAGATCCATCATTAGGTACATTTGGAGGGGTTAATTGTCACGTTTTTTCCTTATTAAGTCTCATTTTCTCAAATTTTAATTATATTATGGTCTTACGTTGCTAGTGTAGATGGTGATTAAGGCTTGTCATACTTCGAATGCCTATCATGAGTTAAATGCAGGAAAATCATGAAGATATTGCATTTTGATGAATATTTTGCCACTAAAGCTCAGATTAGACAACAAGGAGAGATTCTAGGGGGATTTTCCACCTCCTTAACTCCCAAAGGCAGCTAAGGGATCCTCGAGATTCCCTCCAACAACTCGAAATCAAAGGAAGCCAAGAAAACTGAAGATAAAATGCACCAAAGCTACACTTCACTTGTAGTCAAAGTGGATGCATCACCTACTTTTTAGGGAGCTATTGGTAGCTACCCTCCAGGTTAAATAGGGCTGAGAAAGAGCTCATAGGATTCAAACTTTGAAGGAAGCTAATAGACTCTTAGCTCTTGTAATATGTTTTTGAGACTTTCATATTGATGTAATGAGACTATTTTATGAAATAAAATGAGTATTAAGGTTGTGCTTCACTGATCTAGTTTCAGAGGGCTAGGCTTGTGGGTTAGGGCCCAATCCACTGGCCTTAGTCTCTCTTGTGTATTCATTCCTTACTTTTATGTCATTGTATCTAGTTTTCTTATGAGTGTTTAACTAGTTTTCTTACTTATTCCATTCATTGTTTTTAGTTTGCTTCCATTTGTATTTTGTTGTAGATTAAGCTTTCTTACATGTTGGTAGAATAGTTTATAAACTCAGAAAGATGTGTGTCAAGCCTCCCTGTCTCATCTCTTTCATTGGAGCATGAGGAGGGTAGACCTTCTCCACAGGCCAAAAATGATTTTTAGTTTAATATTTCTTGGAATGAATAGTTAGGTTGCTGTAGTGCTATGGATATGTTTAGAATGCTATGTTATCTTTCTGTTTGAGGCTAAAGTAGGTTTAATTTCCAAATTCAACTCATCTTTTCCATTTCCTTCATCATGAATTTTCCAATATTTGTTGCATGAATAGGTAGTTTTCTTGTAGGTTCAATTAGCACAACAATGGAGGAATTCATCAACACCTTCATCTTCATTTATCACCCTTCATCAACCTTATTTTCCTCAAAATCGCCATCAGCCCTGTTTTCAGATTGTTCATCTTCATACCGTGAGCAAACCTTAGAGGTGCAATACATGCTTCTCAAGAGGTTCAGAGCTCGGCCAAGGGGTTGGCCACCTTCCACTCATCCAAAAATGCCTTTACTCCACATTCCCTACACTTTTCTCACCCATTTTTTGCCTCAGATTGCCCTCAGACTGTTTCCTATAGAAATTTAGGACTTTCCTGTAGCACTACAGAAAACCTGTAGCACCACTTGCAGCAGCACTAGTGGGCCCCTCCTTAAGCCCAGAAACCACCATCCACGTCATTCAGACCTACCAAAAGCACCCAGACACCTTCAGCCTTGCACCCATGAGTTCAAAACCTTCATAAGCCACCTTATCGCTTTCTCCTCCTAGTTGCAAGACAATGCATTTACAAGCATAGTTAGGTCATGATTAGCTGCATGATTAAAATAATGATAGATAGAACATAGAGTAGACAAAGTGTGTTTAGCCATTTTTCCTAGGAAAGTGTGATTAGCTTAGTTTCCTTTATGTAATTTCAATTCATCAATTTACTTCATGCAAGATGCCTAGTTTTCTTCCATTTCTTATCATTCATTAATGTGTAGATTTCTTGCATTGCAGAGTAGTTAGATGTACTTTCTTGCTGTAGAATAGTTATTTTCTTGATGATAGAGTAATTTAGTTGTATCATTTGTAGCCCTAGGTCTAAATTAATAAGTGTGACTGAATTCTTCCAGAAACCATAGAAATAGCACCCTTTCGTAGAGCTCGGAAGAGGATGCCATGAGTAGAATGCATCTAGTGTGTATATAACACTGTCACCTCCAAGTTTGCACAAAACACGAGTTGATAAAGTAAAGTAGGGAAACCTCTGGGAGTTGCAACATTTTTGGTGCAATTCCAGGGCTGACCAACAGGATTTGGTTGAGACTTGCTCCCCTGTTATGATTCCGGTTTGAGGGTGAACTCCCAAATGAGATTCCAGGGTCGGATATGTGCTCCCTTGTGATATGAGTTATCCTGTTTCTAGATGTGGGTGGAAGCTATCATTCCCCAATTCTTCTTCTTCTTATATTCAAGAAAGTTTCAACAAATGGAGTTGAGCCATGGTGACACCTTGATGAAGAGATCTACAAGAAAAGATTATATAGTGGAATCCTTTCTAGTTGAGAGGGAGTGTTAATTTTTTGAAAATAGGGTAAAATTACACAATGGACAACTTAGATGATTAAAATAATAAGTTAAATATATTCCTCTTTTCGAGAGGATAAAAATCGGTCTATAGATTATCCTAATTGGTTAAGCGAAAGTTAAGTTATGAATTATTTTATTATTTTATAAGTTGGTTAAATTGCATGTTGATTTGGTCAAAGCCCCAAGTGGTCCCTCATCAAGTTATAAATAGAAGTGACCTCAAGCTCATTTATACACATTCACTCATGAGATCATATTCATGTTGTTTTGGTTATTGGTCATTTATTTATTTATTTATTTAATTTTTTTTTTAAATTTTTAATTTTTAATTTAATTATTATTATTATTATTTTTTCTGGCTTGCAAAGGTACGTCGTAAGAGGTTTGTGCAGTGGATCAAGATCACAGTCAGAGGCACATTTCAGATCTGAGTATTTTGGACCAGGGCCGCTTGCAGGAGAATTTGAGGTAGTGGCTTTGCTAAGTTTGGGCCGTGAGCTTAGCTTGTTGTGGTCGCAGATCAACTAGTAAATTCTCTTGCAGGTAGGCTTAAGGGCGTGACTAAGTTTCTAGGTATTCAAAACCTCAGCTCGGGCACAAAGCTATGTGGTAGCATCTTAGAGCTGATATAGCCGCAGGCAGGGCGTGTTAAGGCCGCGACTCTGTGAGTTATTGTCCAGATTAGATTTGGTATTTTGTCATTTTCTCACACAGTATCATCAGTCATCCATCACGCAATCACATCAGCGTTAGATCAACTATTGACATTTTTCTAGACTCAGATCTATATTGGGGCAGCTAAGATCACTTGGTATTAGTGATCCATTGATTTTGTGTTTTGTTGATCTATAGATCAGTTCAAATTATTATCCACTATATTATTGTACTGGGCTCATTGTACTCTCTACTGAAATCATTTGAAGATAATCTATAGAAGAAGAATATTTGAAAGGGTTTCCCCCACAATGGAGTTTTTCCCTGGTGTTGGACCAATTTCTGTGTCTCATGGTTTTGATATTGTCTTTTTTGTCCTTGTGTACATTGTTCTAACTTCAATTATAGTTTATGGTTATTTATATTGCATAGATATGAATATAATGTTAATTAAAATCTAATTTGGGCTTAAGTAACTGATACAACATAGAGAAATATTGAAAAATTAACACAAGATATGACAGCGGGGTTGTGAAAATCCTTGGAAAAATGTCCGAACTGACTAAAATTATAACATATGATCTATCCACGACCTCATCCAATGCCTTGTCTGTGGCCATGCCCTCGGCCTTGGAAACCTCCACGTGCTGTTTGTTATCCTAGATCTTCGTGACCTTTGACTTGCATTCATTATGATCCAAGACTCTACATCATTAGATCATAGCTTCTAACGTGCTTGTCATCATGTCCCACCGAACTACATAAATTACAGAATAATTTCTTCGACGACTGGATGTAATTTTGTAGTAGATGACACTAGTCATTGGATTGAGGGCCTGCAACTTCGCATAAGCTACACCAGACATTTGGTCCCACATTTGGTCTAGTACTTGGCACATGCTTCAAAAGACTTGGCATCCCAGTGCCCAAGTAATCTCTATAAACATGACACTAATCCTTATGGTGGCCCTCCACTTTTCACTTTACGCACCATATTTCTGAGCGCATGTTAGACTAAACATATTTTCCCTTCTTCAGGTTATGGATTTTCATATGTAAGCTCACTAACTGGGTTTGGATCTCCTGCACCCCTATATTGGTATCCGCTACCGACAAAGCTTCTAGTTTCATCGTAATCTCCAATTCTTTTGCTTGGCTTGTGATCTTCTACTGTGACAATGAAAATCTAAGATGTGGCTTGATGGGGCCTAGAACTAGGTTCAAATATGGCTGCACAAACCAAAAAAGCCCACTATTACCGGCCCTTTCGAAAATGATCTGCTGCGTAGAACGAAGTCTCACCCGAGGCAATATTATGGGATGCTAGCACTAGGTTTATGCATCCAGAGGGACAATGGAGTGTGGATTTAGGGCTTATCTTCATTTCAACACTTAACAAAGCTTCACAGAACAACTATACTAATTATACAATCGTTGTTCCTCACTTGTTATTGAACTATCTTGCAAACTATGCGATTTTACTTTAAAAAGAATAAAAAAACATAAATAACCATAAACATGAATTTGTGATGAAATTATGTATACAAACCCTTAAATCAACACAAATGATATCAAAATACAAGTAAAGAAAACAAATAAACACATAACACTGATTTGTCTTCAAATTCTTCTATTGTTACTCAGATATTCTTAATACAACCCTTTCTGCCCTGCGCACTCAGCTGCAGGGGTCTGCGCACTCAGTTGCAAACATTCTAAGGTCTCCGCGCACTCAGCAGTAGGGGCATTCCATTTCCCACAAACAATATAATATATACTCAAAATAATGTTACATCCAAGTGCATTCTATCATGAATTATGAGATTCATCGAATGAATTTGAAGGACTATCCTATACTTCTTATATAGTCTTCTCTTTTACAATACCATGGTCCTAAAACCATGGGCAGAGCTCAAGGTATACAAAAATATCCCATCCATTTACAAAATAAATGGATTTGATCCACCGCAAAGCCCATAAGACTCTAACACAGCTCCGTGCTACGTGCTCGCTCCTCGATCCGTGAAGTCTTTCTCAAAATATTTAATCGAGGTGTAAGATGTACAACAAACCTTATGTTTAATATCACTATTTTTGGCATAGGGATATATGTAAGGCCTGATTTTTGGAGGAAAAATTCCTAGAATCAAATCAATAACCTGATCATGATCAAAAATAGGTGCGAGGCCTTTTGGAGTATCAAACACCTTGGAATGACTCTAAGAATTTTTGGAGATATGGATAAATAGATGATTTCAATGTTTGACCTTGTAGTGAGCATAATTGTGAAATTACGCCTCATTTTTATTTCTCCAGAAGATTTTTCATGACATTAGAGTTGATCATATTTCTTGGTTTCCCTATGATACCTCATAATTCAACTTCTTTTCCTTCCCAAAAAAAATTCAAGAGAAGTTATTGAAAATTAAAATCTATAGACCCCAAAGATTGCAACCATTGGACTCCTAGTACAAGATCAACACCACCCAATGGAATAGAAAGCATCAGACTATTCAATACATATTCCCCATGGTTAGCTTGATATTATGGCACTTTCTAGAGCAATTTATAGTTCCTCCATTTTCAACCATCACTTGAAACTCTGGTGCTGGATATAGGAAGCAATTCAATTCCTTCTCTATCCTACAATGAATAAAATTATGGGTACTACTTGAATCAATTAACACTATTACCGTTTTTTTTCTTGATATATCCTTCTATATTGAGAGTTTGAACAATGGTAATTCCTACTAATTCATTACAAGATATGGTTGGATTCATTTCTTCCTTCTCTGGGGTTGGTTCCTGGTGTATATCCTCCTCTTTTGATTTTTATTTTTCCTTTTCTTCCTCCTCTTCATAATCTATGTAAAATAATTTCTTCTCGGTGCTCTTATGACCTTTAGTGTATTTTATATCACAACTATAACAAAGCCCTTTTGATTTTTTTTCCTCCGATTGTTGTGGTGTCAACCTTGTAGGTTGTGGAAGGCTAGGAGCAACAAAATTTTCATCCTTATAGTTGTGATTGGTAGACTTCCTTGTTTCCATAATTTTTCTTTCAACTTTTCTTGCCACCCTGAATTCCTTCTCCGATGAATCGGGTTCCCAAAGGTGAAACTCATGTTAGATATTATCCTTTAAAGTCCCTATGAAGACATCAATCGTATTCTCCTGTGGAATATCTGCTACCCTGATATTCAATTTTTGGAAGTACTCAATGTTCTCTACCATTGAACCCTTTTGTTTGAGGTTTATCAATTGGATAAAGAAGGTTTTGCTCTTTGTATCCTCACAATGTACTATCATTTCCTCCATAAAAATTTACGAAGTGACAAGTGTTATATGAGAACAAAGACATCAATACCATACAAACTAATTGGGTTCTAAATATAAAGTTGCAAGGCTTACCTTTTGTGAGTGTTGCACATAATGGAGGTCAAAATATTGATCCATTTGTAGTATACTTGTTACCGGATCATTTCCATAAAACTTCCTCATATTGATATTTGGAATATGTTGCTTCTTAAACCCAACATTGGAGTTTCTAAAATCACAATTCATATTACTTTTGTTCTCATCATGATTTTCATGGATTACCTTGTCATCGCCGAGAAGGATGTAATATTACCAAATGGTAAAAGCAGAAATATAGAACAAAATGCTTGAAATAGTAGTGTAAAACATCACATAAATATATGAGACAAGTATGGAACCAATATATTCAGAAAACCAACAGAAAATAAAAATAATACATTGAGGCACAAATCATACAATAGGAGCAAACAAGCCTCCCATGAATAATCACTCTAAAATATTAGCTGTTGCTATTAAAAAAAATGCTGGAGAGCTTCTAAAGCGCAGTCATAACATGAATGAATACAATTGGAGATCATAAAATGATAAAAATACTAATATATGCCTCAAAATATGTTATACCAACATATCTAGGCACTATATCACCTTTCCCAGACAACCCAAGAGGATTTCCAGAAAATACACAAAATATGCAACGTGAGCTGTAGCCCTAGGGATGAAGATTTGTTGTAGAGACAGAAATGAGAAGATATGGATGAAGCTGATATAGAATTATGTAACTCTCCTCCAATATATCCTCTGGATGAAATTTTATTCCCTCCACTAAAGAAATCACCTCCCAAATCATATACTACAACCACCCCTGCAACTCCTCCCTTGAATAACGTAGATCCAGACTGAAACTGCACTGTAGGGGATAATATCACCTTATCTTGGTGCCAAATATGTCAATAAAGCACAAGGGGATTATTTACTGGCCTACCAATGGAAGGAGACCTTCCTCCACTGAAAAAATAGCTTAGAAAACACCCAATACAATCCTCCAATGCTGCACCCTGCAACACAACACAAATCTAAGCAGAAACTGCGTTGTTGAAGAAAGCTAAAGCTTGGCCTTATGCCATGATGTGGAAATGTAGTGCAAGTACTTCTCCTGAGTAGTAACTCAAAGTCCCCTGAGGATGAAGGTGGGAATCCTGCTCGGGAACACCCTGTGCTAAACAACATTGCAATCTTAGCTAAACAACTGAAGAGATACTCAAGTCTTAACATACCATAAACAAAATAATAATCCAATCATGCCTTCTATGGAAGCCATCCCCTTCCTTATATTCTTGGTGAGATTCCCCACCTTGGGACCCACTCGTTAAAGCCACTACTTCCATGCATGGAGTATCTCTCCAAAACTACGCTGTCCCTCAATGAATATCACTCCTTCCATATCAGTGATGTTTATTTGGTCAAAGTTGACCCAGTATACATGCTTCAACCTCTTTTCACACACAAGGGTCTTCAATCCAGCTATTTAGATGACATCCATTCAAATTAGGAGTGTTTTCGTTCCTACTAAGGAGATTTATGGGTCTCCATACCCTCTTATTCTTCTAACTAAGAAGCAAAATCAAAATTTAATATTCCAATTAGCTGTATGCTAATTTAGAAATATTACAATCTTCCCCTCCCAAGTGTTGCTTGTCCCCAAGAAACTAAAAGGATAGAATAAAAGAGCCTCCTCTCCTCCTCCTGTGGCATGCTCATATGATAATTTTCTCCAATAAACAAGGTGCTATCTCATCAATATGTCCTCAAGTTTCTCCTCCCAAGTGTATAAGTAAGCCTTTGGTGATAAATCCAAATGGATTTCATCATGAAAAGGTGGGATATCCATGGAGGCAACTATATGTGGTCTAGAGGCCTTCTTGAGGCATGGAATTAGAAAATTATTGGGAACTTTCCTTCCCATGTGAAACTCCAAACCCCAATCTATCATCCACACAAAGTGAGTCACCCTCCAAAATGGTAACTCATGAAAAAATTCTTCCACCTTTGGCCCCTGTAATGTCGGTGGGCTGCATAAATGAACATGATAGAGAGAATGACCTACCCCACGCTATCTCTCTCTCCACTTATGAAAAGTGTAGAGATGCTGCTGATATTGGGCTGCAATAATGTTTCCCTCAAGGGACAAAAGGACAACTGGATCTCCAAAGACCCCTTCCCTAGTCTTATGAATCTTGCTTGCCCAAACCTTTCCATACAAAGTGAATAGCACATAATCACCATATGGAATATAGATAAAAAATATACTGAGTTTTTATGTGTAATGCTGGATGGTACCAATGGTTTCTCCAGTGGATACAACACATTTTTTCTAACTGCTATTTCAAAACATCATGTGGCAAGTTGTCTTCCAACAATTTTCTAGCTGTGCATATTTTCTCATCTACTAGGAAGTAGTAAATGGAATTATATATCAGCTGTGAATAACAAGAATAACACAATAATTGCCTAATACCATCCAAGAAATGGCTTCCTCTGTCACTGATATTGGCCTTAGAAAAACCATGAAGCAAAAATAGAAAATTTCCATCTTGTGGAGCAATGCACTGTACATATATGGTAAGAGAATGAAAATATTTTGTTAGATGAAAAATAAGTACAAAAATTCCATTCTTACCATGCCTTGTGAGTAGGCTGAAAATGGGGTCCATGGATGAGCCCCCCCATGAGAATCTCCTCATAGTGGTCTGAAATGTGAAGTGATACATACTCCCATTGGAACACTCCATCAATAGATGCATACCCCCAAGTGACAACGCTGTTGGCCTTTGTGATAAGGCTTCTTCCATCTCATAACTTCCCTCTTTGACATTCCCAATGCCAAAGTAACCTACCATGATGCTACTACATATGGGAGACTCCTTCCTATGTGGAAGTACCTCCTGATCCTCTGATGCTGAAGAGTAGCCCCCTTGTACCCTGATTGTGCCATCCTCTTCTTCTAAAATATTATGCAAATGATGGGAGAAAACCATCCCATACTCTCCCAAGAGTAACCAAAGCAACAATAGCTCTTGTTGCCTCCTCACATATCCATCATATAGGCCATGGAGTGAAAACATGATGTTTGACATGAAAAATGTCACATCATTCCAATGCAACCAAGCTACTTACTGCCCCATGAAGCAAATTCCATGCCATGTCCCAACCAAAAACATACCCTTTTAAGTAGGATACGTCACATGCTAACCAAAATATTTCAAGAGTAGCCAATGCAACCTTGCCTCCTGCTTCCTTGTGTCATAGATCTTCAAGTGGTTGTCTAGTCTCTTGCTCAGCAACGTCACCCATCCAACCAATGGTGAGTGTCTACTATCATGCTCCCAATGGGTATTCCTCCAATGGATAATACCATCCTCCCAAATCTGATCACTATCTTTGCATTTCATAGGATGTTGAAATGAAATCTCCTGTAGATATCCATATGAAGACCACTCATTAAGGACCATGTTGAATCCATAAGGATCCAAATACATTGAAGGAAAAATCTTCTCATTGAGCTATGAAGTGATCATTAAGAAATATCCATCACAACAGTGGGAGATAAGATGTCTCTCATCAACCATCTACCTATCCCCTGCTACACATGTAGAATGGTCATTGGAATGATCTAATAATGGTTGGGCCCCCAACTCATCACTACTACTCAATGAAAACGCTGCTGATCTCCATGATGATGCATCTTTTGTCTCATGATTATGCTCAATTCTGAACATATAGTTCTGCATTGGATTGTTTAGGAAAATACTCATCCTATCCTCCAAAAATCTACACTCCAACCCCGAGAGTTGTGTGCAGCTCAACAATGATACACTAGGATGAATGTATATCTCCTCCTTGATCCTATCAAGGTTACTCTGTACAGTGATAGTCTACTGCTCCAAATCAGCAGTAATCCTAGGTCATGCAATGGCATGTACCCACAACCTTCCATAAGATGTGATGAAATAATAGAAAGTGGAAACATTTGCATACCTTGGTTTTTCTTGGGAACATCTTGTACTTCTACAAGGGTTCCTCCCACCGGTGTGATGACTTCCCCAACTAATAGTGATGATGGTTGCTCTTCTATGGCTGCACCAACACTGGTACAAGTCTCCTCCTCCTCATGCATATCCTGAGTAGTGCATGGGACTCTAAATGTCAAGAGATCAAGACCACTTTGCAATGATGCAAGTGTTCTTCCTCCTGATGAAATTACTCCTAGAGAAAGTGGTGGTGGAAGTTGCTCTTCCTCCAGAATAATAATTTGGACATCTTCCCTTGGCTTCTCCGGTTTCTTCATATCAAACTTCTTGATCAACCTTTGAGTAAAATCTGCATATGTGGTCACTCTTGCATGACTTAAATGGCTAAACCGCCAAATGTTTTCTTCACCCTCAAGGTGCAGCGTTGCAATCTAAACAACTTCTCTTTCTACTAATGGATGTAGTAGGAGGAAAGCATCTAACTTCATTCCCCAAGCCCTTGCTGTGCATGTGGATGACCTATCAAATGTATGCAATAGAAATCTATTGTGCTACTTCCTTCAATAGCTTCAAGGTCTCCTTTCTTCTTTGATCTAAATAAATTGTGGGAGATTTAGATTCTCCTTGAAAGCTCTTGATTAAGATTTGTATTCTGCAAGATACTCACTTAGGATCTCATGTTCTAAGATTCCTCCATCTCAATGAATTTTATCTTCTTTTTAAAAAGAAAAGGGCATAGTATATTTCTTTGGAGCTCTATGCAATACTGATTCTTTCTTCTGTTGATAGGAAGTGCATGAACCTTACTCATCTTGAAACCCTATTGTGGTTTCATTTCTTTTCTCCATTCTTCTTTGCTTGAACTACTTGGTGAGGTCCCTCGTAGATCTGAAAAGAGATGAGATAAAACTCATTCCTTCCATCATTATGATCTGTTTCTCCTTCTTCTTATTCTCCTGATATCATAATGGCTAAGATCCACTGGCTGAGCTAATATTATGCTTCGATGGCACTATAATATTCCCAACTAGGAAAAGCAAGAATATAGAACAAAATGCTTGAAAAAGTAGTGTAAAACATCACATCAAGATGTGAGACCAATATGGAACCAATTTATTCAGAAAATCAACAACAAATATACATAATACATTGAGGAAAAAATAATACAATACGATCAAACAAGCCTCCCATGAATAATCACTCTAAAATATGAGCTGCTGCTACTAAAAAAAATGTCGGAGAGCTGCTACAACACAATCATAACATGCATAACTACAGTTGGAGATAATAAAATGATAAAAATACCGATATATGCCTCAAAAGATGTTATACCAACAGATCTAGGCACTATATCACCTTTCCTAGACAACCCAAGAGGGTTTCCGGAAAATACACAAAATATACAATGTGAGCTGCAACCCTAGGGTTGAAGATTTGTTGCACCAACAAAAATGAGAAGACACGGCTGAAGATGATATATAATTATGTAACTCTCCTCGAATATATCCTCCAGATTAAAGGTTATCCCCTCCACTGAAGAAATCACCTCCCAAATCATATACTGCAACCACCCCTGCAACTCCTCCCTAGAATAACATAGATCCAGACTAAAACTGTGATTTAGGGGATAATATTACCTTGTCCTAGTGTCAAATATGTCAATAAAGCCCAAGGGGCTTCTTTACTGGCCTCCCAATGGAAGGAGACCTTCCTCCACTAAAAAAATAGCTTATAAAACACCCAATACAATCCTCCACTGTTGCACCCTGCAACACAACACAACTCTAAGCAGAAACTGCGTTGTTGAAGAAACCTAAAAATTGGCCTTATGCCACAATGTGGAAATGTATTGCAATTAATTCTCCTGAGTAGGCACTCAAAGGCCCTCGAGGATGAAGGTGGGATTCCTGCTCGGGAATACCCTGTGCTAAAAAACACTGCAATCTTAGATAAACAGCTGAAGAGAGCCTCAAGTCTTAACATACCATAAACAAAATAATAATCCAATAATTCCTTCTATGGCTGTCATCCCCTTCCTTATATGCTTGGTGAGCTTCAAGAAGAAGAACCAAATAATTATCTGCCTTTGAAAAAATCGGTGGGAGATCAGAAGATAGTGCAGTTGAAAAAAATGTGATGCATAGAGGTTTTGTACCCCTGGAAAGATTTTTTAATGAAAATTATGTTGCCATAAATGAAAGAAAATCATATTGGGAAGATAACCTTGAAGACTAAAACCTTGGCACAGAGCAACAACCAAAGTTGGTGAAGCTGGAAAAAGACATCTGAGAAGAATATAAATAGAGGTATGTGGATCTTCTTAAAAAATATGTTGATGTGTTTGCATGGTATTACGCGAACCTTAAAAATTTTGATACCAAAACTATTCAACACAAAATTCCTTTAAAACCAGGCGTTAAGCCATACAAGAATAAGGTAAGGAAAATAAATCCTTTATTGTTGCCATCAATTGAGAAGGAAGTCAAAAAGTTATTACAAGAAAAGATAATTGTCCCTCTTAGGTATTCCAATTGGGTGGCTAATTTAGTACCAGTGAGGAAGAAAAATGGAGAAATTCGGTTATGTATAGACTTTCAAAATTTGAATAGGTCTTCATTCAAGAACAATTATCATTTTCCAAAGACGGATCACATTCTACAGAGAGTAACAAGATCTTCCAAATTATCTTTGATCGATGTATTTTTTCAGGTTATAATCAAATTGCAATACAACCAAAAGACCAAAATAAAACAACATTCAAAACCCCATGGAGAACCTTCATGTATGCACAGATGCCATTCAAGTTAATGAATGCTGGTGCTACTTTCCAGAGGGCTATAGATATAGCCTTTGTAGGAGAAAAGGAGAATTTTTTGGTAATTTATTTAGATGATATTATAGTTTTCTCCAAATATGATGAGGAGCATTTGAAACATATTCAACAATATTTTGAAAAGTGTAGAAGGTATGACTTATCATTAAACCCCAAAAAGTCTCATTTTGTCTTGAAAGAAGGGAAATTACTTGGGAATATTGTATCAAAGGAAGGAGTAAAGATTGATCCTAAATGGGTGGAATAAATTAAGAATATACCTCTGCCAAGGAGTAAAAAGGAAATTCAGAGTTTTTTGGGAAAAATAAATTTCTTCTGGATATTTATCCCAAATTATGCATAGATTATGAAGGAAATCACATATATGTTGAAAAAGGATGCAAAAGTCAAATGGACAACAAATTCTAGAGAATATTTTGTAAGAATCAAGGAATATTTTGGAGAAGCTCCAGTATTGGTGAGTCGTGATTATTAAAAACCTTTTCAAATATTTTCATTTGCTTCTCCTTTTACTATTGCAACAATAATTTTGCAAAAAAATCAAGATAACAAAGAACAATCAATATAATTTTTTAGCAGGGTGTTAAGGGACGTAGATTTGAAGTATAACATTCTAGAAAAACAAGCCTATGCTTTGGTTAAAGCATTGAACGCCTTTAGAATTTATGTTCTCCATTCTCAGATCACTGCATATGTTTCTAATGATGCTGTTAAGGAAGTGCTAACTTAGAGTGATAGTGATGGAAAAAGGGGAAAGTGGAAAAAAAAGATTCAAGAGTATGATATGGACATCAAACCAACAAAGTTGGTAAAGTGACGCGGATTAGAAAAGATATTGACAAAAGCCAATTGTAAATCTATGGGAACTAATTTTCTAGCTGAAGCATCTAAATCAAAAAATGTAGAAGAAAAATATGTTTACAGATTAGTGAGAAGTTGTGAAAAGTGCCAAATGTTTGCTAAATAGAAGAAATTGCTACCTTTACCACTGATTCTTGTGTTTGTTGAAGAAACATTTAGACAATGGGGTATGATTTTTATAGGAGAAATAAATCCACCTTCCAATGGAAAACATAAATGGATCCTAATAAGTACAAATTATTTTACTAAATGGGTGGAAGCTATTCCAACCAGGAGGGCAACTGATTTAGTGGTAATTAAATTTCTAGATGAGAATATTTTCACTAGATTGGGATTTTTGAAGAACTTAGTGGCTGATAATGCTCAAGTGTTCAAGTCTGCAAAGTTGATTGATTTTTTCCAAAATTATAATGTAATACTCTCACATTATACTACCTATCATCCTCAAGGAAATGGGTTGGCAGAATCTTCAAACAAAATTCTGGTAAAGATACTTAAGAAAAATATTGTAGAAATTAATAAAAACTGGGATTCTCAGCTAAAATTTTCCTTATGGGAAAATAGGGTGACTACTAAGAGGTCCACTGGAGAGTCACCTTTTGAGTTGGTATATGGAGAACTTGCTTTATTCCTAGTCAATTAGCAAAACCAGTTGTTGCACTCATTTAGGATGCCGAGGAGGAACCTAATGAACTAACTAGAACAATGAACCAGTTAGTGGACTTGAATGAAAAAAGAGATAAGTTAATAGAGAATTTAATCAACTACCAAGAAAACATGACACTGATTTTTGACAGAAAATATGGAAATATTATTTTTCAGCCCTGAGATTTGGTTGTAAGATGGGATGTGATCCATTTCAAATAGCATCAATCAGAGCCAAAAATACCTTCATTTTAGAAATTTGGACAACGAACTACTGCAACTTCCTGTTAATGGAAAATACTTGAAGCATTATTTCCATTATTAGATATTTTAATTTTCCATTGTAAATAATGAGAGAGTTCATCATTGTAATGTTCTAATTTATAACATGACTCCATGCCCGAAGTGAAGGAAGTAATCTGCGGTTCTTAGTGCTTCATTCTAAAGCACTATCCCCACGTGTAGCCAGATGTTGTAACTCATTTTTCACTATGTTTTTCAAGTTGTATAAAAAGAAAAATGATATATTTGAAAACTCATAAAAAAAACAAAATAAATGGAAAGGTTTTGATTTATTTAAGGATGGAATAACATTATTGGTTAGAATGGTGCAACATTTATGTCTATTGGGATGTTATACAATATTTTTTCACACTCTATATTGCATGCCCTAAGTTGTAAAACTTGTCCCCAAATGTCGCAAAGTTACAAAATATGTTAATTTGTTCACCATGAAAACATGATGAGAGAATCCCTTAAGAACAAAAGAAGAAATGCCTTGAAGCAGTTATGGAAATGCTTTCCAAAAACTCTATTTGCAGGCCCAATGTGGTCCTCATGATTTATTCCTCGTGCTTGTAACATTCAACATTATATGTGTCTAGTGCTACCATCACAGGAATTTAAGTGAAAAAGAGCGCTTCTTTTCAGGCAATTTCTCGAAAAATGGAGGAGAAGGTTCTCTTACTATAAGCCTCGAGAATGGAGATCTGGTTACAGGTGAATAAGGATTAGGTTGAGATCTCCCATTTAAATCCTTTGATCCTCCTATTAGGTATATTCCCCTTAAGATGTTGACTTTCTTCCCCATTTTTTGGATCCTTAACTCCCTCTCCTTCCCTATAAATGAATTCCATACTTTCCTTAAATGGTTGATCAATGCTTAGTTTCCATTATCGAGCTTAGTTTTTCCTAAATGATGTCATTTTGTGAAGGAGAAAGGAGTGCTTGAATCTCTTGACTAGGTATTCGAAACTTCGAACATCAAAGCTTAAGTGGTTGTATGCTTCCCTTACTTTCTATTAATAATAAATTATGTGTTTTCTTCCCATAAATGTGTAAATAATTACTATTTTAGTGTGATACTCTATGATCTATCAAATAGTTTATGTTATAATGAATTATGATATGTATTATTTTGTTGTCTCTGTTTGATCTTCCTTGCAGGTATTCATCTGCAACGACATAAAAGGATTGGACTTATAAGTGAGAAGCTCTGGAAATAACACCAAATGGTGTTAGCATTAGAGTGACATAGGCCATCTATCTTACTTTGTAATTTATGATATAAGCTAGGAAAATTTACATATATTTGTCTAGTTTGTTGCTAGATACTTCCTTTAGGACTAGAGAGATTGCTTTTGTCTGAAAAATGGATTTTCTATAAAACAAAATGGAGACTCCATTGGGGAGCCTATAGCCCTTTCAACCCTCTTGTTGCATTTTGTATTTTTGGTTAGTTTGGTCAAACTTTCAATGATCCTCCATTTTGATTGATTTTGAGTTTGTACTATGAGTAGTCTGTGTTTTAGGGTATCAAGTCTATATTTTTGCTCAAAATTTCTTGGTTTTGCAAGAATTTATGTCTCAGCGCATTTTTTTACCAGAAACAGTCGCATTTTCAATGCTTATTTTTCTAGAAACAATCACGCTTGAACCTATTGTTCTAACTGTCTACCCATGTTTCTCTTTGAATTTGATATTTTTTAAGGTTTCGCCTAAAAGTCTAGTGTGTTCTATTCTATGAGGTCATCCTCCTACTTTGTGTGCATCAAATTTTGTCTGTTTAATTTTAGTTTCTTTGTGGTGTGCAAAAGTCCATCCCATACTTGAAGTAGTGAAAGTGAAATTTTGGTTGAGTCTTTGATTCTTGGAGTCAATTAAAATTATTGTTTGCTACCTATATTTTTGGAAGGAATACTTATTTGCTGATTGATTGAACATATTAGTTGTTTTGAGACCATAAAAGAAATCGATTTTTTATTCATTTAGTTTTGATCTCAAAGTTTACTTTTCATTAAAGTGCATTAGGTCACATTGCATTGAAAATTCCTTTTTGAGACTTATCATTGAACATATATTACATTGTTTAGTGATTGAAAGCTAAAAGGTGAATTGAGTGTGTTCTCATTCATCGAAAATAAAATGAAATTGTGCATAGATTGAATTTGCACAATTTTCAGATGGAATCATGCATAGATTACATTGCATGGTTTGACATATTTTAATGCTTTGAATTGAATTGGAATAGTGAAAGCGGAATATCTAGTTAGGAAGTTCCTGTTTGCTACATCTTTGTTTGATTGCATCAATTTTTGAATTTATTCCCTATACTAGATAACCTTCATCGAAATAGAAAGAGTATTTTCCTCATATTAGTTTCATTATAGGTATGTTCAGGTGACATCGATTGTAAGCCCTTGAAATTGAAACATAATTCAATATCAACTAAAAATTTACGTCAATTCACCTAAGGAGAAGTTTGAACTTAACGCAAAAATTTAGAGGTATAGGCTAGAGACATGTTCAAAAATGTAGGAGTTGTTGTTATATTCCAACGTTGTATCCCAGGGGTGATATCTCGTTCCATGTACGAAAGTGTATAGGACCATTCTCCAGTAATTTTTGGTATATCAGAGGCACTCAATGCATGGTAAGTATATGGGAATGATCTCATCGAATGATTACAAATTAGACAACACTACTACAGACTGCACTCCCACGTACCATCGTGTATATTTTGGGAGTCCCCTATAGGTTTCTATCCATCTTTAGTTAACCAAGTCGACTGCCTTGTAGACGTGATACACCAAACACAACATATTGGGAGATTAAGTGATGTAATTCTTGGTTCGATGAGAGGTATTCTGCAGTTCATGATTTATTGGTAAAACCTTTTCCCTAGCTTACCCCTTTTTTATTTAATTGTTGTTGATTTATAAAATAAATTGATCGCAGAATAACATCCTCCCCATTGAACAAATCCTCAGTGGATCTTAGGTTGAGACTAATGGAAACATTTCTTTAGTTTACCAATTAAGGAAACCCCTTAGATGGCAATCCTGGTCCTTTTCCTTCCTTTGGAAATATTGGCACTCCTTATATGGAAACATTGTCACTTCCTGGATTTACCATTGGTTTTCTAGTTTGGCTATTTTCGACCCCTATGGTTTCGAATGTCCAAACTTCTTCTCAACCAAGTTTGCCTCTGCCTGAACAGTGTCAACCTCATGTTGACCCTAAAATTGACCCTTTTCCTTATTCACTTGTTGTTTCTTGCTCCCTTTCTTCCTGTTCGCTTGATGAAAGTATTAATTATAGTAACCAAGGAGCAAAGAAGAAAAATAAAAGTTCGAAGAAGAAGAAATAAAGTAAGCAAAAGGCCAACCCAACAACCATTGCTACTGATGCAACTAAAATGGACCAATATTCCAATCAACCCTGAAAATTTTATGTAAGGGTGACAACCTTCATAGAGATTGTCCTGGTATTCGCAAGGTGTTAGAAGTGTGGTCGACCAGCTCACATCGGCCTTTTTCATCAGCCTCTGGAGATCATGTTGGTGACAAAACCTCAGCTAGTGATAGTAAAATTCATGGGAAAAAGGATAAAGTGAAATTTCGCTATAGGTTATGTGAAGGGAACCATCACATTCACCTTTTTCCTTATATTGATGAAGCCTCAAAAGTACTGGAACATATTACAACTTCTCATTATTTTTTTCCTACTGGTTACCGAAATATTTCCCCTGATCCTCGACTAGTTGATGAAGTGATTGATCAGAATTCATCTATGGTCAATCCCACTCTATCCAAAAGTGAATCCCATGAGTCTGTTCGCGACCAACCATTGGTTTATAAAATGGTTGACTTAATTTCACCTTTAGTTAATTGTGATTTTCCCATAGAGAGTGAACCTCATACCACTCATGTTCTTTTTATTTATTCAAATTCCCATGAATCGGAGGGAAATCCTCCCATTCACACGATACAGGAGGGAGATCTTCTAGTTCCCGTAACACAAAGAGGAAGTTCTCTCATTCCCATGACACCTCCTGCAAGTAGTCTGGTCACTTCCTTTGATTGGAGTCAGCTGGAAGGATATCATCCTCCTTCCTACATGTTGTTTCATATTACGGTACAAGATTATAATGTGGATGTACCTAGCACAATCGTAGATGAAGGTGAATATGTCAGTATTCTGTCTTTAACTACTTGGCAACCCTTAGGTTCTCCACTGCTTGTGCCTATTACTCAGAATCTGTTGGTGTTTAAAAAAGGAATGATCAAGGTGGATATTGGTGGCCACCCACCTATTCCACTAGGACACCCACAATTTTTTCTTTCAGTTTTTCAGTTTCCTTAATTTTAGCACAATTTACTATTTTTTACATTTTTTTGGATCTTGAACTTCCAGAGTCATTTTGAGGCCCTAAACGAAGTTTTTTGGGAAAGTCAGGACCAAAATGGGTCTTAAAATGATGTTGGCCACACGAAAGTTGTATTTCTTTGATATATATTTCTAACGAGGTATTGTGCGCATCAAATGGAGATCGTATGCCAAAGTTACGTCCCTGGGAAGTTGATGTACCAATTTACCCAAATGGGGCCCATAATTTTGGCGCTTCATCTCCTAGGGTTAGGTTTTTGGATGTTTAGGGTTTTCCCATGTTGTTAAGTAATATAAAGGCCCTTAAGCCTCATTATAACACAATTCAGAGGCATGTAGCCACCACATCTATTCTCAGAGATAAGCTACCATTGCCTGAGCTAGATTATTTTCCATTCCATCTTTAAGAATTGTTCAGTATTTGATATTAATGAAATGAAGTGTTATTCCTGCTGCATCTTTGCATTTATGTTTATTTCTATATTTTATTTCGTTCATGAATAAGTATGTATCAATGGTATCAAAGCAGTTTTTTATTTCTTAATTTTTCTTTGCATGTCCCCAACGAGGTCAGGATATAAGGAGTGAGGGCTCGATCTGGTTGAACCTTTTCAAGATCAACCTTGCAAAACCCGACAGACTCCCATGGTGGAAGAAAAGAAAGATGAGGGAGTAAGGGATCCTATCAAAATATTGCTCAAGGATGCCCTCAAGAAACAAAGGAATGCGATGATGGATAAATTTGCCTAGATCCTTCAACGACTACCCACCAGTGACTTACCTTCATCCAACAACCACTTTGGAGGTGCCCCTCCTTTTAAGGTACAAGTAAACTTTGAAATTTCCATATTTGAGGGAAAAATAGATGTAGATGTCGTATATAGATGGTTGAATCTATTAGAAAGATATTTCTTAGTTCATGACTTTTCAAATCAGGAAAATATTACTTTTCACTCCTAAAATATACCCCCATGTAAAGGAATAGTGGGAAAACTACTATGAGCAAAAGGACGAGAGGAAAACCTCCATGTTCTCGGCCGCACCCACTTGAATTTTTTTCTGAGACGCCATCAACAAAAAATATTATCCTGGGGGAGCTATGAGGACAAGTACATATAATGGACTATGTTTCAGAAACAAAGGGATCAAGATGTGCATGAGATGATGAATATGTTCAATACCCTACACACAAAGTCAGGTATCAAAGATTCAAAGAAACATTTGGTGCTGAAGTACCAAAATTGTTTGCACAAATACATTCAAGAAGAAATGAAGTTGCCTGAAATCTCCTCACTTGGTGCAACATACTGGTATGCTGGCAAGATTGAGAAGAAATTTAAACAAAACAAGCGAGAATTTGGATCTGTGAATAAGAAGCAAGGGAAAGGTTCCTAGAAATCATAGAACAATGGACAAAGCCAAGGCAGGGTGACCCATGACAACCCGCCAAAGCCACAAGAAAAGAAAAACACCGCAAAGCCAAATAAGGACACAAGAAAGTGGTGTGAGTTCCATGAGAGATCCACTCACAACACAAGTGAGTGTCAGGCCAAGAAGTCACTGGTGGCTGCGCTAAAGGCTTCTGAATCAGATGCATGTTCCAACTCTGAGTCAAAACCTGGCAAGGCAAATTAAAAGGGAAGTAGATTATGGATGTGGAGCGAAACGTCACTGTTTCCACCACCAAGATCCAAAAGGAGGAAGCTAGAGATTTAGAAGAGGGGGAGCACCTCTTCCACTCCCAGATGTGGGTTAAGGGTTCCCAACTGGAGTTCATTGTTGACAGCGGGAGCCAAAAGAACCTCATTTCAATAGAGGTTGTGAAGCATTTGTGCCTGCCGACCACAAAACACCGACAACCGTACGCCATCAAGTGGCTTCACCAAGGATGGGATCTCCGCGTTAGCCAATAATGTCGCCTTCCGTACAACATCAAGCCCTTCATAAATGAGGTATTATTTGATATTTATCCTCTTGATGTTTGTTATGTATTATTAGGCCAGTCATACTTATGGAAGAGGAATGTTGTGCATGAGTCTATTGCCTCACGCCATTACTGTTACTTTGGGAAATAATTTGTACAAGATACCGGAGGTAGCACCTCCAACCACCATCTCTTTGATCACTGAAAAACAATGTAGTAAGCTCATTTCCAAAACCAAGAATTTTTTTTTCCTGATGATCCGCACTTTGGGAAAGGAGAAGACTGTAGCCATGACCTCCAGAAAGGGCTCCTTCACACGACAACAACATATGAACAAATTCGTGGAGGAATACAGGGACATATTAACCTCACCTATAGGGGTACCTCTACATTGTGAGATCAAGCACTCCATCAATTTGACCCCAGGCACGTCATTACCTAATGGAATGATCTATCAGCGCTCTGTTTTGGAGAACGAATAAATCAAGAGGTAGATTTAAGAGCTGCTGCAAAAAGGTCACATTCGACCGAGTTCATCGACCTTTGGGAGACTAATCGTGTGGGTGTAGAAGAAGGATGGGACTTAGAGACTCTGTATTGAATATCAGGTGATGAACATGATTACTTCCCAGAATAGGTATCTGATCCCGCAGATTGATGACCTTCTAGACCAACTCAAGGGGAAAAAATATTTCAGCAAGATCGACTTGAAGTTTGGGTATCAACAGGTACCAATCGAACCCTCCGATATGTGGAAGTATGCCTTCAAAGCCAAGGAGGGCCTTTTTGAATGGATGGTCATGCTTTTCGGGTTGACGGATGATCCCACAACCTTAATGAGGCTTATGGATGACATATTGTGACCATTCACTAAGTCATTCATGGTGGTGTATTTGAATGACATCCTGATCTTCAGCTAGAGTTGGGAAGAGCACCTCCACCACATTCTACAGGTCCTCCAAACACTGCGACAACAAAATTTATGTGCTAATTCAGAGAAATGCACTTTTGGCATGACCTAGGTTCAATATCTGGGATACATTATTGTAGAGCGGGGGGTGCATGTGGACCCAACCAAGATCCAGTTCATTCAGGATTGGGTAACCCCAACCACTCTAACAGAGCTCGACAGCTTTCTTGGTCTTTCCAATTTCCACCATAGGTTCGTGTTGGGGTTTTCTCATATCACTTGGTATTTGAGTCAAATCACCAAAGGAGGAGTGTTTTTTTTTTTTTTTTGGTCCGAATCTCAACAGAAGGCATTGGTAGAGTTGAAGCATCACCTCCTCTCTGCACTAGTGGTCACATTACTGGACTTGAAACAACCATTTGAGATCGAGACATATGCCCTTATATATTCTATTGGGGCAGTACTTACTCAGTAGGGGCATCCAATGGCATACCACAGTGAGACACTTTTAGACACGATACGAAATTATCCCACCTATGATAAAGAAATGTATTCCATTGTGAAGGCCTGCCTACAATGGAAGCATTACATTTTTGGGAAGGAAATTGTCATCCACATAGATTACCAACCCTTGCAGTTCATACATACACAAGGGAAGTTTCAGAATGATTGCCATAAGAAATGGTCCACATACCTGCAACAGTTTCATTTGAACATCAAGTACAAGAAGGGAAGCACCAATAATGTTGCATATTTCCTCAGTTGACTGTCGATCGTGGTGTTAACCATTGGTTTAGACTCTTGTGGGCATGAGACTTCGGGTTGGACGCATCTCTAAAAAAGTGATCTAGAATTCGACACCACATATGAGGGGCTCCTAGAAGGTAAGCAAGATCCAAAATTTCACCTCTAGGATGCACTATTATGCCTCCTGGGATACCTCTGTGTTATTTCAAGTGAGCATGCCAAGATTATTTGGGAAGTGCACTAAATACAGGTTGCTAGACATTTCGGGGTTGAGAAAATAATGGCAGTATTGCTAAATTATTTCTATTGGCCAAACCTTCGACATGATTTTGGGAAGTACATCAGATCTCGCACTGCCTGTGCTATTTCCAAACTGACCATCAAGAAGCAAGGCCTATATACTCCGCCGCATACCCCTATTTAACCTTAGGAATACATCTCCATGGATTACACGTCGGGCCTTCCTTCCACCAAGCATGGAAACAACTGCATTTTTGTGGTCATCGACAGATTCTCTAAAATGGCCATTATGATGACTTGCAAGACGAATATCACAACAGAAGCCAATGCTAAAATATTCTTTGAAAGAGTGTGGCTACACTTTGGGATTCCTCATTCCATTATCTCAGTTTGGGATAACAGGTTCCTCAATACATTTTGGTCAAATCTCTGGTCGATGCTGGAGACCAAGCTCACTAAGTCCACAACTTTCCACCCCCAAAATGATAGCCAAACATAGGTCGTCAATATGATGATCATACACATTATATGCATGTCCAACTAGAAGCATCCACACACATGGGATGAAATCCTCCCCTATATCCAACACAGTTATAACAAGGCTCTCCACAACTCAACTAGCCATAGCCCCTTTCAGGTGGGCTTGGGATTCCATCCGCTATGTCCCATTGATGTGGCCATACCATTTGCAGCTACCCAGGAAGATTAAGCTCATGTCTAGTCTGAATCCAACAAGGCGAAAAAATTCATTGAGCACATTCAACACATCAGCCAATAGGTCCATGAAATATTGGATTGAACTAATTCTAAGTAGAAGCAGTGACATGATCAACATCGGGTGCCACACAAGTTCCAAGTGGGCGGCAAATTTTGGCTACATTTGCAGAAAGATCACTTCGCTGGGCCCCACCACAAGATTTTATCCCTCTGATATGGGCCATACACCATCACCAAGGTGCTAGGGGAAAATGCCTTCAAGCTCAATATTCCACCATTCCTTGGTCTACACCCAGTGTTAAATGTGGACCGCCTTCAACCCTACTTTCCACCATTGCTGGACACATTTGACATTGCAAAAAAACTCACACCAATAGAGTTAAAGCCATACTGCATGGAACAAGACACAAATGACTAGATCATGGACACATAGATCAAGAACACACTCCACCAATGGATCTAGCTATATCGAGTTGTCAAAGCATGCCAAATCCTTCACTAGGTACCAGATTCAACAGAAATTTCCTCATCTCATGGAGGAATTCAATGCAATGTGGAAAATTCATTCCTAAGGGGGGAGGATTGATCAAGGTGGATATTGGTGGCCACCTGCCTATCCCACTAGGACCCCCACCATTGTTTCTTTTAGTTTTTCAGTTTCCTTAATTGTAGCGCAGTTTACTATTTTTTGTAGTTTTTCGAGTCCTGAACTTTCGAAGCCATCTTGAGGTCCTAAATGATTTTTTTGGAAACAATAGGACCAACATGATATTTCAACTGATTTTGGTCACTCAATAGTTGTATTCCCTGGATATATATTTATAACTAGGTATTGTGTGCATCAAACAGAGATCATATGCCAAAGTTAGGTCCTCGGGAAGTTGACATACCAATTTACCCAAATGGGTCCCATAGTTTTGGCGCTTCATCTCCTAGGGTTAGTTTTTTTTATGTTTTAGGTTTTCCCATGTTGTTAAATAATAAAAAGGCCCTTGAGCCTCATTGTAACACAATTTAGAGGCATGTATCTACCACATCTCTTCTCAGAGATAAGCTACCATTGCCTGAGCTAGTTTATTTTCCATTTTGTCTGTAGGCATTTTTCAGTATTTGATATTAATGAAATGAAGTGTTATTCCTGCTACATATCTGCGTTTATGTTTATTTTTGTATTTTATTGCATGCCTGCATAATTTTGGATCAAGGAACCAGTCAACCATTAGGGATCCTTCTTAAGTTACCTATTACTTTGGGAGGAAAAATGGTCTACATCGATGTGATGGCTGTCCAAGGCCCTTTGGAATTTAACTTACTCATTGTCCATGACTAAATTTATGTCATAGGAGCTCTTGCCTCTTCTCTCTTTCATGTGATGTGTTTCCCACATGAAGGAAGAATCGTGACCATTGATCAAATTTCATTAATTGTTCCTAAATTGACTCCCAATCAACCATCATCCCTTAATGGTCCTTACATGCAGGTGGTATCTTCCCTACCACAGGTTAATTATGTGGCAACATGTTCTATTCTCTTGTCTACTGATGATCTAGTCAATGATGTAGTGCATTATGTACTGGGGGAAATGGACCCTGATTTTTTGAGCGTTGTTCTCCCATACGATGAGAGCCTATAGGAAGCCATGACCTCTTATGAGCCATGAGAAAGGAGTGCAAAGCATAGTTCCTTTTCTTGTGTCAAGCTCCTTAAAAGATGAATCAAGGTCTTCCAGAGAAGAGTTCCTTCTCTTGTGTCAAGCTCCTTAAAAATTGAAACAGGGTATTTGGATCAGAGTTCATTTTCTTATGTCAATCTCATTAAAAAATGAAACAAAGTATCAAAGCAGAGTTCCTTTTATTGTGTCAAGCTCATTTAAAAATGAAACAAATCTCGTTTCAATTAGATTTTTTCATTAGATCTCGTAATCCCAAGTCAAGTCTTTCACTTGATCTCGTAAATGTACATTCATTCCATCCACCTGTTAGTAACTAGTAGTCTACTTAGGTGAATGAGATGAAGCTTGGGGGGCATGTACCTCGAATTGAGTCATTATGCTGGGGGCATGCAAACATATTCCAAGCATAGTTTGTCTCCATTTCAAGCTTGTGTAAAAATGAAACCTCTCTCAAGCATAGTTTTTCCTCATGTTTCAAGCTTGTGTAAAAATGAGACCATATTCAAGGGTTCTCAAGCATAGTTTCCCATGTTTCAAGCTTGTGTAAAAATGAAACCATCACCATTTTACCCCTCGTGATTTCCATTTTATCAGCCTGTATTATATCAGATGAACCTTTGTTTTCTCATTCCAACGTCACCATCTAATTTCTTGATTATAAACTTTCACTTGGTTTTACCCTTTCCTAAGGAACCACTGCCATGAGTGGTATGGCTAGCCAAACTCTTGAGATTTACATGTTTTGAGTAGTTCCATCATGTACGAAACCAGTTTTATACCCTTTATACCATTCGTTCCTCTAGGAGGAGTCCTCTTTCAGCTCTTTTTAGACTCCCAAAATATGAAAATATTTCGAGAAATTTTCATTTCGAGTTCAATAAAGAAAATTAATTGACATCTACTTAGTATAAGTTTAACCCTTTTCTGGACTGAGATAGACTAATTACGAAAAAGGAATACCTTAGTCGAAAATGACTAGGAGGTTCTCTCAGATATCATTTTCTACCTTTTTGGATTCAAGTGACTATTTACAAAAAGGGACCTTTGAAGTTTTATTTTCCACCTCTTTTTCAAACTCTCTAAACATGAAAAAGATGTCAAGTTTCACCTTTGCTGGACTCGTTAAAATATCAAATAGTGATGGACTTGTCACCATGATGAGACTGAGTTACTCCTTTCTAGGGCTCATTAAAGTTAAAAGGATGGATTCATCCAAAGGGTGAACTTATACGATAATCATATGGTATTCTCTTCAAGCTTGTGAACAAAAATAAAGAGGTACTCGCTAGAAATAGTGGGGAAAAATGGAAGTAAACATGTATTTTATTTTGTATTGAAGGTAGCATGTCGCTCTTGAACATGACACTCATATGCATCTTGTGTCTGGTTTGGGATATCATCACTTCATCACTTAGCTTCCTGTTTTTTGGAAATATGTTTATCTCTCATTCGATCATATCCTATCATTGCCATAACCATTGATCCCATTTTGACCCAAATGCTGCCAAAATCCATATTCGTATCGCTAATATGTTCAAGAGAAGTCCTATATGTAAATTAAAACCCCCTATACCATATTTGACTTTCTCTGCCACAATCCTGAATCACTATTACCAATTTTTCAAAAATCCTTTGTTTCGTATCGATGGTGTGGGAAACATTATGGCCTTCCTTCAAAGGATTGATTCCTCTCAACTCCAGCTCATTATTGAGGAAGATGATATAGAAACTCCCTTTCAGTACCTTGGATATTTCATGCCTCAATGATAAGTTCTTCACATTCGATGGCAGGTTCACATCCTTGGCCTTCAATTGGATGATTTTGCAATTGTTCGACTTCAGCTCCATTATTCACACTTGTAGATTGTTCTCTTATACCTTGAGAGGCATCATCATCATTTTTGGTTCTTCTCGTGCCTACTAACGGTTTACATCATCGACCGGTAATTAAGTGGTTTCTACCATGTTCGACTTCAATACATTTATTCACATGGTTAGATTCGTACTTTGGATGGGACAGGACAGAGATGAAGACCCTGGGTTTCATTTGATAAATTCACATTAGGGGAATTTTGAGGTCTAAAATGGGCCTCCTAAGGAAATTATAAAATAATATTAGATTACATCATCAAAATTTAGAGGGAAAAATAAAAATAACTATTTTTTCGACTCATATTTTCAACATATCTCCCTATGGGTTTACTCAAATTTCGAGCAGAAACACTCGTTGGATGCGAATTTGATTCCTCATCCAAGTATTACCCATGTTCCATAATTTCTATGGACCTTGCGACAAGAAAATGAGAAATACATGAAAAACTTGATTGTAGTCACATTTTTTCATGTATTTCTCATTTTTCATGTAGCAGGGTCCATCAAAAGTATGTAACATGGGTACTCCTTGGACGAGAAATTAAAATTTTCATCCAAAAAGTACTCCCACTCAAAATTTGAGTAAAAACTTATGGATATAAGTTGAAAATACGAGTTGAAAAATTAGTTTTATTATTTTATTATTATTTTATTATTTTTATTTTTTTAATCCAAAAATGGTGAATCACCCCCCATGGTTGACATCATCATATTGATTCCTATTGGTTCTTATAAAGTTTATTTTGGTTGTACAATTTTCTTAGGAGGCCCATTTTAGACCTCAAAATTCCCCTAATGAGGATGCATGGAGTTATTTAGTATTCATGATTTTACACATGATCCCTTCTATACAGATGGTTGTGTCCATGCCGTGGATCCATAAAGATGATCCTTTCTAGTCAGATAGTTGCATCCATGCCATGGGTTCTTGTATTGTTAGATGCCTATTTAGAGATGTATTATTGGGCATACCTACATCAGAGATGTCATATGATTTGTACTATGTTTGATTCACAGGTCTCTTGATGGTGGTTTCCTAAGTCCTTGCCTTGACTTGTAAATAATTTCAACCATCACTTCCCGTTTCGCCTTCATGCTTTAGGGGAAATATGTTATACATTATTTTGTCACACTCCCTGTCTTATGCCCTGAGCTGTTAAACTTTTCCACAAATGTCGCAAAGTGACAAAATATTAAAATGTATTTTCCTCAAATGGTTGATCAATGCTGATTTCCATTCTTGTGCTCATTTTTTCCTAAATGATTACATTTTGTGAAGGATAAAGGAGTGCTTGAAGGTCTTTGCTAGGACTTGGAAACTCATCCAAAGTAGGCTTCCAACATCAGAGCTTAAGTGGTTGTATGATTCCCTTACTTTCTATTAATAATACATTATGTGTTTTCTTCCCATAAATGTGTAAATCATTACTCATTTAGTGTGATACTGTATGATCTATCATATAGTTTATGTTAGAATTAATTATGCTCTGTATGTTTTCGTCATCTCTGTTTGATATTACTTGCAGGTATTCATCTGAAATGATATAAAAGGATTGGATTTGGAAGCGAGAAGTTCGGGAAACGACACCAACCGACGTTAGCATCATAGTGAGGTAGGCCATCTATCTTACTTTGTAATTTCTGATATAAGCTGGGAAATTTTACACATTTTTTTTGGGTTTTTTGCTAGATCCTTCCTTTAGGACTAGAAATATCACTTCCGTCCACAAAAGGGATTTTTTGTACAACACGGGACATGGGTGGAGATTTTTAGTAATAAAACATATTATATTTAATTATGGTTAAAAAGTGGGCATCTATGTCGGGCGGAATTGAGTGCCATGTTGAGACCCTGCAATGGCTCCAACTCGATAGCACAATTAACTTCGATTTTACGCTAGTGGGCTCCTCTATAGAAACAATCAAATATTTCAGTTGACTTTAGATCAACAACCGATGTGCATTGCGGGATAACCCCCCAATGAGATTCCCTCTTACTGGTGTGTGCTATCGTAACTATATAGCAAGCAAGACTGATTGATATATGAGATTGCCACGTAACCACCAAATCATCATGTCACAACAAGTACAAAAGCCGAACCTTCAATTATAACAGAATCTCGAATTACTCAATGAGAAATGGCACATGTTACTTCACCAAAAAATTTAAAAATGTTTTTGTAAAATGATGTAATTTTGTTTTTATTTCATCATTAATATAGTCCTTCGAAGGGCCAAGTAGTTTATAGACAGTTCAAGTAGTTAGTAGTTTTGATAGATGATAGTTTCATAACTGTCCACATTGTAATTTTCTTATAAAAATAATTTTTGAGGAACGAGAAAGGGTTTCGGGTTTTTGTACCTCAGAAGAAAATATTATCTTTATGTAATTTTTGATCTTCTTGGTGATTTTAATAAAGCATTCAAAGTGATTCTTGACATATGATGAATGTGATATGTGTTCTGTGATGTCTCTAAATTAAATGTTGTTCTTCTAAAGAAGAGAGTAATGAAGTTGCTGGTATTTAATATTACAGTTTCTTTGAAATTATGGTATATGTACGTTAAAGTGAAGTAACCTTAATATGCACTCCTCTTTTATGTATTTCATTTCATCTTTCTTCCATAATCCTGCCAAAGTTGAAAATAAGAGATTATTCTACAAGTATCCCGTTGTTTAAAGCTTTCTTAAAGCCCTTTCATTCACTCTACTACAATTTAAAATCACATTCATCATCATAAGGCCACTTTGAAAGAGTGTTTTATCCCAAGAATAATTTAAAGTGTTCTATGTAAAATATATAATTCTGGAGTTTAACAATGGAACAACAAATTGATAAATTCGTAATATTGGATATATGTCTTGGGCATTGACCTCTACTCAGCCAAGGGTTGTCTTCCAGGCTACAACACATGCGATGAGAGTGAAATGCAACTCGAATTGTGAAGAAAGTGATTCAAATTCTGCTCCTCCTAAGGGCTTATTCCCGACCTTTAGTGTGCGAACACTTCATGGCATAGTGTCCCAACTCATGATAGTGAAAACATTTAATCTTCGACAAGTCCTTTTTCTTACCCGCCTAACCAAAATATCATTTGGAATGGGATGAGTTCCCTTTCCCTTTATTTTCCTTTCCATACAAGGCACAATTATCATCATAATTCTTTGATGAGGATCCATCTCTGGTGTTCCTCCGAATCTCTTCTTGTACCAAGTCGAACTACAAACACTCCCACTCTGGTATCTTCTCCCTCCCATTCACTGAATCCTAGTAGATGTGTCAGCTCTTGGGAAGAATTATAAGTGCTAGGCTCACCAGATAATCCTAAAAAACTATAAAAACAACACTTCCAAGCTCATCCTGACATTGAGTGAACTTCGTAGGGTATTTTGGTATTGTGTCACCCTTCTCCGTCTTTATTTTTCTGAGCTTGTCCTTTTAGTGCCAACTTTATGTGGTTGGTGTTTTTATGAAACAAATAATTTCAGGCCTTCCACATAGCATATGGTGTTGCCTTTCCACAGAGGTTCAAGAAAATATGATATATTACACCTTCTGTTAGAATCCTTCTTTCCTTTGCTACGTTCCTCTTCCATGCCGCCAAATCTTGAGCATTTGTTGCTGGAGGCTTAGGAATATAACTATCTACGAATTCCTTTAGCCTGTTGTCTTCCAAAAATTCTTCCATACTGTCTCTACAACATATGTAATTCGAGCTTCCCTCAAGGGCATATTCAAGTCTCAATCTAGATAAAGACATACTAATCCTGTTACTGGTCCTGAAGAGTAGATCTGCAAATTTGATTCACCTGAATAGAAAAAACTCATATTATTCTCTTATAGAGTGATTCCTACTCTGATACCATGTAGAAAATACATGTAGACTCAACTAATAACTATAATATGATAAAACATTATACTTGAATATATTATGCCAATTACGGAAACCAATTTAGATATTGAAATCACAAAACGTGAAATAGAGAATTTCCATCACACATCGCAAATATTTTCTTGGGAAAAGCCTCAGATAAAAACCCAAGAATATGAGAATATTACAATTCTTTTATCCAAGATGAGAAACCTATGAAATATCTCTATCTGTTTCATTGATTCCAAGACAAGCTTGGTTCAATACTTAACCAATTTTCTACCCCTCGGGATCCCTATTTCCTTGCGTAGTTTCCTTGGGTAGTAAGGCCCTATTAATTAGGGAAATTCCCAATCCATACTGCGCAAATCATTAGGGGCCTTCCTTTGGCTGCATGCACCACATGTAAAATTCAGATAATTATACAAGTGATAGTACACTTCTCTTGAACTCCAATCTCAACTGGGTATTTCTCGAAACTGACATACATGAGCTATTTATGAGTGAATTATCAGTTAAATGGTTGAACACATGAAAAAAACTCCATTTTATAACCTCCTAATAGTTCCTCCATCAGTTAGAATTAGTTTATATAAATTTAACTTAGATAAATTGAGTTAATTAATTACAACTCAAAATAAACTCGACTAGGGATCCTATAAGGTAGGAGACACTATACATGCCTCTAGTTTGACCCTCAAATCAAATTAACTGAACCAAATAATTCATACTAAATTAAATAACTCATACAATATATCATGTGATGTGGAGTTACAATTTTAATCTAATTTCATTCAAGGGAAAATTAAATTAGAATCCTTTCTTGGTGCCATTTTCAACATCTGCAATTAAGAATAATAAAAAATCACTAAATCAATTTGCAACTGTCTGCTGGGAAAATTGTACTGCTGCTGAATGTGCTACTAAGCCTCATGCTCTACTGCTAACTATGCTACTAAGGCTCATGCTCTACTTTCAACACTTCTCGACACTCCTCAATATCTAAATTACATTGATCCTCCTATTACTAAATACATCGGGACCTCGTAGTAAGGTAATGATCCATGAGGAAAAAACACCTCAATGGACCCTGCCCAAATTTCTGCACTTCTAGGACTATTGCTTCACATCACCCCACCTCACACCTAGAGGTATGTCTGCATGTTCTCCATCTTTCCACTTGGCTCGAAATTTCCCCCTACTGGAGGTCTTTTCTTGAGTGGATGTCCCCACTTGGCCTTGCCTCTGCTTCTCTAGCTATGGCTGCTCCACAACTTGCTGCGGATGCTTATGAGGATGCATGCTGAGAGGTAATTCATGATCCCTATCAACCACCAAGTCTCTAACCTTTACCTTTCTACTATAGTATTTTGATGCATCTTATACCTCAAGTTCATACAAGTCCTTGAATCTCACACCGATCTACTTCACTTGTTTTGTGGTGATGTGTGTAAGGAAAACCTTCTCTTGGCTAAATATCACATTGTAGCCACAATATTCGAACACCACGACAAAAAAAATATTCTTCTTTAATCCTGGAAAAAAACATCACGTCCTTTAGTCTAACAGGGGATCTAGACTCACTCTGAAAAGTAACTGTAATGATACATGTCATGCTATACTTCCCATCATCTCTAAACTCAATGGTTTGCTTGAGATCTTTCTCCTCCAAGTCACTAAAGTGATACCTATTCCCCTTCATATGGAGCATGACACTGCTTTCAAGATACCACATGCTTCTCAATAATGTGATTTACATACATGAAATGAGAGTAAAATCAAGCTCGAATTAAGGTAGAGCTTCACCTGTTGCTGCTACTGCAAGATACTTCTTGTTTACCTTCTTTTGTGGAAATTTCCTGGCATAGTGCCTCAATTCATGATAGTGAAAACACTTGATGTTGGAAAATTATTTCTTCTTGCCCTCCTTCCCTTGGGACTTCTTTGCCTTAGCTTTATTTCCTTTGTTAACTAATGCAAGGTCCTCTTCCACATCTTTGGGTGAGGTCCCATCTCAGTTGCCCTGCCTTATTTCTTCTTGCACTTGATCGAACCATAACTGATCCTAACTTGGTAGTTTATCTCTACCATTAATGAAATATTGATAACTGCGTCAACTCTTTGGAAGACCAAACAAAGCTAGATATACAAAATGTTCTTTTGGAATAGTAATACCAACCACGCCAAGTTCATCATGACACTGTGTAAACTTTCTCAAGTACTGCAAAATTGTGTCATTCTTTTGCATTTTGATGCTATGAAGCTTGTCCTTCAGAGCCAAATTTCTGTGGTCACTATTGTTCTCAAACAAGTTTGTTAGTTTTTTCCACATTGTGAATAGAGTTTATTTCCCATGGATATTCAAGACAATATCATCTCGAACTCCCTCCAATATGATCCTCCTCACTTTATCTACATCCTTCTTCCACTGAGCAAGATCCTGGGCATCAAATACTGGGGTTTTAACTGAATCTATAATGATGTAATATAGTAGCCCATTATCATATAATACCACCTCCATACAGGTCTACCATGCCAAAAAAATTGTGGTTCCTTCCAGAGCATACTCGAGCTCGAGTTCGGTGGAATTCATTTTCTCAGTGCTGAAGAAAGCCCACAACATTGATCTTGAAATTCGAACCTCTCGCATAGCGCTTCAAATTCTATTATCTACTATGATTCTAGCTCTGATACCATTTATAAATTAATTGTAGATTCAATACTTCTCATGTAATGTTATAAAACATAAGACAAATCTACTTCTACTTTATGCGAAAACCAATTCACGATTGAAAATAAATATCAAAACATGAAACATGAATCAATTAACACACATATCATGAGGATATATATTGGGGAAATAAACTGCTCAAAACCCATTCCTATTTATATTTCATTAATAAAAAAATAGAGGAGAAATATAATGTTTGTTCAAGTTTGAACAATATCTGCACTAGTATAATCTATCTCACTGCTTCACAAGCCTGCTCTGGTCAATACTTAACCAGATTTTTGCTGCCTGCCAAAATCCTATTTCCTTGGGAATTAGGTCATATTATTTAGGGAAATTCCTCATCCATAACTGGGAAATCCATAGAGGCCCTTCTTTCACTGAATGCACCACTTGTACAACTTGGATAATTATACAATTGCTAGTACACTTCCCTTGAACTCCAATCTCAAATGGGTAACTCGTATTTCATGCATGCATGATTTAATTATGGATGATTTATCACTTAACTGGTTGAATAATGAAGGTGCACCCCACTGCTAGACCTCCTACTAGTTCCTCCAATAGTTAGAACTAGTTTAATTGACTTTAACTCAGTTTAAATGAATTAAATGGTTACAACTCAAATTAAACTCAACCTAGGCTCCTAAAATTTAGGAATCACTCTACAAAACTCAACTTAGGCGGTAAAATCGAATAATTTGAGCCAAATAAGTAAAAATAACTTAGTTAACACATTGTTGTTGTATTGTGGTATGGAGTTACATTTTTCTCCAATATTGTTCTACAATTAGAAAAATCCTTCAATATTGTTCTACAATTGATAAGATCTATGATCGTAGGTTATCCCATAAGTAGGGTATCATCAAAAAATTATTGATGAGTTGAGGGGGGATTTTCCACTTCTATAGGGAGGCCCTTTATGTGGCCTCTAGAGACATTCAATTTGATATCTTTACCCAGAACAACGACCATTTGAAGAAATAGGTATGGTGAGATTGGGTCCCCTTGTCTTATGCCTTTGGGAGGAAGAAAGGGGGGGATTGGAGGGGGGACTTATTCACCAGAATGGAGAATAATGGCTTTGATACTAATCCATATTGGATCATTATATTTTTTTTCTATCTCAATGCTTTTATAGTGGAAAAAGTGGAGGAATCATCTCATAGGACCTTTTTTACTAGCAAGAACTAGTTTGGAAAATTAGGGTTTGAAAACTTTCTGGAGTATTTTTATGCATAAAATGGTATATTTTTCGTGGCTAAAACTTTACCACTTAAGTTTCACACATTTTGTTTTTCTATTCTACACACAAATAGATTTCCAACAATGCAAGAATCACCTCAATTGGAGTGAGTATGCAAAAGTTATGCCACTCAGAATTTGACCTTCCTATTTTAACCACCATAATTTGAGAGGATGTCATGTCATCCCCCATTACTTATGGAAAATAGGATAGCCACATGATCACGTCGAATGAGACTATAGAAGCGTCCATATTGTAACTCTAGTTAAGAGTGAAGGAGTCAAATCTAACCATGAGTAGGATATTAGGTTGTGTTGTAATTAGGCCTCTAAGAGGAAGAGGGGTTCCATTCTATTCAAGTGCATTTTTTTCCATATATGAGAAAAGTAGCCGAGAGGGATATGGAAAGAGAAAATAGAGATGATTTATATACCATAGTATCCCATGAGTTACATCCCTCACTTCTTTGTACTTGCATCCATTTTCCTTTTAAGGAAATAGAGCACATGAGCCTCAACTTTCAGTTTGGTTTTCTTCTAAAAGTGTTTCCTAGGATATAGCTTGTGTCAAATTTGGTTTGTGAGTTTTTTGTTTTTTTGTTTTCCTCTATTTTTTTCATAATTATAATTTTTATACATACACAATAAACAATAATTTATGGATCCAAAAATCTAAGTAGAAATACAAAATCATAGTGTAGATTTCATATTTTAAGCATAATTCTTATTAGATATGTTTTGATGAATTGTCCAATGGAACATCCATAAAATTTTATGGATTAGATACTAATTCCATGAACTACCTTATCCATTTCTCATTGAACCCATAAGCCTTCAACATAAAATAAATGAGCTACTAGCTTAAGCGATTGTATGGTCTTGATAAGTCTAGTATGATAATCATCCCTAGGTATTTTGATGTAGTTAGAGAGTGAACATGTTCTTGGGTTAGGAGGATACTGTCAAGAATTTTCCTCCCTTTTATGAAACTAGATTTATCTAGAGAAATCACCAAGGGATGGAGAGGTTTTAGATAGTTGGCTATAATCTTGGAAACAATTTTATAAATTACATTAAAAAGGGAAATATGTTTGAAATTATGTTGATTCTCTCATTAGGAGTTTTTTTTAAATTAATGAAATAAAGGTAGCATCAAGAGCCAAAAGAAAGTACATAGTATTTCTCAATGTTTACACTAGATTCTCAACATATTCTCCAAATAATTTCCAACATTATTAAAAGAACTCTATCATAAAGACATCTAGTCTCAGGGCTTTATTTTTTGGCATTCCCATTACTATTTCCTCCACCTCTGCATTTGTAATTTCCCTCAATAGCATATAATTTTATTTTGGAGTCATCGGTTTCGATGTGTTTAGTAATATTTCTTATTTGACCAATTTTTTTGTAATTTCTTCATATTTTCAATCAAATGGTTCAGGGAAATTTTAAGACTTAAAATTATGTTTTTTTTCCTATGTTGTATCATCGATCCGTGGAAAAAAATTGTGATTTTATCTCCTCTTTTAGCCGTTGTACCTTGGATTTTTGTTCCCATAATATTTCGTATATTTTAGTCTCTATTATAGTTGGAGTTGTATTACTACTTATTTATGCTCTATCACCTCTAATATTCTCTCTTCTCTAATTGTTTGTTGCAACTCCTCCATTACCCGTTCAAGTTGTTTTCTTGCTTCAGGTATATTACCAAAATATTTTATATTCCATTATTTTAATTTACATTTTATATACTTGAGTATTTTTTGAAACTGATACAACAATCTTCCTTCTATGGTTTTTTAGTCCCTCTACCATTTTTCTCTATTACTTTTAAAATTGGCATGCCTTAGACAAAATGTGTCAAATCTAAATGATTTATTTCTTGGGATTCCCCTCCAATCCAAAAATAGTTTGGTAGGCCAATGATATGATCCCTGAGAGAAATAATGATTCAAAAAATAGGTTTTCGTCTAATCTAAAAGCGACTAGTGTGACTCCTCCTCTCTTGTTGTTCCATGTAGAAATTCCATTATTTATTTCATGGTATATTAGTTTCGTACTCCATAGGAAGTCTATGAAGATAACATCTTCTTCATCTAGTCTAATTATTCCCCCTTTCTTCACCTACACATTATTTATTATGTTGAAGTGTCCTCTTATGATCCAATATTTATCCCGAACTATATTATCTATTTTCTGTAGCTCTTGTACACTTTGTTTATTATTTTTATTTTTTTATGCTAGAATAGTGGGTCCATACTCATTATTAATATAGTATATTTTTTCAATCTCAGGTATACACAATATTTTTGTGATAGTTTTGATTGTTGCGAAGGAATCCAACATAGTAATGTTATTTGTATTCCAAAAAATAAAAATTCCTCCAGATGCACCCTAAGCACCATTTGCTAGGAAATGACTATTCTTCCATTTATTCTTTGATTCTTTGTGGAGAGTTTCTATTTGGAATTTGGTTTATTGTACCATCATAACATCAAGCTTTTCCTTCATAAATTTTTTTTGAGGAGTATTTGTTTATATTTCGTATTTAGATCCCTTATGTTTTAGGACATCACTTTCATTATGTATTGAAGGGGGGGGTGTCTTGAAAGGGATCAATCATTAAAGTCACCCTACCTATATTCACAAAGAATTCTCCCATTTATTGAAGAAATTGTTTATTTCTTTTATTTCCCCTTTTAATCCTCTCTACCTGATTTTAAGCTATTATTAGTTTATTTACTTTTAATTCCAAAGGATACAAAAGAAGGAGAAGGGAAAGAGTTACCTGTTTCCCATCTTTGTAGTCTTCCTAAGATTTGATGAAGGCTATGGTTACAAGTTTTACTTCCTCTTTGGATATCACCACTAGATATTTTGATTCCCATTCCAAAGCTAATGTTTGCAATTCCATTCTACTAAGAGCCACTTCCTCTAGCTCCTCTGCTTCCGAGTCGTCCTTTTCCTCTTCCTCTATTATTGTATATTTTGTTGTTGCTTCTTTTTTTAGATTTTATTATTCATTTTACTTATGTGTTTGGTTATTATTTCTTCCATAAAGGTTATCATCTACTCTTAGTCTCCTATCAACCCCACTTTCCTTATTTTTCTTCATGATATTTCTATAGGATCTTGTAGCACTTTTCAACTCTATTTCCTTATGTCATTGGATCTTGTGGACCTTTCCTCATTAATTTTTCCCTATTTGTTTCCTCTACAAATATTTCCTCACACATTGTATGAATATTTGGTATGGACTATTGATTTTTTTTTAATGGGAATTCTATGAATAGATGACCATACTCATGATATTTGTGACACCTGCAAGGGATTCGTTCATAATATATGGGTTTTTCCCAAAATTTTATCCTGGTAGTTTATTTGAATACTTTCTAAAAGTGGTTTAGTTAAGTACATATATACACATAGCCTCACATATGATGTATACCACCCTAGTTTGGTTATTTCATATGTCATAATGAATTACCCAATGGAATTAACTATTCTATACAATGTGTCTTGGCCCTAGAATTATTGTGGCAATGAGTACATCCTAAGCCAAACTGGAGTTGAGTTAAAATATTCCTTATTAGGATTAAATCTCTCAACCCATGGTTTCATATATAAACCAACGAAATTTAAAAAATATGGTCCTATTTGGAATAAATTGTCTTTGTCTTACACATTGTGAAAATGAAAACGAGAAATGATTTTGAATCTAGCTTTAGTTCTATGTCCCTTTTTAATTTCCATTACTTCTGAATCTAACTTATTATAAATATTTTCAATGAACAAATTCCTATAAATTTTTAGATTAATGAATGGTCCTTCATGTACTATATCTTTTCCCAAATTTTCTCCTAGATGATTTCAAACATTGGGGTTTTGGATGTCTATGGGAGGCATGATCCAACTTTTGTTTTATCTTTACCTTGTTGATTGGTTGATTCCATGATGAATATTTATTTTTCGTCCTCCTTTGGAGTTGATTGTGATGCTAGACTAGAACTAGAATTCCTATGTGTTTCAGAGCCATTTGGTTTACGATATGTTTTTTCTCACCCCCATTCTTGCTACCACATTTATGAAAGAAGGCCCTCTCCCCTTTACCTCACGGGGAAGCCATCAAAAGTTATGTTTTCCAAACCAAGAGTCAAACCCTAAATGTCATCCGAAAATCAAATATTCACCCTTAAACACCACAAAACCTAAATGAATTTGTCCATCCTCTATATTCCTTCTTCAACAACTCCAAAATTTAATTTACTTTGAAGTATTTTAATAAATTTTGATTTTTTTAATATTATTAATTTTTATTTTGAAGTAAATTTGAATTGAGAAAATATTAATGGTTTCTTCTTCGTAATGAGAATAAATTTAATTAAATCCATGTTTAAAGTCAACTTAAATGGTATATAATTATTTCATTCAATATATAAGTATATGAAATTAGTCAAGTATCCTGAATTATTAATATATAGTCTTCTACCACTCCACTTTTTGTTAGACATAGCTTACAATATTTTTTTAGTAATAACCTTGTTTAAAATATCATTTGCAAAAAAAATTCTTTAGCCCAAAATATTTTCTTAAGACTTTTTGATGAAACATATATTTAGCCCTTTCAATTAAGGTTTTATATGTGTGGAACAATACTTTTATGCTTAATTCCATGCTTTGGTAAATATGATAGAAATTTATTTTTACTATGGTCTGCCGGTAGAAAGAATCTTAAATGCATTTTCTAGATTATTTTTCAACAAGGGCATTAAATTCCTATGTTGTGAAACCAACTCCAAAAATATAAGAAAAGAGATATAAACACCTTAGAAATAAGCCGCTTCGAGGGGAAACCTCCAATATATTACATGAATGAAAAATTCTTGGATGATACAAATTACAAAACCTCCTTTCTATATATAGGAGTCCATGGGGCCACAATGTAATCCTAGTGTGGCCACAATGTAATCCTAGCTGACCTAACAATAATAATTTAAGGGCACAATAATAACAATATGGGGGTTACAGGGGTACAATAATAAAAATAAGGGGGTTACACTAACAACAATAAGGGACTATACTAGTAATATAGGGACCTACCATGCCCCTCTCCTTCAAAAAAGTATTGTCCTGAATGCTTGAGTAGCTCTGGGTGCTTCTGTATAAAATTCTCATCCGCCCATGTAGAATCTTCAGTGGGTAAGTTCTTCCACTTGATGAGATACTCTGAAATTGATCTATTTCATAGCTGTCGAGTTCTTGTTTCCGTGACTGATTTAGGTTCGAATATGATTTTTCCTTCCTCATCAAGTTCTGGAAATATTGTTTGAACTGGAAGATTTTCACCCATAACCTTCTTTAAGCATGAGACATGGAAAACTGGATGCACTCGTGAAGAAGCAGGAAGCTCCAATTTGTATGCCATAGTACTAATATTTTGCAACACCTTGTAAGGACCACAATAATTTGGCGATAATTTATTATCCTTCTTAGCTTTCTTGAGGGACATTTTTTTGTATGATTGTAGTCGTAAAAATACCCAATCTTCTACATCAAAACTTCTCTCGCTGCAATGTTGATCTGCCCATTGTTTCATTCGATTTTGTGCCAAATTCAAGTTATCCTTTAAGAGTTGGAGAACTTCTTGTTGATGCTCGATGTGATCTTCCACTGCTTAAACCTTCGAATTTTCTCTTAAAGATGATGTGATGGACGGTGGATGATATCCATAAAGTGCCATAAATGGGGTCATTTTTGCTGCAGTATGGAAGGAATTCCTTTCCAGAATCAGAGCTCAGAATCTCCACAGTTCTCATTTTTCAGTCTACGTTTCGGGTCTAAAGCAAGACCCATCATCAGGACAATCTATCAAGGAAGGAAGTGTTATACCACCATTCAACGAGAGGTAACCACTTGAACCATTGTGTTTGTTTATCAGATACAAAACAACGAAGATATCCTTCCAAAAATTTATTTACTATCTCAGGTTGACCATCGGATTGAGCATGATAAGATGAGCTATGAGCTAATTGAGTACCTAAACAAGAAAATAACTCCGTCCAAAAATTTCTAGTAAAAATGGGATCTCTGTCGCTCACAATAACCCTTGGGTTTCCATGTAGCTTTTGAATTGTGTCCATAAATGTAGTATCAATTGTACGTGCTTTAAATGGATGAGATAATGCACAAAAGTGTGCATACTTGGTAAGTTTATCAACTACCACCATGATGACACTCTTTCCTTCGGACTTAGGTAAACCTGTGATAAAATCCATTGAAATCTCCTCCCAACGTCGACTTGGAATGAATAAAGGTTGTAGAAGACCCGAGGTCTTAATTGTATCAAATTTATTCTGTTGGCAAACCAAACATTCTGCCATAAACTTTTGAATATCAGATTTAAGGCCATCCCAAAAAAATTATTTCTTCACCTCGTGGTAAGTTTTTAAAAATCCTGAGTATCCTCCTAAAGGAGAAGTGTAAAATTCCAAAAGAATCTTTTGTTTTAGTTGGGAATTCTTACAAAGATATAAGCGATATTTGTACCATAAGGAATCATTTTTCCAACTAAATGTATCAGATGTACTAGGATCTTGCTACAACTTTTGAATGAGTGTCCACACTTCTTTGTCCTTCTTCCATTCATCCCTTGCTTCAGTTATCCAATCTGGTTGGATAATAGATATGGCACAATGAAATGCTTCCACCTCTTCATTCTTTCTTGAGAGTGCATCTACAACCACGTTTAGCTTCCCTTTTTTGTAGATTATTTCAAAGTCATAACCCAACATCTTTGTGAGCCATTTTTGCTGCTCTTTTGAAGATAGTCTTTGTTCCAAAAAGTGTTTAAGACTATCATGATAAGTTTTTACCTTGAAGTGTCTTCCCATTAGGTAAGTTCGCCATTTCTTTAGTGCATGCAGTATTGCTAACATTTCCTTCTCATAAATAGGTTTCTGTAAATACTTTCCTTTGATTGGACGACTTTCAAAAGAAATGGGTCTTCCTTCTTGCATTAAAACAACACCAATTCCATTTCCTGAGGCATCACATTCCACAATAATTTTTTTTGTGAAATCTGGCATAGCTAAGACCGGTGCTATGCACATTGCTTCTTTAAGATGTTCAAAGGCCTTAGTTGCTTCAGGAGTCCATGAAAATGCATCTTTCTTCAATAATTTTGTTAGAGGTGCTGATATTCTCCCATAATCCTTAACAAACTTGCAATAATACCCTGTTAACCCGAGAAATCTTTGCAACTGATTTATGGTTGTGGGGAATTTCCATTACTTAATGGCTTTAATTTTGTTAGGGTCTACCTTAACACCCTCATGAGATACAATATGACCCAAATATTCTGCCTCTTGTACTCAAAAGAAAAATTTGGATGTTTTTGCATATAAATGTTTCTCCTATAGTTTGAGCACCCTGTCAACATGTTGAACATGATCCTTCCGAGACCTATTGTATATTAGTATATCATCAAAAAGTAATAGCACACATTTTCTAAGGAAGGGTTTGAAAATGGAATTCATCAACCCTTGAAATGTAGAAGGTGCATTGGTAAGGCCAAAAGGCATGACCAAAAATTCATAGTGACCCTCACAAGTTTGAAATGTTGTTTTTAGAATATCTTCAGTCTCCATTCTAATTTGATGATATCTTGAACGAAGATCCAACTTGGTAAAATAAATTTATCCATGTAATTCATCCAATAATTCATCAATCACAGGAATGAGAAATTTATATTTAATGGTGAGCTTATTGAGCTCCCTATAATCCGGACACATGCGCCATGATACATCATTCTTGTGTACCAATACTACAGGAGCAAAGAAAAAACTTTGACTAGGTTGAATTATGCCAACCTCTAACATTTCTACAATCATACGTTCAATTTCACTCTTTTGGACATAAGTATATCTATAAGGCCTGATGTTTGGAGGAACACTTCCTGGAATCAAATGAATAGCATGATCATGATCACTATTGGAGAGGTAAATCCCCTTTGCGGACAGAGGTGATCCCTACTAGCCCAGATCGAGTCTAGCAACAATCAATCACGCAGTGACGTAGGTCTCTAGTTACAAAAACGACAAAACATAACGAGTTGCTTACCTCAGGTCCTACGCAATGGCCGTCGAAGAAAGGATGACGCTTCCCGTCCTCCGCTTTGGCAGATCACGATCCTTCCGCTTTAACATGTCCGAACACCTGCACACATGCAAAGAAACACAACGATACACAACATAGAATCTAAATCTTGTAACCATACATCAGTCATAGAGGATGTAATTCATTGCATCAAAGATAAATACACATGAATGAAACCATAAACAAAGTCGCTTATCATTATAATAATGAAAAAGATACAACCCAAAGCTCTGACGTCGGATCTTCCTTCGGCGGGGCTGATAGCGGAGCACGTTTCAATGAAGCTTGTCGGAAAGGGGACAAAGCTCTCTCTCTTCAGATTGGCTCTCAAAGTCTGTCTGGCGATAGTCTCCTTGCTACAGATTCAGCTCTTGCTTCTAGCTTGGTAAGGGAAAATGGCAAGCTTATATAGATGGTGGAAGGGGAGTTGGGATCCCTACAATTGTGGGATTGGCCCTATTCTCAAGGAAGCTTCCATGATAGGTGGAAAACCACCTCCCATACATGGAGATCTGAAGCCAAACCTCCCAACTCATTTTAGAGACTTGTTCAGGAGTTTGTTGGAATCAAAATTCCGCCATTTATTTTTAAAAAACAATCCTTATTAAGCTTGGTGCGAGTGAGACACTGGGACAAAGCACCAGTTGGTGCGCCCTCTTTGATGGATTTTCCCCATTGGTGCGAGGGCTAAACTGGTTGGTCGTGCCAAGGCCAAAAGATTAGTTTTTAGGGTTTTTCCAAGGAAAATTTCTTCAGAGGAATGATTTTCCTTGTCAAGGGGGATGCCATGAAAGTGGTTTCAGGTTATGTCACTGCTCACAAGTCACGAGAAAGGCCCTCCAATGTGCAGGACGGGGGATTGCAGGGACGGTGAAAAATTACTGTGTAACAATCACGAATAGGTGGGAGTCCTTTGGGAGTTTCAAACACCTTGGAATGATTATCCAAGAATTTTTGGAGATATGAAGAAATAGATGATTTTGGTGTTGGAACTTCTAGTGAGCATAATTGTGCAATTACGCCTCATTATTATTTCTTTAGAAGCTTTGTCATGACATTAGAGCTTATTATCTTTCCCAACTTGCCTGAAATACCCCGTAATTCGACTTCCTTTCCTTTTGAAAATTTTTTCAAGAAAAGTTCTTGAAAATTAAAAGCTACCATCCCCAAAGATTGTAACCATTGTACTCCTAGTACAACATCAACACCTCCCATAGGAATGGAAATCATTGGAATATTCAATACATATTCCCCCATGGTTAGCTTGATATTATGGCATTTTCTAGAGCAATTTATAGTTCCTCCATTTTCAACTATCACTTGACATTCTGGTGCTGGGTATAGGAAACAATTCAATTCCTTGGCTACCTTACAATGAATAAAATTATGGGTACTACCTGAATCAATCAACAATATTACATTTTTCTTCTTGATATTTCCTTCTATCTTAAGAGTTTGAAGAGTGGTAATTCTTGCCAATGCATTACATGATATGGTCAGACTCATTTCTTCCTCTTCTAGGGTTGGTTCATGGTGTATACCCTCAGCACACTTATGACCTTTAGTGTATTTTCTATCACAACTGTAGCAAATCCCTTTTTCTCTTTTTTATTCCAATTATTGTGGTGTCAACTGTGTAGGTTGTGCAAATATAGGAGTAGCAACACTTCCCTCTTTATAGAAGTGAGTGGTAGGCTTCCTTGTCGCCAGAATTTTACATTCAATTTTTCTGGCCAACCTGAATGCCTTCTCCAATGAATCAGGTTCCAAAATGCGAACTTCATGTTGGATGTTATCCTTTAAAGTACCTATGAAGAGATCAATATTGTGTTCCTTTGAAATATCAGTTACCCTTATATTCAATTTTTGGAATTCCTCAATGAGCTCCCCACTGAACCCTTTTGTTTGAGATTTATCAATTGGATAAAGAAGGTGTTTCTCTTTATATCCTCATAATGTGCTATCATTTCCTCCGTAAAAATTGACCAAGTGACAATGATACCATACAAATGCATTTTTTTTAAAATGTAAAGTTGCAATGCGTACCTTTTGTGTTTTTTTCACATTATTGAGATCAAAATATTGCTCCATATGTAGTATCTATGTTACAGGATCCTTTCCATTAAACTTCCTCATATCGATTTTTGGAATATGGTGGTTCTTCCGTCCAACATTAGAGTTTATGAAATCACGATTAACATTTATTTTGTTCTCATCATGAGTTTCCTCTACTATCTTTTCACCATTAGGAAAAATTTCTTGTATCAACTTTGCTAAACCTTCTATGTCTACTTTTAGGTCATTCTTCATGTTTTCCATGTTCTCTTTCATTTTTTCATCGATCTTAGCTTACATGTCATCCATATTAGCTTCCATGCCCACTTCTATGCCATTAATCTTAGCTTCCAAAAAATTCATCTTAGCTTCCACGCCTTTCTTCAAACTATCCATCTTAGTTTCCACGCCTTTCTTCAAAACTTCCATTTCATTTTTTGTTGCTCTTTGTGAGAGCGGAATTTGTTGGACTTGATCTTGTAATTTTGATATGTCATGTTGCCATTCTTCTTCTTCATGAGTCATAGTAGAGCCTTCTAAAGGCTTAATGGGTGTTGAATTCTTTTTAGGGGCCATTTTAGAATCCAATACTGATATCTATTCTACAATATGCCCTTGGAATCAATTCAACTTGATTCTTCAAACAAGACTTATGCAATTCGGAAAAATAAATAAATAAATACACACCTTTTACTTGCTTTTGAGGAGCTCGATATTGAAATTGAATTATCTCTATAATTGTGGATCCTCAATATCTAAAATTCAGCCCTGTAGTAGCCTTCTAAAGCTTCTTTCAAATTCCACGGGTTTGATCTGATTTGGATTCTTCAAGATAAATTTATGTCTAATCTTCCACAATGACCCAACTATGGACTGGTTCAGTAGAGAGAACTTGTACGACTTGCCACGTGTCACTGTTTCCTCCTTTGGCTCTGAAATTGATAGACAAAAAACGAAATTCCGTGTAATTGTAGCCACTTTTTACTTCATTCCAATTTGATTCTCGGAAAGAGAGCTATGAATATTTTTCCACGGTCACCTCTTTGAGATGAAATTCAGAAGCCTGAAAAAAACCTAACTTCCACAGATCATATCTCCGATAATATTATGAACCAAAATATGAAATTTGGTGACTATGTTACTCATGATTTTTTCTTCGTACTGTAAATTTTTTAGCTTCTGAACCTACGTAGAAAAAACGTTATAGCGAAAATTCCACGATGACCTATTTAGTATAAATTCAAGAGCCTGCAAAATGACCTAAATTCCACATATTATATCTCAGAAAATATTGCGAACCAAGCTCTGAAATTTTGCAATGATGTTCCTCAGGATTTTGGCTTCACACACTAAAAATTTCAGCTTCTAAACCTTCGTAGAAAAAAAGTTATAGCGAACAAGCCACGATGACCTGTTTGGAGCAGCGAAACCCTAGAATCCAAAGTTTTGATACCAAATGTTGTGAAACCAACTCCAAAAATAGAAGAAAAGAGATATCAACGCCTTAGAAATAAGCCACTTCAAGGGGGCAATCTCCAATAGATTACATGAATGAACAATTCTTGGATGATACAAATTACAAAACCTCCTTTCTATATATAGGAGTCCATGGGGCCACAATGTAATCCTAGTGGGGCCACAATGTAATCCTAGCCGACCTAACAATAATAATTTAAGGTCACAATAATAGCAATATGGGGGTTACAGGGGTACAATAATAACAATAAGGGGGTTACAATAACAACAATAAGGGACTATACTAGTAATATAGGGATCTAACATCCTAAAATACAAGAAATGACTTACTTTTATGCTTCAATAAATATACCCAAGTTTCCTACTATAATCTTCAATGAAAGTGATGGAATATAATGCATTTGATAAATATGGAGTCTTAAGCGGACAACATATTTCACTATGAACCAACTTCAACTATTATTGTGTATGCTAAGATTATCCGATTCAAAATTTTCCTTGTGATGATATAAAAAAAAACAACCTTCACAAACATTCTTAATGGAAGAAATGGGAGGTAAGCCATGTACCATCTTAATGAAGAGATACATTTACCAAATTTTAAGTGAACTAATATTTCATGGCATATATTAGTTACTCATCAACATTAGAAACATAAGAATAAAAAATGTTGTTTCTTGGATGAGGAGAAACTAGTGAGCTTAAACAAACCAAAAACATAATTATGAGGGCCAAATGAAAATTTGTTGAACCCATTATAACATATCTATTGGTGCAAGCTTAAAATTTATAACCATTTTGATAATCAAAATAAATAGAAATCAAATTGATGGGAATGCATTCAACATGAAATATATTTTCCAGTCATTAGGAACATCAACATTACCAAAACCATATTTTAAAATATTATTACTATCACTAATTGAAACTACCTAATCAAAATGATTATATTTGTCATAGGAGGTAAGTAAGGAAGCATTACCAATAATGTGTTTGGAGGTCTCTAAATGCAAGATCCTTTTTAGCAAAGATGAGATGGATTTACTTGGATGAATTGAGTATGTAGTAAGTGTTGATGACAAGAATTTTTAATACTTCTCTTGTAACAATTTCAAATCTCGTAAGGCTAAACGATATAGTCAATATTATTACCCTAGGTTTATAACATAGTTACCAATCAAATAGGTAACTGAACTGGTACCTACTTTTTCGAGGTAGCAAAAAAAACAACCTGATTTTGAAAAGTGGTGATGTAGAATCACCCTTTTTTTTTAAGCATATTTTTGAAACTTCAAATTGATTATTTATGAATTATGAATATTTGTTTTCAAATGTTAGTGATTTTTGAAAGGTGGTGATGTAGCATCAACCACTTTTTTTAAGAGTGGCGATTTTCATGTTGGCAATAAGACATAAAATTAAAATTAAAAAACATGACAAAAAACAATCAAATATAAAAATAATAATAATAAAACCAATAAAAATGTAAAAAAAAACAAAATTAACTTGTAAAAATAAAAAATTTAAACAAAAATAAATAAATAAAACACAAAAGAAAACTAAAAATTTCTAACTTTAAATTAAAAAATGGAGAAAAAAACACACAATTTAAAGAAAAAAATAAAAATAGAACCAAAAAAAAATTACCAAAAACAAATTTTTTAGTTATTAAAAAAAAACCATAGAAAATTTAAAAATAATTAAAATTAAAAAAAGAAAAAAGAAAAAAGAAAAAATAACTAAAACTTAAAATTTAAATTTAAAAAACAAAAAAATTAATAAGGAAAAAAATAAATTTAAAATAATAAAAAATAAAAATTAGAAAAAAAAACAAAATAAAAATAAAAATTTGAAAATAAAAAATTAATAATAAAAAAATAAAATAAAAAAAACATTTTTAAAATTACTTTCGAAAACAAAAATCTATTTTTTAAAAATTAAACCATTTTTAAATTAAAAAATAAAAGTAAACATAAAAATAAAAAAAACATTTTTTAAAAAAAAATTTCAAAAAAAAAAAAAATCTTAAAATCTTAAATAAAAAAATAAAAAAAATTAAAATTACAGTTAAATTAAAAAATCAAATATTAAATTTAATAAATTAAAAAAAATTAAAATAAAAAATAAAAACAAATTAATTTCAATCGCACTACCCAGCTGTTGGCAGAGGCTGGCCGCTGGGCGGGCAGGCGGGGCTACGTGCAGCTACCCCCCGCCTAGCGGCCGACCTCCGCTGCCACTTGTGCGGAAGGTCGATTCTCTTGCATCATATGGTTTTTTATTCTTTAATCACTTGTTTCGCCTTTTGAATGACTTTGGCCATTATTGGGTCTAGATCTATCTGCTTGGTTGGTTCACTAGCTGCTTGAATGACTAGCTTGGACAAGCGCTTGCTTGTTGGCATTCTAACGGGCCTAGCTGTAAAGCACTTTTCAGTAGGTTTTAGATGCGATTTGAGACCAATAAAACGTGTTGTTGCCATGGGTCGAGGCATAATTTCATATGCATTTCTCTTTAGGCAAGTAGATGACTGAGAGTATGTCAGGCAACCCTCTCGATGGCGGCGATGGCGACCCATATGATGGTTCTTAGCAAGAAATCGATGGCGTCCCCTCTCCTTGGAATCGACCTCCGTCCCAGGTGGCGGTGGAGGCCGGCCACTGGATGGGCGGAGTGGCGCAGCGGCCAGCCTTCGCCACCAGCTAGGCGGGAGAACACTATTTTTGAAGCAAAATTAATTTTTGTTTAGTTTTTATTTAATAAATTTTGATTTTTTTAATTAATTTAAATTTACTATGTTTTTTTTTTTTAATTAAATAAAGTATAACATTTAAAATTTAATATTTTTTATTTAAATTTCATTTTTATTTTTTAATTTTTTTTTTAAATTAGTTTATTTATTTATTTTTAATTAATTTATTTTTTCCCATTTTTGTTTAATTAATTTTTTTGTTTTCATTTTAATTTTAATTTTAAAAATGTTTTTTAGTTTTTTTTTTTTTTTTTTTTAATTTTCTTTTTAATTTTAAAATTTATTTATCGATTTATTTATGTATTAAAAGTTAATAATATTTTTTTATTTTTATTTTTATTTTTTATTTTTTTAAATTTAATAGAGTTTAGTATATATATTTTTAATTTAATTTTTATATTAAATTTTTTTTTCTTAATAATGGTTTTTGAATTTAATTTAATTTTTGAATTTTGAATTTTTAATCAATTATTATTATTATTTTTAAATTTTCATTTTAATTTTTTTTTTTTTATTTACTAAAATTTTTCTTTTTCGTTTTAAAATTTAATTTGTTTTTTAAAATTTAATTTAAATTTTTTCAAATTTTAATATATTTTTTTAATTTTAATTTATTTATTCATTTTTTTTTTCCAATTATAATTCTTCCGGGAAATCACATAAGGAATTTTTGGAACCGACGCGTTTCAAACTACCAACTGTAGTTCATCATTAGCATAATGAAGATTAGTTGATCTGACATACACATTTATACCAGAAAGAGAGAAGCAACAGTCAAAACCAAAAGAGTTAAAAAACGGTCAAAAATCATAAAATAATCCAAAAATATAACTAATCCATCCTAAAAACTAAAAACCGTCAAAAATAAAATTAAAAACCGTTTTTAATTTTTAGGATCGGTTAGTTATATTTTTGGATTATTTTATGATTTTTGACCGTTTTTTAACTCTTTGGGTTTTGACAGTTGCTTCTCTCTTTCTGGTATAAACTACCAACTGTCAGATGAACTACAGTTGGTAGTTTGAAACACATTGGTTTCAAAAATTCCTTATGTGATTTCCCAGAAGATTTATAATTGAAATGTTATGGATCACAGAAGCTTGCACTCTCAACATTTATTTTTTGTTTTTTTTCTTTTTTTTTTTTTTTTGAATTTTTTACTTAAAAAATGTAATGAATTTTGTTTTTTTTTTCAATTATTTTAAAATGAATTTTTCATTTTTCATTTATTTATTTATATTTATTTTTAATATAAATTTTTATTATTCTAAAATTTTTGTTTCAACACTTTTCATTTGCGGTTTTTTTTTACCAAAAAAAATTGGCTTTTACTTCTATTTTTAAAAAATGTTGAAAAATTACCCCGAAAAAGAGAGGTTTTTCTAGAATACAACTTTCTTTAAAGATGTTAAAAATTTACCAAAAAAAAAAAAGGTTATTCAAGAATAGAACTTTTCGTTTTTGAGTTGTTTTTTCATGGTTTTTTGATGTTTTTTTTGTTAGAGTTCCCGTTTTGAGGTAATAGTTCCCCTAAAATATTTACAACTAAAATTAATACCTTTATCTTCAAATTTGGAAATCACTATTACTAATTTTCTTTTAGCTTTTCAAAATATATATGTGTAAGAAGAAAGCAACTAGAAAATACAATGACTACAAATAAAGAAAAATAATTGTGCTTGAATGAATAAATGAATTAAATTGATAATAACTCAAATCTTAATAAGCCAAATTTGAAAGAAATCAACAAATACATATTTATATTAAAAGCTAATCTAAGTTTTAAATAACAATATATTCATATGGACACGTGATGTTAAGGATTAGAGGATATATTTAGATGCCAAGATGTGAAAGGAAAATACAATGGCAACTAGGTGCCAAAATAAAATAATAAATACAAGTTTTCACTAGATAACTTCAAGTAATTGCCAAACATAATTAAATTATGTAAAAATCAAACAAATAAACATTGAATGAACATAAATTTAAATAAAATTAGTCAACCTCGAAGAAAAACTATTTTCTATGCTACCTTTCAAGCTACCTTTTACTATCAACAAGATAGTATTATCCCTAGAAAACTCAAATGATAATAACATTTCAAGCTTTAGCATACCTCCAAAAAGACTTCTCTCTTTTGAATTCATAATATTCCTTCCTTTTATTCCCATGGAAATCAATTTGGTAGTTGAACTACCTCTTAACTCATTTTATTTATTGATTTCATACTATTAAGTAAATATTTTAAGGGACGAGATATGTTACGAATTTATTTAATTAATATTAACTATAAGTATGTGGGGTCCCACTAGGCTTCTTTAATACTTATCAAATATTCATATCTTACCTTCTAACTCTCATTTAAAATAAAATCAAAAAGTCATTATAAGACAACAACATATATATATCATATGGAAATCATGAAATCAACATCACATAATCATGAGCATCATCATATCACACACGCACACACACATACACACACACATATCTTGTGCCTCGCCAAAATATAATGTATAATATCCATGTTATTATGAAAATATTTTGCATATGTCCCAACATGTCCAATACAAATTGTGTGGAATGTCAAAGAAAATAATATTAAATAAAGTTCAAATATTTGGATGTAAATAACAAAAATACATATCCATTTTCCTCTCTTCCTTGACCTTGAATGTACAAGGTTTCTATGTAGAAGTAGAACTAGTGCAGTATGGATCATGCTTATCTAAAGGTTTCTTTCCTTTATATTCCTGGATGACTAATATGGGTTTCTTAGGAAGAGATTTCAAAAAAGAGGAAGCTGAAGGAATCACATGATAGAGAGTGTTAGGGTCCTATAATTTATACGATCACAAGGTGATTGAATATTTTCTATTATTTATATGAAATTGTAAATAATATTGCATGTTGCAAATGATTTCCAAAAAATATAAATAAAAAATGAAAAGAGGGTATTTGAAAAGAAAAATTAGAATAAAGAAAAATAGAAAAAGAATAAAAAAATGATGATGAAAGAACCCCATGAAAAAAACAAAAAATAGAACTGAAAGTGATGCAAATTTAAATGCCCTTACTTGATAGAGATTTTGATTCTTTAGAATAAATAGAATGTTGCGTGCAGCTTATTTAAAATGCCACAACCCTGAGTCATTGTTTAGATCATACAGTGTAATCATGATCAAACAATTTTCAATTTCTGTTAATTAGAGTAGAGAATAAATTAGCCAAACTGTGTAATCTTGGCTAACGATTAGTTAGGTAGATGAACAAGTTGATTCAATTGTTTAAGCTGAATCAATGTAAAACAAAAATGATAGATAGGATTAGATTAGGTGTTTTTCCCCTCAAAGAAAATAAAATAGCATTTGCACATCTAAATTCACCGTTGATTGGTCGAAATTAGTCTTAGGATTAGGAGAAACTTGAGTTAAAAAGGTTCAAAGGGGTAAAAGAGGTTGATTTTAAATTATATGGCCTTTTATCCTATGTTTAGGTTTATCAAATGTTTTTATCCTAAGTCCGAAGGCTTTATTTATATTAGCCTAAGTTTTCTGCCCATATGATAATGTTCAAAAGCCAGAAAAGGAGATTTGTCGTATGTGGTTAAGTTGCGTGCTCCTATTAGTTGTTCGATCATCACCTTGTCAGAACAATGGCCAACAAGGATTTTTGGCCCCCCCTTGCCCATCCTATCTTTTTTTTTTTTTTGGGGGGGGGGGGTCTGAAAAGCGGTTTCCTCCCCGCCAGTCCCACCCCTATGTGTTAGTCTCACATAATTTCGCACCCCGCCCCCACCCTCACAAACTTCTTACCGATTCGACCCCCCTATGAAATTCGCCACCTCTCCTTCTTTTCCCGCCATCTCTTCCCACGCGCTCCCCTCCACTCCTATCCTGACACCTGGCTATGTCCATTATACATTAAATGTTTCTCGGGATAACCTTTTTAATTCAATAACGGCCCCGCTCCTCCAACGAGACTGTGCCATCACCATAAAAACCCCTTATGCGAACCATTTTTCACTCCCTTTGCTCATAGATTTCTCACTCGGCCTTATTTTTAAAATATTGTGCTAACACAGTAAGCTTCCATAGCTGAAAAAGAAACCAGTCAAGCACAGGAAAAGACATTGTTGCCACCTATATCTGAGTGTCAACAAATCCCTGGTAATCTCCCACTGTCAGTTTTCCCTTTCCTGCAATTTGAATAGTAAAAATGCCTCATAAGAAGAAAAATAATGATAATCCAATCAAACTAATGCTCCCTCCCACAGTCGACCTTGAACATATTCCCATTGCAGACAGGGATTATAAAATCACAGAGACCAAATGTGAATTTGATCTCTTTGAGTTATACTGCTCGTTCAAAGAAAATTTCATTGATCAAACTGATGAAATTGGACTTCGGGAGTCCAATTTACCCTTCTATATTTTTCCTTAGACCTATCATTTACTCGATTTCATTAGATAGTGTTATGCTTGCTATTTTCCCAATCAAAGAGCTGTTGTGGCCCCAAGTGGGGAATTTTTGTTCACCATCACCCCTGAAACAATAAATCAGATGATGCAAGCCCCCCAGACAAAATCTAGAACCCCTTTTTCAGTAGAAGCTTTGAATGACATGTAGAAAAAATTAGATTTCTCCAATAGGGCCAATATTTTCGAGATTTTTCTACCTAAAAATGCCCAATTTCCCAAGAAGAATACACCTTATGATGCATCCATGTTTCCTGACCAAGCCAAGAAAATTATTTTTGTTCTTTCATGTCTGTTAGGGGGTGAAAATGTGAAGCTGGGTTACACTTTTTGCCCTTTTTTGAGAAAAAAATTTCATTTGTTTCGGTTCTTCAACTTTCTGCAAACTATAACAATTTTTCTGTGTAGAATTTCATTTTGCGATAAAAATAAAAGTTGTGAGAAATTTTGTTGGCTTTCTATTACTTATTTTTTGAAATTTTTTTATGCAGATTTAATATGTCAACTTAGCGTTTCTTTGAGTGTCTGTTTCTTAACAATCAAAGGATTCATAAGAAGTCATGTTATGTTTAATGTCAGATTCATTGAAATTGCTTTTGAAAAGCCCAAATGTGTTACAACAATCTAGACAGAGTCTACTTCGGTTTCGTTATATTTACAAAGCCAATGGATGCATATCATAATTACTAGAATTTTTTGAACTGGTCCAATATGAAAAACTGCATATTTTGAATATGTTTTGCGACGCAAGAAATTTCTTAACATATAAGTTATAAACTAAAAATCTAAAAGCTACCCATTAGAGACGACAGACCAATGTAATGTACCATAATTTTTTCAATTTTTTTACAATGTATTTTGGGAGATATAAAATTTTGATTTCACTGAATCACAATGACCCTCAGAACTTGTTTGCACCTATTTTATTAGAAAAATAATTAAAATTAATAAACGTTTATGAAATTCCATAAAAGTTATATTTCCTGAAAGTAGATTCAATTCTAAAAATTCTTGCCTTGGTTCTGACAATTAATTAACAACTTTTCGTGGAGTTTAATCAGTCCAAAGTTGCAGAACCATTTTTAGAGCCTGCTTTTGCATAATTGGTGACGCGTTAGTTCAGTCGAACTTTTAGTCCAAGTTCGGCCGAACTATGTTTTCCGTTTATGAGTCGCTAAATCTAACGTCTTAATAGTTCGTCCGAACTTCTTCTGAATAGTTTGGCCGAACTTCTTCTGAACAGTTCGACCGAACTATTGTGTAACTCTCCGTCGGCCGGAAAGTTTTGTGGAGCCCCCTACAAAAAACACATTTCGCGTCAATATAAATTGCCGCGAAATGATTCACAAATTTCGCATATTTTGCACTTCATCTCATTTTACAAAGACTTGGTTTGGGTTCAAAAACTTTTCTTCAAAGTTTGGGTTTAAAGAACTTTTTTGGAAGAAATTTTTTGGAGGCGGTGTGATTTTTCTGGGAGGTATGTACGTGTTTTGTGTTGAAATAAAACTTTTGAGCTTCTTTGTTCAAAAAAATTTCTTCAAAGTTTGGGTTTAAAGAATTGGGTTTAAGAGCATTTCTTGGAAGCAAATTGATTTTACAATTTTGGATTTAAAGAATTTTTTTGGAAGACATTTCTTGAAGGTGGCATGATTTTTCTTGGAGGTATGTACGTTTTTTGTGTTTTTTAAAGTGTGTGTTTTGGATTGGATTATGTATTTTTTACAAAAAAATTACACTAATTTTTTTTTTTTAATTTTTTAAATTAAATCTTTTGTGATATTTTTTGTAATTGAGTTATTGTCTAATTTTTTGAAGGAAATTTTTTGAACTTCATACCCTATTATCATGGGAAATCAAAGAACTTGTGCGAGAAAATATGTTCGAAAAAGAGACCTTGAGGCACGTAGAGAAGAGACGAGACAATATCGCAAAAGAAAGTTAGAAGCCCTCTGAAGAGAAAAATCAACCTCAAGCAGAAATTGAAGCAGGTATGTAAATGTAAATATTACATGATCTATTGATATATATTTAAAATTTTCCTAATGTAAAATGCGAAGCTTAATTCTTATTTGATGAACTAGTTTGAAAAATATTTTGTTTGATGTAAACAGACAGAGATATTCCTAAAAATATTGAAGAAGAAAATCAGCCTCAAGCAGAAATTGAAGTAGGTATGTAAATGTAAATATTATGATCTATTAATATATTTTTAAAGTTTTCCCAATGTAAAATGTGAATCTTAATTCTTATTTGATGAACTAGTTTGAAAAATATTTTGTTTAATGTAAACAAACAGAGATACTCCTCAAAATATTGAAGAAGAAAATCAACCTCAGGCAGAAATTGAATCGGGTATGTAAATGTAAATATTATGATCTATTGATATATTTAAAATTTTCCTAATATTTATCGACATATTTATTAATTTAGTGATTTATCGAATATGTACTATTTTTTCTATTACGTGCCGATGAAATCACTATCGATAATGAGATGTTAGAAAATGTCGACACTCACACATATGGAGATAAAAATTCCGACCAAACCTACGATATTCAAGGTCGATAGCTGTTTTGAAAAGGGTTTAAAAATGAGCAAGGGATAAGCCAAGCTCAAATATTGAAAGCACCTATCATCAAGGAAATTAAAAGAAGCCGCATGACAATTGGGTATTCAAAATCAATCAAAGAAAATGAAAGAAGAGGTGGGGATAAAAATATGAGAAAGCAAATGTATAGAGTCAATTAAGAGATCTAGAGATAAAGATGTTTCAAATATACGAGAATACAGATACAAATATTTGCTAAGTACTAAAGAGAATCACTTGGTAAAATCTATGGCACGAGCATTAGGAACCTCATGAAAAACTTTGCACAAACATTCAAAATTTCGGTTGCAAATAGATGTAAATGATGAAATCGCTTGTTGGAGAGCTATCTGTAAGCAACCATACAAATATAGACTTGAGAAAATTTTTAAAAAATAATATATGAATGGTGGAAGAAAAATTCACGTGTTTCTCCAAATGCAAGGGATGTGATGCGAAGAAGAATATCACGAAATAAATACGAAGAACATGAAAAACATCTCTTGGAAACCACTCAAATAGAGTTATTCAACAAGTTCAAAGAAGAAAATCGTCAAATTCATGTTTCACTTAGTGCTTTTGTTCAACAAAAACCATGGTATGTAAAACCTATCACCGTACGCGACACTTGTTGTTGCCATTATCATGTGGAATTTGAGTTATATTATGACACATTCCTTGATTTTGGTAGAACATTATGGAAGGACTCACCTCCTCCTTCCACTATCCGCGAATTCATATCTCAAATTCTATGTGAAAGAGAAAGCGATGAACTATTTTACAAAAAGAAATGTGTTGGTGGTAAAAAATGCGATGATTGTGGAAATTTGACTAAATTTCAAAACAAATATCGTATTGATATAAATGATCAATCATTGTCCAACATGAAAGTGAAATGGAAGAGATATGAATATATCGGTACATCGATTCAAGGTGGGGATAGTGTTAAAAGAATCGAATTACAAGAAGACGAAATTTTTCTGATAGACTTTTTGAGAAAGTTTGAGGCAGAAATTTACAAATACACCAAGCATTCCCATAGAGCTCGATGGCAAGACTTGCAATTCAAAAAATCTCGTGAATTTTTTCCACTAGGGACCATTTTGTCAGTGATTGATTTTGCAGAAAACTACACATTTGTTCCACAAAAAGAAATTCAGAGTGAATACTATCACTCTGACCAAGTCTCCATGCTTGTCCATATTATATATAGACATGCTGAACAAAATGTCGATCATATAGAAAGCACGAGTGAAAATCGACGTATCATTAAAGAATATCACTTTTATATTAGTGACGATCGTACACATGATACATGTTTTGTACAACATTGTTTTGGAAGAATTTATGATTCATTGAAAAATCGTGGAATAACATTCAATGAACATTGGATATGGTCAGACGGATGCGCAGGTCAATTCAAATCTGCACGATCATTTTTTTGGTTGTGTTGTCTTCATAAGAAAACTTGCATTAAACATTGTTGGAATTTCTTTGAGACTGGCCATGGAAAAGGAGAACATGACGGTGCAGGAGCATGCATAAAACGAGTACTTCGAAGATATCAAATGAACCATTCTGCATGCCGACTTGTGAACGCTGAAGAAGTTGTTCAATGGTGCAAAACTGCTCTAAGCCATGAGATTAACCCATCAAGAGAAGTGCGAAGGTACATTCAATTTAATTTATATTGAAAATATAATTTTAAACACTGTACATTTATCATGCAATGATTATTTTTAATTATATTTTGATATCATATTTACAAATTCTTTTTCTAATTTTCCATATAAAGGTTTTTCTGGCATATTGGAATCGAAGATGTAGATAGATCAATTGGAAATGACATTGAAACAATAAAAGGGACTCGAAAATTGCATTCAATTCAAACAAAATTGTCCAGAAATGTGTTTGCATTGAATAAAAGAAAATATTCTTGTTTTTGTGATGTTTGCATAGACAACACAAAATCCAATGACGTTTGTGAAAACAAAATGTATGTGAACGATTGGAAACATACAGAGCTAAATACAAAGGGGAAAATGTCTGTTGCAATGTTTGAAGAAATGCAATCAGAGGAAACTACAATATCATCCGATGGTGATCGAGTTTCTGATCTTGTTAGAGAAGGTAACATTTGAATTACTTTCTAATGATTTAAAGATCTAGAAATAAATTTAAATATGCATAATTAAATGTTAAATTTATTTTATTGTGCAGGAGATGTTTTTGCTGTAATTGCACCTATTGACAATGATGAAATTGTGAAGTATTATTTGATGCGTTGCACTGAACGAAAAATAAAATTATTACAAGACTATAATGATCACGGATTTCAGTATGACAGAGGGTCTATTATACTGAAAGGTTATTTTTTCAAACAAACTCGTCAAAGTGGAGACTTTGTTTACTTTGAAGACTATGAACCCGATTCCATAAGTTGTCAATATAGTCACTTGGTGTGTGCAGCACGCATAAAGTTGATAGAAGTTCAATCAAAGAAAAAATCGAAAATTAAGAAATGGAAAATGTCAAAATCCGATCATGAACGGATTATTGAAGATGGAATTCCATTAGAATTTTTTTGAGTGAAGTGTCCAACAATTTATTATCTTTGGATTAAGTATGTTTTAGAACTTCCAGTACTCAACTAAAAATTGAGCTGCTTATGCTATTTGTGGTTTGCACATGTTACAAATTGTTTGGGTACAAGCACGTGCTCTAGTATCAACTGAAAGTAGTTTTTCTATACATGTGCATTGATGAAAAATGTTATATGTATTGGATATATATATATATTCTAGAATGAAATTAATTTTTCTTGTATATTAATTGTTCTTGTATATCAGTAACCGACCATATGGTACAAATTATTTCACTTTATTTTGTAAGGTCAAATTCGGTCCCCATATGGCCTAGCCTCCAAGGGACAAGATAACAAGTGGTTATCCCCACTTGCTCAAATCTCAGCTTTTAAACTTACATGAGTACAATTTTACTGTTTATGTCAGGCATCTTACATGATGTCCTAGCCAAAGATAGATTCTCTTTGTTTCAAGTTTCCGGTAAAAGTTGTCACCGAATGACCTGCTCGAACTCTTGTAGTAAACACCATACCTTATCTCTCTTGCTCTCCAATATTATTAGGTTTAATTATTATAACACAAAAAGCGTTCTACATTGTCAATAATTTTTTGCGCTTACACTGAAATCAATGAACACTATTAATCCAATGACTTTACAAGTAATGTACCATCATACATGCAATTATATCAAATTAAAAATCAACATATACAATGAAATCAATGGGGATTGTCTTGTTACAAGTAACATAATTTCAATTTACCATATGTGCAAATGTAGGTTGAAACCATCCAAAACTTTAAGTTTTAAAACCCTTTTGATTATATATTGTGCAACATTATTTAACATTAAACATTTAAAGTTCATTAAATATCACATGCAAAATGTAGATTGAAACCATCCAAAACTCGAGTTTTAAAAAATTCACATGCCATGCCAATTATAATTCAACTATCCAACAAAAACATTTAACAAATTAAATATCACATGCCAAAGTTGTTTCAAGTTTCCGGTAAAATTTGTCACCGAATGACCTACTAGGATATTATAAATACTAACTTTGTAAGATCATTTGGCATTCGGAAAAATTCGAAAGTCTTAGACTGTCAATCAATTTAAAGTATCATTCACCCTAGGGAGTGTAAAATATTCAATGTAGAAATTAGTTGAATAAATCACTTATTCACTGAAGATTAACCCGATCATACATCAATTTCGAATTGCATGCATAACACATAACCTTCTTCTACAATTAATTGTCACATGCGGAAATAACAGAAGCAATCTCACATCAAATCAATCACACATTAACTCAGTATGTATGGGGAAAGCCTATAGCTGAAAACCCCGCAACTATTGTGTATATTATAATGGAGAAATTATGTAACCAACAAAGTACAATACTCCTCACAAGTACTCAGTACTTTCTCATAAAGTCACACACAATCTAACTCAGTTTTGAACAAGTCTCGGGTTCAAAACTCACTGCTGACTGCCTTGCCTCTATTGCGCAATCATGGCCTGTATATGAAGAGATCCAAGGTTCAAATCCCCTTGGCTTGACTGCGCAATTTTCATGGACAATTCCTCCAAGTGTAATGCAAATCCCATGCAAAACTGATCCTCCAACTGATAGCTTTACTCACCCTTTCATCTACCTCTTCCACTGGTCTCCACTGAACTGATCATGCACTGTAGTGAACTGAAGTGTTCTTGAGTTGAATAATGAGTTAATATTTAGTGAATTAAATATTATTTAATTCACTCCACTCATATCTAGTTGATTAGCTAGTTAACTAATCCCAACTAGTTCAACTAAAACAAACAGAACACAACTCCACTATCTGTCCCGTTAACTCCTCCAAAACTCCTGCCACTGAAGTCTAACTGAAGCCAACCATGCAAGATGCTATCAAACCCTAGGAACCACGTGATTCCTTGTGTCAGTTGCATGAGTCACCTCCATGACTCAAACTGAAGTGCGCCAAGAGAGTAAACTGCTGTTTATAGTCAAAATATTATTAAGGGTAAATAATATTTGACTTCCATATTTTTTAGGAGATCAGTCTAAAAATAGCCTGGGTCCTAAAAATTAGGGTCTCATCTATTTTTACCGACATGTCGCATACTCCAAGAATCTCCAAGTAGAATTCCCAAATTATGCTCCGTATGTCTAAAAATAGACATAGTCTAAAAACAGACTTTGCGCCAGAATTTGCCTGCGGGCCCACTTAGTGAAGGCGACTTCATTTCACTAAGCTCCATCATCTTGCTGCATTCTCAACACTCCCTCTCAGCAAGATATGGATTATCTGCAATCCCTATCCTGCCTCTGTGGAATTCGAACTTGCTCCCGGTGAGCGCCTTCGTCAGGATGTCGGCATCCTGATCCTCCGTGGGAACATATGAAAGCATCATGATTCTCCGCTGAACACAATCTCTGATGTGATGGTACCTGATGTCGATATGTTTGGACCTATCATGAAATACTGGATTAGCCGAGAGCTTGATGCAGCTCTGGTTATCACAGTAGATCACTGTAGGCTCCAAATGCAACCTGAACAAACCCGCGAGGATCTTCCTCATCCAAATAGCCTCGCATGCAGCCAAACTTGCTGCCATGTACTCGGCCTCTGCTGAACTGAGTGCCACGGATCTCTGCTTCCTGCTGTACCAGGAAACTGCTGTCGACCCAATGTTGAAAACTCCTCCAGAAGTGCTCTTCCGGTCCGTTGGACTCCCTGCCCAATCTGCATCAGTGAAGCCAGAAAGCTTCACTCCATCCTCCTGTCTGTACCATAGACCATATCCCGATGTGCCTCCGATATAGCGCAATACATGCTTGCCCGCCTTCCAAAAGAGCTTGGTAGGCTTAACCATAGCTTGCGAAAGCTGGTTAACTGCATAGCATATATCGGGTCGAGTATTGACCAGATACATCAACGACCCCACCAATTGTCGATAGACAGTGGCATCCACTACCTCCTCCGAAGTAGCATCTCCCTTCCTCCATCCTCCAGGAAGAGGGGTATCAACAGGCTTGCAGCCTTGCATGTTGAACCTCTCCAGAATCTCCCGGGCATACTTGCCCCGAGAAACAAACAGTCCTCCGCTGCGCTGCCAAATCTCCAATCCCAGGAAATAATGAAGGATGCCCAAGTCCTTCATCTCAAACTCTCGTGCAAGATCCTCCTTGCATGAAAGTATCAACTGCTCATCGCCAGCCAAAATCAGATCATCTACATACAGTACGATGATCAACAGCTTCCCCTCCACCACAATCTGGTACAGGTTTGGATCCGCCTCACTCTTGGAGAATCCAAGCCCGGTGAAGTAGCTGTCTATCCGAGTGTACCAAGCACGAGGTGCTTGCTTCAGCCCGTACAGTGCTCTCTTGAGTCGGCACACATGCGACTCACTGCTGAAGATCTCAAAACCTTCAGGTTGCTCTATGTACACCTCTTCCTCAATAACTCCATTGAGGAACACAGTCTTCACATCCATCTGATGAATGTGCCACCCCATCTGCGCTGAGAGAGCAAGGATCGTCCGTATGGAAGAGTACCTTGCGACAGGTGCAAAAGTCTCCTCATAGTCAATCCCCTCGATCCGTGAGAAGCCACGGGCGACAAATCTCGCCTTGTACTTCTCCACACTCCCGTCAGCCGCCTGCTTCACCTTGTAGATCCATCGCGAACCTACAACTGATTTCCCAACCGGTCTTGGGACAATCTCCCATGCACTGTTCCTGATGATCGACTCATATTCTTCGATCATGGCATCAACCCATGCGGGTTCCTCCACAGCTTCCTCAAAAGAGGATGGCTCTGTCACAACACATTGACTCATAAGAGCCATGTATCCAGTGTACCGATCCGGTGACTGTCTCTGTCTGCGCTGTGCTGTAGGTGGTCCTACAACCTTCTCTGCATCCCGAGCCAGTCGCTCAGCTTCTGTAGTGCGCATACGCCCTCTGATGGTTGGCGCTGCCTGGGTGGTTTCTTCCACCTCCTGAACCTCCTCTTGTGGCTGATCCACATCCGGAAGCTCCTCCTTAGGAACTAACAGCTCCTCATCTGCATGCAAGTGTAGCTCCCCCTCAAGCGAACACTGCATGGCTTTCTCCTCCTGGAATTTTATATCCCGTCGCACAACAGTCTTGCGACTGTCTGGCACATACACCCGATAGTTGTGAGGTGTATCAGTGTACCCCACAAATATTCCAACTTCAGCAGTTGGATCTAGCTTCCTTCTCACATCCTTCGTCACATGCATGTAGACAGGAGATCCGAAAATCCGCAAATGGGAAATATCAGGCCTCTTGCCAGAATAAGCCTCCTCTGGTGTACTCATGCCAAGAACCTTGTGAGGACAACGGCTCTGCACATACACTGCTGTATTGCATGCCTCAGCCCACAAGTGAAGGGGTAGGCCCTGATCATGCAACATCGCCCGTGCAGCACCCACGATCGTTCTGTTCTTCCGCTCAGCCACCCCGTTCTGCTGTGGGTTATGGGGTGCGATGAGCCTCTCCGAATCCCTTCTGCGCTGCAGAACTCCTTGAATTCAGCCGAGATGAATTCACCACCGTTATCACTCCTTAGAGCAATCACCTTCTTCCCCGACTCCTTCTCGACCAGTGCTTTAAACTCACATAACTTCGCGAATGTATCGCTCTTCTTCTGCATGAAGAAGATCCAGCACTTTCGAGAGAAATCATCAACAAAGATCACATAATACTTGTGCTTTGCTGTCGAAGCAACTGAGAAAGGACCACACACGTCCGTGTGAACTCTCTCAAGGATCGTTGTGGCGCGACTATCCTTCTCATGAAAGGTGGCTTTCACATACTTCCCTAAAGTACACCCCTTACACTGATCTGACTGCGCAAGGGTGCCCTTAGGAAGCCCAGTAGAAATCTGCTGCAGAATCTTCAAAGCTCCATGGTGAAGGTGGCCCAATCTCCTGTGCCACAGTTCCCCCTCATCATCCCGGCTCACCACTTCTCCCGCCTTGCATGCCATAGCTGCGCAGCCATCTACCTGCAACTGATAAAGGTTCTTGGTTCGAACCCCTATCTTCCGGGTCTCTCCAATAGTCTTACTGCGCAGGAAGGCTTTTCCTTCGCTGAAGACCACATCATAACCCTTATCCTCCAACATCGCTACTGAAATCAGGTTCTTCTTCAATCCAGGTACATGCATGACATCCTTTAAGACAAAGGGTTTACCAGACTCCCTCTGAAAGGATACGGTACCGATACCAGTCGCACCGTATCTACCGTCATCGCCCATCTCGATGTGCATACCCAAATCCTTGTCCTCCAGATCTGAGAACAACTCCCGATCTCCCGTCATATGAAATGACGCACCGCCGTCCAAGAACCACACCGATCCCATCACACTTGAAACCAAGCATGCAATCAGTGAAAAGTCAAGCTCGAACTGTGAAGCCAAAGCTTCTCCATCTGCAGATCTTCCCGCTTGCTTGTTCTTCTTCTTCTTTGGACACTTGGTAGCATAATGTCCGTGATCATGGCAGTGAAAACATTTCACTTTCGCCATATCCTGCTTCTTGCCCTTAGCTCCAGAATGAGAGGTTTTCTTACCCTTCCCTTTCTTAGCTTTGGACACCAAAGCGTAGTTTTCTTCATCAGCTCCCTTTGATGAAGATCCATCTCGAGTAGTCCTCCTTATCTCCTCCTGCATGAGATCCGCCCAAAGGCGCTCCCATCCCGACAGCTTCTCCCGACCATTGAAACTATCTTGATATGAGTGCCAAGCCTTAGGAAGACCAAGGAGAGCCAGGTCGACCATGTCCTCTTCATCGACAGTAACTCCCACACTTCCCAGTTCATCTCTGCATTGAGTGAACTTCGTGAGGTATTTAGCGATACTGTCGCCCTTCTCCATCTTGATGTTCCTGAGCTTGTCTTTGAGCGCCAGCTTCCTTTGGTCACTCTTACTCCGGAATAGATCCGTCAAAGCTTTCCACATTAAATATGGAGTAGCCTTTCCATGCAGGCTGGATACAATATGATCCTTGACGCCCTCCAACAAGATCCTTCGACATTTCGCTATCTTCTTTTGCCATGCATCGACTAAAGCTGCATCAGTGGGCTTTGGGACATCCGTATCTACGAACTCCTTCAGACCATTATCTTCTAACACTTCTTCCATGCGATCCTTCCATGCAACATAATTCGAACTGCCTTCAAGAGCATATTCGAGTCGCAAACCGTTGAAAGAAGACATCTTCAACACCGGCACCAAGAAAACCAACCTTCTGCAAAATTCGAATTCCAAACTCCAAGCTCTATCGCTTCCGATCTATACTTGAAAACAAATTATTTCCAAATCAGAGATTGACTGCAAGGGCATTCACCAGATCTTTCACCTTACAAAGAAGGATGAATATTCCGGAGGCTACCTGCCCCCATGCAGACTCTGTCCGAGGAAATAAGTTTTCAATCACCGTAATAGACCTCGAAAATTAATCTTGCTCTGATACCATGTAGAAATTAGCTGAATAAATCACTTATTCACTGAAGATTAACCCGATCATACATCAATTTCGAATTGCATGCATAACACATAACCTTCTTCTACAATTAATTGTCACATGCGGAAATAACAGAAGCAATCTCACATCAAATCAATCACACATTAAATCAGTATGTATGGGGAAAGCCTATAGCTGAAAACCCCGCAGCTATTGTGTATATTATAATGGAGAAATCATGTAACCAACCAAGTACAATACTCCTCACAAGTACTCAGTACTTTCTCATAAAGTCACACACAATCTAACTCAGTTTTGAACAAGTCTCGGGTTCAAAACTCACTGCTGACCGCCTTGCCTCTATTGCGCAATCATGGCCTGTATATGAAGAGATCCAAGGTTCGAATCCCCTTGGCTTGACTGCGCAATTGTCATGGACAATTCCTCCAAGTGTAATGCAAATCCCATGCAAAACTAATCCTCCAACCGATAGCTTTACTCACCCTTTCATCTACCTCTTCCACTGGTCTCCACTGAACTGATCATGCACTGTAGTGAACTGAAGTGTTCTTGAGTTGACTAATGAGTTAATATTTAGTGAATTAAATATTATTTAATTCAATCCACTCATATCTAGTTGATTAGTTAGTTAACTAATCCCAACTAGTTCAACTAAAACAAACAGAACACAACTCCACTATCTGTCCCGTTAACTCCTCCAAAACTTCTGCCACTGAAGTCTAACCGAAGCCAACCATGCAAGATGCCATCAAACCCTAGGAACCACGTGATTCCTTGTGTCAGTTGCATGAGCCACCTCCATGACTCAAACTGAAGTGCGCCAAGAGAGTAAACTGTTGTTTATAGTCAAAATATTATTAAGGGTAAATAATATTTGACTTCCATATTTTTAGGAGATCAGTCTAAAAATAGCCTGGGTCCTAAAAATTAGGGTCTCATCTATTTTTACCGACATTTCGCATACTTCAAGAATCTCCAAGTAGAATTCCCAAATTATGCTCCGTATGTCTAAAAATAGACATAGTCTAAAAATAGACTTTGCGCCAGAATTTGCCTGCGGGCCCACTTAGTGAAGGCGACTTCATTTCACTAAGCTCCATCATCTTGCTGCATTCTCAACATTCAATGTAGGTTGGTGACGATTCTCACTCCTAGCTTGAAGCAGCGCCAATGACCAATTCTTTAATGAATTCCAATGCACTAGACCAAAGTTGGTTCAACCTACTTGGTTTTTCACCCAAGAAATTCCAAGGATGGACTATCTGGACAAACTGCTGAAATTGAAAAGCTTGACATGGATATACGACAAGGTGAACAAAGACTTCAAGAACTCTTTATGGAAAGGGCTCACTTGAAGGAAAGAAGCACCACGTTGCAGGCTAAAGTCAAGAACATGGAAGATAATATCAAGAGGGACTTTCTTGATCCGAAACCTATTGGTTTGAAGAAAGAAAATGCATGTGTTGGCACACTTGGAAAAGAAGACGACCACACTATGAGGATTGGTGCACTTCGTTTGGAAGGAGTCAATATATGTCGTATTGGAGCAATTATACAAAATTCGAAAAGGAAAGAACTTGAACCAATTCAAGCAGACCCAGGATCAGATTGTTATATGGAGCTTCATGAGAAGAGATATGTGAAAAGGACTGTTAAGCCAAGGGCTAGTTCGAAAGACATATTGGAAGAGGAAATGTTGAAGAAGATTGCGGAAGTAAGGCGCAAGACAAGGAGAAGGAATGATGATGAAAGTTCCTTGGACTTGAGATTCGTGTCTACAACCGTACATGGGAAAAAGTTCTTTGCTTTGATAGACACGGGGGCTACCCATAGCTTCCTAAGTCGAAAGGCAGCTTCATCTCTTAGAAAGAGGAAGGCTAGCATCGTGAAAGAGTTGAGTGCTTTCAAGGCAGTCAATTCGAGGATGAAAGCAGTGACTGGTGTCATGAAAGGCACACATGTGAGAGTAGGGTCATGGTTTGGAAAGATAGACTTAAGAGTCATTGACATGGATGATCATTCTATGGTGTTGGGACGAGAATTCATGGTTGCAGCACAAGCCATACCGATGATGAACCGAGACATTCTCTTAATTCTTGTGATCAATCTTAAACTATTTTCTGAACTTCTATTCTTATTGTCACCCTTATTAGTTTTGTCATATTTCCGTATCGATTATATTAAAAAGAAAGTATAAATCATAAATCATAAACCATTTAAATATTTAGCTCGAACTCTTGTAGTAAACACCATACCTCAAGTCTCTATTGCTCTCCAATATTATTAGGTTTAATTATTATAACACAAAAATCGTTCTACATTTTCAATATTTTTTTGCGCTTACACTGAAATCAATGAACACTATTAATCCAATGACTTTACAAGTAATGTACCATCATACATGCAATTATATCAAATTAGAAATCAACACATAGGTACAAACCATTTAAATATTTAGCTCGAACTCTTGTAGTAAACACCATACCTCAAGTCTCTCTTGCTCTCCAATATTATTAGGTTTAATTATTATAACACAAAAATCGTTCTACATTGTCAATAATTTTTTGCGCTTACACTTAAATCAATGAACACTATTAATCCAATGACTTTACAAGTAATGTACCATCATACATGCAATTATATCAAATCAGAAATCAACACATAGGTAAACCATTTAAATATTTAGCTCTAACTCTTGTAGTAAACACCATACCTCAAGTCTCTCTTGCTCTCCAATATTATTAGGTTTAATTATTATAACAAAAAAATCGTTCTACATTGTCAATAATTTTTTGCGCTTACACTGAAATCAATGAACACTATTAATCCAATGACTTTACAAGTAATGTACCATCATACATGTAATTATATCAAATCAGAAATCAACATATACTGTAATGAAATCAATGGGGATTGTCTTGTTACAAGTAATATTTCAATTTACCACATGTGCAAATGTAGGTTCACATTCTATCATTCATGTAGTTTTAAAAACTTCAGATACCATGCCAATTATAATTCAACTATCCAACAAAAACATTTAACATTAAATATCACATGCCATGCCAATTATAATTCAACTATCCAAAAAAAATATTTAACATTAAATATCACATGTCAAATGTAATTCAGATGACAACATTACTTCACATTCACATGCCAAAAGTACTAAAACCATCCAAAAATTAAATAAAACAAATTATATAATAACATTGTAATAAAATATGTCCAAAAATTGTAAATCTCACTTGAGTATCAAACTGTATCAAGTTTAACAAATTTTAAAACCATCTAAATTTTGAAATCAAATCTACTATAAATCTTGTCCATCAAATGGAGGATCTAGCGTCTGGGTCTCGGGTAGCGCCCTATCCTGTGAATAGGAAACCTACATACACAATGCACATGTACTTGAACATTAAAATTTGAAGTTTTAAAAATGAATGAGAATATATATATCTAGAACTTCATGTAAAAAGCAAAATATAACAAAAAAATCATGCAATACCTCATAAGGTTCCCTCTCCATTTGATGAAAAGGTTCTTCCATAGAAACATATGCAGTGGTAACCTATACAATATACATGTACAGTTAAATATAAATATATATATATATATACATAAATAATTTATATAAATTAAAAACTTTCAAATGAAAATGCACGTGTACATATATAAACTTATTTGAACAATAATATTAAAAAAAAGAACTAAAGACAACTTGTTCAAATGCTGTGGATGTTCCTATCTCCGTCGCTAGAGTCCTCGGATTAAAAAAATCTTCTATACGAACCTAAATTCAAAAATTTTTAAATAACTCAAAATATAGATCTCTCTCTATATATCTCAATTTTTAATGGAACTTTTTGAGGTAACATAAATTTTGAACTTGTGAAAAATTGTCCATACTTTTACATGTCCCAATGAAGTAGAAGGTATATCTCCTAAGGAAGAAGAAGGTACCGCCATCCCAAAAACATCAGACGGAATTGGTACCTGTTAAAACATTTTATCAAATTATATATATACATACATGTACATGTGTGGCAACAATTATTTATTTTAGAGTCACTTAAAAAATACTAACATACATGTGCCAACATATCATGATGGTCAGACCCATCTGCATCGTTTGAGCCAGAGGTCCCGAACGTAATATTAACATTTCCATCACGCATCATGCCTGAGAACTGCAAATGGTGTTTTAACATATAATCATACATTTTTGTTAGATTAATGTACACATACAAATAAATGTATACATGTACATACATATGTATTTATTACAAATTGTACACATGTATATGTAAAAATAATTTCAAACCCTAAGGTCACTAACACATACCGTTCTGGTGCCCTCTTCCTCATGAAAAATTAGGTCTTGCAGACCATTGCGACAATTTATTGCATATGTTCGGAGATCTTCAACATTCATGTTGTAAATCTCCTCATCTGTACGATAAAAAAAATTGGCACGTGCATTTTCATGTGCTCTTTGTCGATTTAAACAAATATCGACTCCACTCAATCTGCTATGAACATTGTCGATCATAACATCTCTTGCTTCACGACTTATTTGAGAAGTCGCATCCATCTCTGATCGCAGGGTTTCGACTCGAAACGGTCGACTCACCAATGGCGGCTCAGGGTGAGGCAACTCCACATCTCGCTTAGTGCCCTTACGTTGATATAATCGACCTCTCCCCGGGCCAAAAAATTCTGAAGGAAGGTCATTGTAGTCGGGTTTCATACCCAAAAAAAATTCTGCATAAAACATTTGTGCAAAATAAACAGGAACCTCATCGTTCCATGGAAGCCTTCCAAAGGCCGCAAGATGTCGATCATACAAATAAGCAGCTTTGTCTAGGTGCTTGAAATACTGCACCTTCAACATTTTTCTTTTTGGCCCTTCCTTATAATTAAACATTGACTTGGCCTCTGCTCTTGTAACTCTTTGTTTTATGTCCTGCCATTTATCGGGACCTATCATTGTTTCTTTTCTCTTTTTCATCAATTCTACAAATGAATCAGTCGTTGGCCCCAAATTTTTGTACACATTTACCATTTCACCCAATGAATGTGTAACTATTTCGAGGCTTTTTTTACTCTTAGCAGGTAGAGACAAAGCCTCGAGATCTCTTTGCAATTTTGCATGAAGGCTTTGACACCTTTGTAAGGTGCATTCCACCATGTTCGTTTCCCATGGTATATCAGTAATCTCAGCCGGATAAGTTGTGCTGGGTTGACAACCTTCTTCTTGAATGTAGCGCGCTGCCCTGCGTCTATTTTGACCACTGGCTCGAACATTTTCAGCCTCTGCATCAATATATATAAAATTTCGTATATTAGAAAAAACACGTGTAAAAAAAGTTGCACAAATTTAATGAAAAAATATTGAAATTGATGGCAACCTTGATGTTGTTGGTTAACATCATCTCCAACATGACCCTGCTGAGAACCAACCCCAGAATGACGCTGCTGAGAACCAGACCCACAGTGACCCTGTTGAGAACCAACAACCGTTGATTGGCCTTCGGGGGAATAAATATCACCCCCTTCCCGCAACCTGCTACCACTCATACCTCGACCGGTTGAACCTTGGCCACGCTCCATGGATGGAGTAGAAACCCTTCTCCTCTTGCCTCCTAAAAATTAAAATATGAAACTTATTAACAACTAATTTCACTCACAAAGTCAATAAAAAAATAAATTCCATATGTACACACATGTATGGAGATTTAAGATTACATTTAAATATCGTGAACATCCTCCGATCCCTGAACCTCCATATGGGATTCGGCTGATCTTCGTCTTTCATCCTCCATGATATATATCTATTGGTCGACATTCACAAAATAGATTTCAAAAAATCAATTTGTAATTTAGTGTACACAAATTATGTAGAACACAACTTTCAAAGCAATAATTGATCATGTGTGAAAAAAAATTTAATCGAAAAATATATTATAAAAATGATAAATTCACCAAATTGCGCTTTACATGGTGGGAGCACACTTGGTATAAAATTTACTACTTATACACTTTAGTTTGTGGGAGAAATGACACATGTACATAGTTTACCTTAAAGTTTTTGTGTTTTACGGATATTAAAACGAAGAACTTCTATTTAGATCCATTCCAGAGATTGACTGTAGGGGCATTTACTAGATATGTCACCTTTATATGAACATAATTAGCACGCATATCTAATTTACATTACTTTAATATGTCATGCTTCTTTAATTTATCTTTTATAGATGACCAGAGCATCCCTTTTTAATCTATCCCTTTTGGCTTCGGATATGTGGGCAATATTCATCTACATATTTTTCTATCATAAAGCAGTTGCATATTTTTCTATCATAAAGAAGTGAGTAAAATTGTATTCCATTTGTGTCAATGTTAAGGTTAAGCACATGGATTAAAGTTTTATATATTAGATGAGGAGGCTATGTATTACATATGGTGTTGAATGAGCTTTTGGACTCTTTAGATATATATCTAAAGAGTCCAAATGCTCATTCAAGACCATATGTAATCCTCATCTAACTTAGCAAGGGATTTACAATACTATATTTGAATTGGCTAGCTCCATTTCAAGATATTATGGTTATCCAAGAGGGGATATAAAAAATGAAAAGAAGGATATTGAACTGTAGGTTATCCAAGTTGGACATAGAACCAATGGAGAAACCTAAGGAAAAACTATGTTTCCAGGTCGAACCTTTGTAGAGGTTCCAGTACCTGAGAGTAAAATCCAGTTTGGGGCTGTTAAATCCAGTATGTTCTATATTTCTTACAATTCTGCCCTCCTATTTTTCTTTCCAATCGAGGTTTATAAAATAACATGAGAAGCAACATGAGACTTGGATCAATCATTTTCATTATCTATATGGAAGGCAAGAAGGATTATATCCCCTTAAGCTTAAGCTTATGTAGTTTGTCAATTTTTATCATACATTTTTTGGTAAGGGTAAATGTTTTTTTTATCTATAGTACAAGTCATGAGTTCCCCAATTTTACCTTATGTAAAGCATGATTCTAGAATTACTACAATTTGTACTTGGTTTTTTAAGAATATATCAAATAAAGTTTTTGAGAAGCAAATATGGCTTGTTCCTTAGAATTTTGCACTTAGAATTTCCATAACGCTTATAACCCCATCCTAACAATTTTTATAATTTCCATGATGAGACATTTGAATTTCATTCCCCATATTTCTTGTTAATGATTATAACCTTAAAATGGCTAGTATTGGTTTGTCATCATCATCTCAAAATGACATGGCAGATGAAAATTTACCATGTCAATCATCATCACTTCACACCATCTCATAGATGACCCCTTCTACATATTATATGCATGAATTTTTGGCATGTCATCCTCTCTAACTATCCTATGAATGATTGTGACAACAGGTGAATAAAATACAATTTATAAGCAGAGGATAGTTTCTAGTTTGTCCTCCTCCATCCGCCCCATAGCTAGTGATTTCTCAATTTTCCACTTCCAACTTTCTATTCTTGAAATTCATTAGCAGCTAATTTTATCGATAGCCACACCACACCTAGAAGTTAAAGAAATTATCATATACACTACTACATTAATGAACTCTACGTTGTTTGTTATTGTAAAGTCCAATAACAAACAATGTTAATTGAGTTTAGTAGTGTATATAACAATTTCTTTGATTTCCAGGTGTGTTGTGACTATTAGTAGAATTAACTACCAAAATGAATTTCCAAAATAAAATGTTGGAAGAGAAAAAATAGGCTATCACTGGATATGGAGTGGGTGGAGGAGGACAAACTTATAGTGATCCATTCCTTATCAAATTTACTTTATTCACCTAATGTCACAATCAATCATGGTCTAGGTAGAGGGGATGACCTACCATAAATTCAATCATATAATGTGTAGAAGGGTCATATGTAGATGGTGTGAAACGATGATTACAAACATGGTAATTTTTCATCTACTAGGTCATTTTGAGATGATGATTACAAACCAGTGCTAGCCCATTAAAGGTTATAATCATTGGTGCCTAATGTGGGTGGACAATTTAAATCAAGTTCGTATCAAAGTACAATTTAGCTCATTTTAGTCAAGGTCAGTTAGAAGAATTAGCTATTGGTTTCTACCTTCAATTTCCTCTGAAAATGAATGTGTACGTGCTTTTGAGAGACATTAGAGACATTAGAGGAATAAGGTCCAAATTTTTGATTAAAATGTGCTATGAAAGTAAAGGGTTTTAAAGGCAAGCATGTACAAGGCATAGTTGAGCCAAATGTTCTTCAAGAAGGGCCTAATTATTTGGGTCTTGGTTATGGAAAACATGGAAAATGCTCCAAAGCCAAGGAGGCTGGTGAGGTTTGTGTTCATGATGAATGGAACATGTACATAGTTTACCTTAAAGTTGTTGTGTTTTACGGATATTAAAATGAAGAACTTCTATTTAGATCCATTCCAGAGATTGACTGCAGGGGCATTTACTAGATATGCCACCTTTCATAAAAGATGAGATCTAGAGGCTACCTGGCCCTTTACAGACTCTGCCTATAGAACTTGTAGAAGTAAACACTAGAGGCATTAACAATATCAAAGAACGTTTTCATGCTCAGACATGGGAATGTGTCTCTTTCCCTACGCAAAAAAATAGTTCTCGAGGTAGTTAATCTTCATAGACATGTCATCAAGCAAGTCAATGTGATCATCCCTCCTTCCCTCCCTTGTAAAATAATTATGTTTTGCGGGTCAGAAAGCAAAAATATGCAGACAATTATCACCAAATCCAACGTACGATTATGCATGATGGAGAATATCTAGCGCTTTCCCTTGTTAATATATTTAATAATCTCAATATTTATTTAAAAGTATCAATAGTATTTCGACGACATCACATTGTTCAAATCTCATGGTAGAAATACTATTGATACTTTTAAATAAATATTGAGATTATTAAATATATTAACAAGGGAAAGCGCTAGAGATTCTCCATCATGCATAATCGTACGTTGATGCTTATAGAGTGAAAAAACTGAAAGAATCAACTTGTAGGGTCATTTTAATGGGGGGTGGAGAATCCAGGTCTAAAACCTTTTGGAGTCATTTTGAGGTATTAAATGACATTTCTGGGGGTCAAACGATTATATAATTTAAGTTGAAGGCCCATGAGATAAATATGACTTCTATGTGACATTTGTAAATTAAATCATCTATTTGTTGTGTTATATGAACATAATTGGTACGCATATCTAAAGAGTCCAAATGCTCATTCAAGACCATATGTAATCCTCATCTAACTTAGCCAGGGATTTGCAATACCATATTTGAGTTGGCTAGCTCCATTTCAAGGTAGTATGGTTATCCAAGAGGGGATATAAAAAATGAAAAGAAGAATGGAAAAGAGGATTTCATAATCGATGAGGGTCAAGATGATTCACATGATGAAGTGCAACTAAAAGAAGCGCCATTGAAATGGTTTGCTGACAGATGGTTAGATTTCTTATCCAATTACGGCTTAGCATGTATTTTGATGTTTCATGAATTTCTTTGCAAATTCAAAGTATGGTGCATGTTGCATGAAGCAAGATGTTGAAAGTAGAGTTATGTTGACACACTTAAATGCAACAAATATGGAAATTTGTACATGAGCTCTATTATTTGACTTAAGGGTCAGTTGTTTGAAGAGGCATGCTTTGTCAACTTGTGTTTGGTTGATGGTTTTGTACACCAATATGTAAGAGTACATGGACATATTCACATGATGTGAAATTTTTTTTTCTTTGAAGGAGAAAAATGATATGTCAGCGAGCTATGTTTCTTGCATGATGTGTTTTCAGTTTGATGGTTTTGTTTGTGACAAGACGTCACAAGATTTTGCGAAGGTCCACTCTTGAGCGAGAGCCTCATGATTACAACCTATTCGTGAGAATCAAATGGGAGTGCATCCTTATTTTGAAAAAAAGTAGGATTCTAAGCTACCTAGGACTCAAACCATCATTTTTAAATTTGAAATATCATGGTGTGTTGTTTCAATGCCTAAATCCACAACCCTAACACATGAAATCACTAATCTAATTACACATGAAATAAATAGTTATTTTCTCCAACATTAAAAATATAACTAAAAACTAAATTCAACATAGTTGAAAAAAAAAGAAGCGCCATTGAAATGGTTTGCTGACAGATGGTTAGATTTCTTATCCAATTAAGGCCTAGCATGTATTTTGATGTTTCATGAATTTCTTTGCAAATTCAAAGTGTGGTGCATGTTGCATGAAGCAAGATGTTGAAAGTAGAGTTATGTTAGACACACTTAAATGCAACAAATATGGAAATTTGTACATGAGCTCTATTATTTGACTTAAGAGTCAGTTGTTTGAAGAGGCATGTTTTGTCGACTTGTGTTTGGTTGATGGTTTTGTACACCAATATGTAAGAGTACGTGGAGATATTCAGATGATGTGAATTTTTTTTTCTTTGAAGGAGAAAAATGATGTGTTTTATGTTTGATGGTTTTGTTTGTGACAAGACGTCACAAGATTTTGCGAAGGTCCACTCTTGAGCGAGAGCCTCATGATTACAACCTATTCATGAGAATCAAATGGGAGTGCATCCTTATGTTGAAAACAAGTAGGATTCTAAGCTACCTAGGACTCAAACCATCATTTTTAAATTTGAAATATCATGGTGTGTTGTTTCAATGCTTGAATCCACAACCCTAACACATGAAATCACTAATCTAATTACACATGAAATAAATAGTTATTTTCTCCAACATTAAAAATATAACTAAAAACTAAATTCAACAGTTGAAAGAAAAAGAAAATGGAACTTTAAACATTCAATGAAAATTTCTAAATAAGAACATTGAAATTATAAGTTTCTTTCTTACACAGTTTAAGATTTGGGGTGTAAAGTTTTTTTCAAAAATTCTTTTAAACTTTTTGATTCTTCACGTTTCCGCCCAATTATCTATTCCTAATGTATTGCAATAACTGTTAGTTAATTAAACAATCATAAACAATTTCAATCTTCTTTCCTTTTATGTCTTTAAAATATCAAGATAAGGAAAAAAAACTTTAAAATATCATACATCAATCAATCAGAAAACATATCAACTGTAGGTTTTAACCCTGAAAAGAAATATCTACACACGATTCTTATAACAGAAAATAAACAATAGCAAGAGCATAAAACATAAAACAGATAAACACAGAGATTTTCCCCTGGATCCCAAATCGGGACGACCAGCTTGATTTTTCATTATATTCCTTTTAATGTTACAACACATATATATACATGTCAGAGCATACATAAACCCCAATCCATTAACCCTGGATTAGAACATAACCGTAGTTCCCTTGACCGGATCTACAAAAATACCAGGGGCCGAAAACCATCGAACCCAAAAACCATGTGCAAAACCATGCACAAAACCATGGGCGGATCCGCCTATGAGTGGGTCCGCACAAAAAACAAATTTTGTGAGATTTTCCCCGGACCCCAACGGTGGGGACTACTTCGCCCCTCGTGACCCCCCAGCTACGCCCGACGCAACACACAGCACGTGGGGCTAATCGTGGAAGGAATATAACACATACCCAACATCAACTCAACCAAAGCCAACATGGAGATATCATTCTATAGTATGTACCATTCAAACATGAGCATCAAGTACATGTCCAACAAAAGAGAATTGACCAAAATCGACCCAGATGTTTCTCCAAAGAAAAGCATTGCAGTATGCTAGATTTGTAATAAATTCAAAAAAATTAAATATTACTTGAAATATGAATTTGGATGTGAAATAATCATAGCTAAATGCGAAAAAAAAAATTATATATTTGTTTTAACGCCAATGTACTATGGGGTTTAAATCTATGATACTATGGGAAATAGAGATCTATCCAAAAAGTATTTCTTTCAATATCAGTATAAATATACATAAAGTCTTGAATATTCTGCAATTTAATGAAACAATAATTAATAATCCATCTTTGAAACCATCTAAATAATAAGGAAATAACACATATGTGGAAACCAAAAAGCACCATCAATTTACCAACCAACCAAATCCCCACTGATGGCAAGGGTTAGGCTGTTACATTTTATCTACATATAACCCAAATGATTTGGTTGTCCTTTGTGCTACTTCTTAGAAAAACCGCAAGATGAAAGTTAAGGAAATTCACGATTGCGAAATTCTAGGTGTCCAAGAGGTGTAAGAAAAAGGAATAAAAATAATTTAGCTCCCAAGGTCTCCAACGAGGAACCAAAGCATATTTCTTTGTCAAGTTTGTCCTTAGAAAAGCTACAACATGAAAGCACGAGAAATTCACAATTACAATATTCTAGGTGTCCAAGAGCTTAAAGGATAAAAAATAATGTAAAAAACTGAAAACTTGAACTCGTAAGGTGTACAACAGGGAAACAAAGTATATTTCTCAAGGCCATTTTGTACTTAGAAGAGAAGCAAGATGAAAATAGAGAAGATTCACAATTGCAAGATTGTAGGTGTCCAAGAGCTTAAACAAAAAACTCAAGTTTCGAAGGTGTACAGAAGGCATGAGAGGCTTAATATTAAGCAAAAATAACCACCAAATATCTTCCTTGAGAAAACAAAATAAAGGAAATAAAGAGTCACCAAATAACTAAAACATTGTTTTTTTGTGGAACCAAGATATAGTCAACAATATAAGTGCTACACAAAAACAAATGTAAATACAATGGAAAACTGAAACATATCTTGCTATCAAATTCGTGAATTCTTATTTTAAGATGGTAGAACTTAAGTCTCAATTGTAATTGGATTCTTTCTAAAGTGTAATTCCAAGCTCATTAAGCATACTAGGTGACCAAATTTTTAAAGTAACTTGAGATTCACAACAAGAGATACACAACATGCACCACAATACACAATGTGCCCTTGTAGATAAGGTTTTAGACAAATATACTTCAACAAGGATGGAATCAACCTTCAAAAAGAATGATATAATGGAAGCAATATATCAATACTAGTGTCCTTTTTCATTCCTTAATAGCTATGATGACCAAAAACTTGAAATGCTAGAGATTTTAGCACTTGAGTATGGAATGGACCAAAAAATTATTGACCGCAATTGTTTGGTGACCTTCAACTTTATGGAAAATGTAGGACTACAAGGAAGTTCTCTTTGCACATGAAAGATGTAATTTCATTCCAATTACCGATAAATAATATGTTTTATTTCTGAAATTAAATATATATATGTGTGTGTGTGTGTGTGTGTGTGTGTGTGTGTGTGTGTGTGTGTGTGTGTGTGTGTGTGTCCAATGAATGACCACAAGGTTGGTCAATAGGATTCAAAAGTATAGACAATGTGATTGCATATTTATATTTCAAATTAAAATCAAAATTTTATAAAGTGCCTAAATCTTCTTCAAAGATTAACATTTCTAAGATTAGTGGAATCACTAAACAACATCATAAAAATATAGCAATAGAATAGTGTACATGCTTCTATTCTATGGTTATCCCTCTATCCTTGTAACCTAGATCTATTTAAACATTAGTAGTTTTAGGAGGAGATCCCATGTCAGGTCTAACTTTGAATATGAGTTGTACAAGGACTAACTAACTAACGTACATATGTGAGAAAGAGATTAACAAGAAGTATATAAATGAAAAAGTAAGACAAGGGAAAAGCAGATTAAGACATGAGAAGAGTAAGAAAATGCTAGAGAAGAGTAGAGTAAGACATTAGAAGAGTAAGAAAACGCTAGAGCAGAGTAGAGTAATACAAGAGAAGAGTAAGAAAAGGCTAGAGCAGCGCATTTTTATAGAAATTCAATCCAGAATTAGATCCATTTTAATTTGGATCTTGAGACAGAAGTAGATCTCAAATATGAAAAATATATATGTAACAGGTTGTAGGTATTCCATTCTTACAACCATATTATAGTATAAAAAACCATCTTATACGAGAAAAATTAATGCTTTCCTTTTATAATGGGAACACAAACACAAGATATATTAATATAGTCCAAATCTCATGCAAAAATTCCCTTATTTTTCCAATAGAAACAAAAACAATAGAAATATAGTTCAAATCTGATGAAACAAATTGCGAGAAAAAACAAAACAGTATCAATACAGTCCAAATTTACAAAGTTGTGATGCAAGTTGTTTATCAATGCAGTCCAAATCTACAAAGTTGTGATGCAAGTTGTCTGTAGTGCAGCCCAATGCAACATTGTGATGAAACTTTACAATACTTTCTATCCAACATTACTTCAATGCAAAAAAATGTAGGTTTGTAATACTGATCTATTGTAATACTGAGCTAAATGTAAAGAAATGCAGGTTTGTAATACTAAGCTAAATGCAAAAAAATGCAGGTTTTTCATACTGGGCTAATGATCCAAAATTGTGATGAAGGTTTGTAATACTCAACTAACCACAATTTGCTTCTTAGTATGACATACTCCTCATCACACGAACATGTTGTGGTCGACAAGTTGGCCATTTATATGAACATTTGTTGCAACTGGAAAAAATATCTATTACAATTGCTTCTTAGTTCACTAATACAGATGCTACTCACCAGGAAGTTATGGTCGAAAAGGTGTCAATGTACACAAAGAATTGTTGCAGGTGGAAACAATTGTTGTATGTTCTTCGCATGATACGCTAATATGAATGCTACTCACCAAGAAGTTGTGGTCGACAAGGTGTTAATGTACATGAAAAAATGTTGGAGTGGAAAAAATAGTTGTTGCATGTGGAAAAAATTGGTGGCAGGTGTAAAGGGAGACAAAAGCGATGGACTCTGTATTAAAAACAATAAAAAGATTTCCATGCGTATAAATTAAATCTATGCATTATCTTTTCTTAATGCAAGTTTTAAGAAATATATTGCAATACTTTGTTATTTACAGACTTTGGTTCTGTTATCTGTAGACTTAGCATATCTCAAAATAACTTAGCAACACGTTTCTCAAGTCGAAAAGCAATACGAGACGGACAGGACGAACATACCCGGACAGGACGAACACTAGCACGACAGGAAGAGCGCGGACGGGACGGACAGGATGAACACCAGCGCGAACACAGCAACAGCCACAGGAACAGTAAACGTGCCAACAATGAACTCGGTAAACCATAACACTTCGCGGACGATTTATTTATAGAAAATAGTTCGCCCGAACTCTTTTAAAAGTAAAAGTTCGGTCGAACTTTTGTTGCCGGTTTTCCAATCTCCGGAAAAAATTTTGTTTGCTCGCGCCGTCCGTGTGCCGTCAGCCTAAACGGAATCAAGAGTTCGGCCGAACTATTGCCGAAATTTTTTTTCTACCCCCGATTCTCACAAAAGTGTAACCCAGCTTCACGTTTCCGCCCGACAAGTAAATAAAGAAGAAAATCAAACCACAACATAGATATTTTCCCAGGGAAAGCTTGTTGCTCAAAACCCCTCTATATTCTATTATATATTCACCAAGGAATCATGAAACAATTACAATGAAATCTTCTCACAAGAGTCTCCTGCACTCTCACAACTATCTCACACTGATTCAGACAAAATAGGGCAAACACTTAGCCAAATCTCAGCCTGCCTTGCTCACACAATTCATGAGGAATGGAATCCCTATTCCTTAGGAATTTCAACCTTTCTCAACTGGACTAGTATCATGGGAAATACTGTGGTGTTTTAAATACATCTGGATAGTTTACTAATAACACAACTGATAGTCAACTTCCCTTTAACCTTTGTCTCAACTGCGTCTCCACTGGAACTGACATGCATGCAGCTATTAATAATAAATCATTAGTCACTTGACAGATCACTGTATGTGAATTAAATCTGATTTAATTCACTTGACCTCTCACTAGTGGAACAATCAGTTACAACTAGTTAAACTGACTTTAACTGACTTAACTGAGTTAACTGATTTCTCATGCATTAAACTAATGCACTAACTGCAACTTGGACTCGAAAACTAATATAATCACTCTGCATGCCTCACCAACCACCCTCAACTCAAAATTCATGAGCTAACTGAGTCTATCACACTCATTTAACTATCACAAGTGATTATGAGATAAGATTACAATTTATTGTCCAATTTAATTAAGGGATAATTAAATTAGGCACATTTCCAATTTATTAAAAAAATTGAATTTCACACTAATGTATTGCTAGGACCCATCACTACATGACCTGTGGTACCACACTAGTGTAAGTGCTGTCATGTTGTTTCTGGATGCCAATTTCATTGTTTCTTGTTGCAAATTTCAACAAATATTTTACAAAGTCTTCTTCTTTTTCTTAATTCCACTATCCCTCAGACCCATTTAGTTATGTTGTAATAGTACATTCCTTAGATATTGGGGTAGATGATGGTGTGATAGTCACCCACAATCTCTTCTTAGGATTCTTTCCACCTAACGACTTCTTTAATTACCTCTTTCTCACCCATGTTTGTAATGTAGTATATTTTTCATATTATTCCTTGAATTTCCTAGATTTTTTTGTTTTAGCAACCTCTACTTTAGTTGACGCTGTTCTAGGTGCCCTTGTTTCAACAATCTCTACTTCACGCCCTTATACTTCAATAGGGGATCCATAATTTCCAATCTCAGACTATCCACTAGTTCTTCAATGCATGCCATTTTTACTTCAGTAGATGTAACATCAAGTGTTCTTATGGAACTCCATCTTTCAGGGTTTCGATGACAAGGTCTAGGAGGTGTAGTTGCTATTCTCTATCTAAGACGGGAAACTAATCTACTTTCTGGTGTTGTCTTAACAATTTAATCTTGTCCTTTGCCTTCAGTTTCCTCCATTTCAGGAGCTCATTAGGGGAATTTTGAGGTCTAAAATGGGCCTCCTAAGGAAATTATAAAATAATAGTGGAATAATAAAAAACGAATAGTTCTTTTTTTTTTAACAATATCGGTTATGATATTAATTATCGAAAAAAGTAGAGGAGGTTTAGCTCCTCATTATAAAACTGCCATGTATGGCAAAAAAGAGAGCTACTTGGAGTGTTAGTTTCTTGCACTCCTATACAAAATTGTCGTTGGGAGACCCTTGATTACCTACATCATTTAAATTGTTCTTTTTTAGAAATGGTAGTGACAACAACATATATTTCGCCTTCATTATCTAAGAAAAAATATTGGACTAGATACTAAATACTAGTTTGATGCTCACAACTGGTTCTGAATATCCATTATTGTGGAGGATACTACTTTTTTTATTGTAGTTTCTTCACTATCACGATATCCTCTCCCCTGATCGAAAGAGTTAGATCCTTCCTCTAGATTCTTGGACGTGTTTTTTTGACGAAAATAGATTGAGTTTTCCATGTGTGCACACATATTTTTGACCTCTAGTAACTCTTTTCTAGTCTCTGACCATTGATGTCAAAGGACTACAATTTCTTCTTTGGTTTGGTATCACACCTGATTTAATTTCTCTTTAATTTGATTAATAACTAACTTGTGCGCACAACCATGAACACATGATTGTGCCTTCGGATCCCTAGAATCCATGAATTTCTCAGACGTTGTAGATATGAACAATATATAGCTATGAGGATACAAAAGAAAGTGCATGAGGAACTAAATAGATGAATGGAGGTAAGAACGATTAGAGAGCTAAGGTATGATCACATACCAGGAGATTAATGTGCATGGATATGTGGGAGCTAGGGGAGAGACGGTGAAGGGATGAATACATGAGCAGGAAGGAAAGAAAAAGACCGACAAACAAGAACATAGAGCTATTAGTCGAAATAAAGAGAAGAAAAATAAGGGAGTGAAGAAAAGAATGGGAGGTACAAGATAAATACATAGAAGGGTGCTAAGTGGAGGTACAATCATGAGGATATGTGTGATGATCATCACTCAAAGAATATCACGCTTGATTTCATGAGAGTATGGATGTATTCCTTCCCCCTGTTAGAAAAGGAGGACACAATCTTTGAGGGATTTCTCCATGTTCAAAGGATCTGCTATAGGATTTCATGATCATGGAATCGAGATTTTGTAGATTTCGATGTCGATTTTGGCTTCTCCTAGAGCCCGAGCAACTGCATTGTTTTCTTGAATGTTTGTCTATTTTTTATTGTGTCTTAGTATGTGATAGAATGTGATTTGACCAAGGTCCTTTCACTGTTGAGTAATCATGACTATGATGTGGTGTCATGCTACATTTTTCAATTTTGATTTCTTTTTCATTTCTTGGATTAGGATGGAGGAATATCCCAGAATTACTGGGTTCATGATTCTCCTTTTTATTTTAAAATATTCACTCCCAAAAGAAGCTCGTAAGCTTCTGCCCTATTATTTGATATTGTGCCTAGTCCCCATTCAAACAAAATGGGATATTTCTTTCCTTTGTCATAAATTATACCTCCTACACCTACTTTTCCTGGGTTCGATTTGGAGGCTCTATCGAAAAAAAGACAGGGCCTTTTAAGTGTGTTCATCCATAAGATGAAATCATCCTCTTTCAATCTTATTTTCCATTTTTTATTATCCTCTCTGTACTTGGGCGAGTTTTATATCTTTGGTCTATTGTTTGCATATCTTGTACATTCTCTTTATTCTTGTTGCAACTGATTCCAGTCTATTCCCTTGTTCCCTTAGCTGATAAAAATTTTGAGGCTAATCCCCATGTTTTTGAGAGAACACTTCTTATAGTCAATTTTTTTTTTTTTGTTGGAAGATATTGTTATTTCTTGCTAGCCAAATCTGCCAACATAGGAATGATGGGAGGCTTCTCGAGAACCTTTTAATTGTGCCTTTGTTTTTTAGATAATATGGAAAAAAGGACAAAACTATTTTTTCAACTTATCTCCCCATGGGTTTACTAAAATTTTGAGCGGGAACACTCCTTGGATGCATAATTTGATTCTTCATCCAAGGACTACCCATGTTGCATACTTTCAATGGACCCTGCTACATGAAAAATGTGATTGGAATCACATTTTTTCTTGTATTTATCATTTTTAGTGTAGTAGGGTCTATTTAAAGTATGTAACATGGGTGATCCTTGGATGAAGAATCAAATTATGCATCCAATGAGTGTTCCTGCTTGAAATTCGAGTAAACACATAGGGAGATAAGTTGAAAATACAAGTTGAAAAAAGTAGTTTTATTGTTTCATTATTTTTTAATCTTTTTAATTTTTTACCCCAAAGATGGTGAATCATCCCCCATGGTTGACATCATCCTCTTGAATCCTATTGGTTCTTATAAAGTTTATTTTGGTTGTACATTTTTCTTAGGATTCCCATTTTATACCTCAAAAGTTCTCTAATGAATACACACGACCTTGCAAGCAAACCGATCAATGCACCTCCCTGCTATTGTAGTGAATGAATTATGATAAACTTAATTAGTGCATGGTTGGTTAAACAAGTATTTAGATATTTTTCCACATCCATTGTCTCTTCCATATGTTGTAAATAATTGAATATATACCAAGGAAGATTTATTATATGTCCATTGAAAATATGTGCCAATAACTAAAAATGATAATGAAATACTATCCCAAAGTATCCCTTACAGATGATGAACTTCTAGATGAAGAAAGCCACATCATCCCAAGGATGAGGAAGGGATGTTTTATCAATAAATCTTCCCATGTTCCTTCCTCTCTTGGTTACAATAATGTCGCTTTGGATATTGGGGCTGCTATTTTCCTAGAAAAACAGTGCGTCTCTGTCTAAGATAAACTTGTCACGCTGGTGATTATGTCCTCTGTAACAACAATTCTAAACTGTATAACCTATGAATATTTCTCCTTGAGGGCCTATGTGAATTCTAAAGTAATTTGTTCACTGAAACCCTACAACCTCTCAAACTAGGTTAACCACCTTAAAATCTGAAATATTTCTAGGGCTTCCAGATGGTGTAACAATGCATCAATGGAATCAGGTTCATGCCTCTTCTCCCATGGATGCTCAATAAATGTTATAGAGATACACTTGGTACACACAAATAATTTCCAAGGTAGATAATATCGGTTAGATAGAATGTGGAAATGGTTTGATCTGAACTTAGATATGAACACAACAGAATACAAATATAACCATAAATACAAAGATGCAGTAGAAATATCCCTTCATTTAATTAATATCAAAGAAATAAAATATGCTTACAAACATAATGGAAATAAACTAGTTCAGGCGATGGTATCTTATCTATGAGAAGAGATGTCGCAGCTACATGCCTTTGAACTATGTTACAATGAGGCATGGTGGAATTTTTATCATTGATAAATAATGAGAAGCCCTAAATATCCAAAAACATAACCTTAGGAGATGAAGAGCCAAAAAACCGCGGGCCCCATTGGTGTAAGCTGGAACGTCAAATTTCCGGGGTCGTAAATTTGGAATACGATCTCTGTTTGGCTATAATAATACCTCGTTTTGAAGATCTCAAAGAGGAGGCCAAAAAAAATGAAATAAACTAGTTTATGAATTTTACAGCCTTTCTTGTTTCCCTCAAAACATATTTTAGTCTGTCAAAACAATTCCAGAAGTTTAGGACCCGAAAAATTGCCAAAAATAGTAAAATGTTCTACAATTGAGGTAACTGAAAAAATGAAATAAATAATGGTGGGTGTCCAAGTGGAATAGGTGGGTGGCCACCAATATCCACCTAGATCAGTCCTCCCCCCTTAGGAAGCAATGGTCCCCATTGTGTTGAGTGCCTCCATGCGATGGGGACAATTCTACTGAAGTTGGTCCCTAGTGAGCCACTTGCCTTGGTGGATGAGCTGGCCAAATTTGACAACCTGGTACATTGTATATTATGATGGCAAGTTTTGTTGATCTGCGTGCCCATGAACTAATCCGTTGTGGCATTTTCCATGCAGTCTGGGTTTAACTCCGTTGGTGTGAGTTGTTCTGCAATGTCGGATGTGTCCAATAATGGTGGAAATTATGGCTGAAGGCAGTCCACAATGAACACTAGGTGCTTGCAAAGGAACGATGGAATGTTGAGCTCGAAATAATTATCCATAACAACCTTGGTGATGGTCTATGGCCCATATTAGAGCAACTAAAGCATACAATGGGGCCTAACGAGGCACTCCTTTTGAAAATGTAGCCAAACTTTGTTGCCCTCCTGGAACTTGTGTGGCACCCGATGCTAATCATGTCACTGCTTGTACTTAGCATTAGATTTGTTCAATATGTCATGGACCTGCTGGCATATGTGATGAATTCACTCAATGAAGCTGTTAGCCCTATCGGTTTCATTCTAGACATGGGCTGAAGCTACTTGTGTAGCTGCAAATGGTATGTCCACATTAATGGGACATAGTGGGTGGAATCCCAACCCCATGTGAAAGAGGTTGTGGCAAGTTGAGCTACGGAGAGCTCTGTTGTAGCTGTGATGGACATAAGGGAGGATTTCATCCCATGTGAGAAGATGCTCCGAGTTGTACATGCGTATAATGTGTACGATCATCCTATTGACAACCTCTGTTTGGCCATCAATTTGGGGGTGGAAAGGCGTGGAATTAGTGAGCTTGGTATCTGGCATCGACCAAAGACTTGATCAAACTGTACTGAGGAACTTGCTGTCCTGATCTGAGATAATGGACCATGGGATCCCAAAGTGTATCCACACTCATTTAAAGAAGAGCTTAGCAGTGGCATATGATGTGATACTCTTCTTGTAGGCCACTAGAATGGCCATATCAGAAAATCTGTTGATGACCACGAAAACACATTCATTGCCATGCTTAGTCGAAGGGAGGCCCGACATGTAATCCATTGAGATGGATTCCCAAGGTCGACTAGAAGTAGGAAGAGGAGTATATAGGTGTTGCTTATTGATGGTTGGTTTTGAAATGGTGCAATCAGTGCAGTATCTAATGTACTTCGCAACATCCCGTTGAAGGTTTGACCAACAAAAACACTTTTGTAGCACTGGCACCATTTTTATACTCCGAAGTGTCCAAGGACCCGACTGTAATGCACCTCCAAAAAATCTTCGCACGCTCGCTTGAAGGAACACATAGGTGTCCTAGGTGACATAACAATGTATCTTGGAGGTGAAAATTTGGAACTTGCTTTCCTTCTAGGAGTGTTTGGTATGTGTTTTCGAATTCTGGATCGATCTTGTACAAATGTGACCACTTTAAAGTATTGTGACCACAAGAGTCAAGCACAATGGTCAGCGCCATGACCAGTGGTCAGATAAGGCAATTTTCAAAATTATTTGTGCTTCCCTTCTTGTACTTAATTTTCAAGTGGAACTATTGAAGGTATGTGGGCCATTGATGATGGAGATCGTTCTGCAACTTCCCTTGTGTTTGTATGAACTGCAGGGGTTAGTGGTCTGTGTGGATGACCATTTTCTTCCCCAGAATGTAATTCTTCCATTTTCAATAGGCCTGCACAATGGAATGCATCTATTTTTATTTTTCCATGTGTGCAGACATGTTTTTGACCTCTAGTAATTATTTTCTAGTCTCTAACCATTGATGTCAAAGGACTACAATTTTTGCTTTGGTTTGGTATCACACTTGATTTAATTTCTCTTTAATTTGATCAATAATGAACTTGTGTGCACAATAATGAACACATGATTGTGCCTTCGGATCCCTGGAATCCATGAATTTATCGGACGTTGTAGATATTAACATTATATAGGTGAGAGGCTACAGAAGAAAGTGCAGGAGGAACTAAAGAGATGAATGGAGATAAGAACGATTAGAGAGCATATGTATGATCACACACGAGGGGATGAATGCACATGGATATGTGGGAGATAGGGGAGAGACGGTGAAGGGATGAATACATGAGCGGGAAGGAAAGAAAAATATCAACAAACAAGAACATAGAGCTACTAGTCGAAATAAAGAGAAGAACAATAAGGGAGTGAAGAAAATAATGAGAGGTCCCAGATAAATAGATAGAAGGGTGGGAAGTGGAGGTACAATCACGAGGAGATGTGTGATGATCATCACCCAAGGAATATCATGCTTGATTTCATGAGAGTATGGATATATTCCTTCCCCCTGTCAGAAAAGGAGGATGCAATATTTGAGGGGGATTTCTCCATGTTCAAAGGATCCGCTATAGGATTTCATGATCATGGAATTGAGATTTTGTAGATTTCGATGTCGATTCTGACTTCTCCTAGAGCCCGAGCAACAACATTTATTTCTTGAATGTCTGTCTGTTTTCTATTGTCTCTTAGTATGTGATAGAATGTGATTTGACCAAGGTCCTTTTGCTATTGAGTAATCCTGACTATGATGTGGTGTAATGCTGCATTTTTCAATTTTGATTTCTTTTTCATTGCTTGGATTAGGATGGAGGAATCTCCCAGAATTACCAGGTTCATGATTGTCCTTTTTATTTTTAAATTTTCGCTCCCAAAAGAAGCCCGTAAGCTTCTGCTTTATTATTTGATATTGTGCCTAGTTCGCATTCAAACAAAATGGGATTTTTCTTTCCTTTGTCATAAATTATACCTCCTGCACCTACTTTTCTAGGGTTCGATTTGGAGGCTCTATCGAAAAAAATACAGGGTCTGTTAAGTGTGTTCATCCATAAGATGAAATCATCCTCTTTCAATCTTATTTTCCATTTCTTATTATCCTCTCTGTACTTGGGCGAGTTTTATATTTTTGGACTATTGTCTGCATATCTTGTCCATTCTCTTTATTCTTGTTGCAACTGATTCCAGTCTATTCCCTTTTTCCCTTAGTTGATAAAAATTATGAGGCTAATCCCCATGTTTTTGAGAGCACCCTTCTTATAGTCAAATTTTTTTTTTTTTTTTTCTGGAAGATCTTGTTATTTCTTGCTAGCCAAATATTCCAGCATAGGAATGATGGGAGGCTTGTCAAGAACCTTTTAATTGTGACTTTGTTTTTAAGAGAATAGGGAAAAAAGGAAAAACTACTTTTTCAATTTATCTCCCTATGGGTTTAGTCAAATTTCGAGTGGGAAAACTTGTTGGATGCATAATTTGATTCTTCATCCAAGGACTACCCATGTTGCATACTTTCAATGGACCCTACTACATGAAAAATGAGAAATACATGAAAAACGTGATTGGAATCAGGTTTTTTCATGTATTTATCATTTTTCATGTAACAGGGTCTATCGAAAATATGTAACATAGGTAATCCTTGGATGAAGAATCAAATTATGCATCCAATGAGTGTTCTTGCTTGAAATTAGAGTAAACACATAGGGAGATAAGTTGAAAATACATGTTGAAAAAGTAGTTTTATTGTTTCATTATTTTTTAATCTTTTTAATTTTTTACCCTAAAAATGGTGAATCATCCTTGATGGTTGACATAATTCTCTTGAATCCTATTGGTTCTTATAAATTTTATTTTGGTTGTACATTTTTCTTAGGATGCCCATGTTATCCCTCAAAAGTTCTCTAATGAATACACGCGACTTTGCAAGAAAACTGGTCAATGCACCTCCCTGCTATTGTAGTGAATGAATTATGATCAACTTAATTAGTGCATGGTTGGTTAAACAAGTATTTAGATATTTTTCCACATCCAACGTCTCTTCCATATGTTGTAAATAATTGAATATATAGCAAAGAAGATTTATTATATGTCCATTACAAATATGTGCCAATAACTAAAAATGATAATGAAATACTATCCCAAACTATCCCTTACAGATGATGAACTTCTAGATGAAGACAACCACATCATCCCAAGGATGAGGAAGGGATTTTTTTATCATTAACTCTTCCCATGTTACTTCCTTTCCTGGTTACAGGAATTTCGCTTTGGAAATTGGGGCTGCTATTTTCCTAGAAAAATAGTGATTCTCTATCTAAGATAAAATTGTCACGCTGGCGATTATGTCCTTTGTAACAACAATTATAAACCGTATAACCTATGAATATGGCTCCTTTAGGGCCTATGCGAATTCTAAAGTAATTTGTTGACTAAAACCCTACAACTTCTCAAACTAGGTTAACCACCTTACATTCTGAAATATTTCTAGGGCTTCTAGATGGTGTAATAATGCATCAATGGAATCAGGTTCATGATGCACTGCCGCTCCTCCCATGGATGCTCAAGAAATGTTACAAAGATACACTTGGTACACACAAATACTTTCCAAGGTAGATAATATCGGTCAGATAGAATTTGGGAATGGTTAGATCCGAACTTAGACATGAATGCAACATAATACAAATATAACCATAAATACAAAGATGCATCAGAAATAACACTTCATTTAATTAATATCAAAGAACTGAAATATGCTTACAAACATACTGAAAATAAACTAGATCAGGCAACGATATCTTATCTATGAGAAGAGATGTCGCAAATACATGCCTCTGAACTCTGTTACAATGAGGCATGGTGGAATTTTTATCATTAAGAAATAATGAGAAGCCCTAAAAATCCAAAAATATAACCCTAGGAGATGAAGAGCAAAAAACCCTTGGGCCCCGTTGGGGTAAGTTGGAACGTCAACTTCCCAGGGTCGTAAATTTGGAATACGATATCTGTTTGGCTATAATAATACCTCGTTTCGAAGATCTTAAAGAGGAGGGAAAAAATGAAATAAACTAGTTTGGGAATTTTACAACCTCTCCAATTTCCCTTAAAATGTATTTTAGTCCGTCAAAACAACTCCAGAATTTTAGGACCCAAAAAACTGTCAAAAATGTCAAATTGTTCTATAATTAACGTAACTGAGAAAATGAAAGACATAATGGTGGGAGTCCAAGTGGAATAGGTGGGTGGCATCCAATATCCACGTAGATGAGTCCCCCCCCTTAGGAAGCAATGGTCCTATTGTATGGTACATCAACCCCCCCATTTTTTAACTTGTTCACTTCAAATAATGGGGACCCTTTCTATAAAATTTTAGCTAAGTGCCTTTTAAGATTTTTATTAAGTTAATTACCTCATGATTTTATTGATTTTTCATCTTCTCTAGATTTTTGTTTTGATTTCTTGGTTGAAATTGATTTTTTATAAGCTTCCTGCTGACGCTTGTTTCACCTCATTTGGACAACCGGTTTGTAAATGACACTCCTTTGAAGTCTAATCAATTATGTCGCCTGGGTTAAAAATTGTGTAAAATGTACAATATTCCATTTTTTTTAATTAAATTAGTTCAATAATGCATTTAGTTTAAATATAAACCCCTAGTTAGTTATTAATAACAATTTTTATTTTTACTTATACAGCCAAATCATAAAGCATCGGGATTTTAGTCATTTATTCCAATTTTCAAATAAATTACTAATCTCGAAAAAATCAAAAATGTCGAAGTGGCTATAGGTCATTTTTATCAAAGTGGTTGTAGTTTAGATAAGAAAAATTCATAAGTTAACATCATTAAAATAAAACTAAAAAACTAATATTCAATATTCAATTTTAAATTAATTAAATTAATTATTATATTAAATATAATTAATTAAATTAAATTAAAATTTTATATTAAAAACAAATATATATTAAAATAAAAAACAATATATATATATATATATATATATATATATATATATATATATATATATATATATATATATATATATATATATTTTTTTTTATAATCGCATTGAAGATTTCTAATTACATCGCATCAGAGTAATCCATCGGATGCATTTTTCAGAAACTCCGATGACTCTCCTTTTAAAAACCCCGATGCGATGAGTTTGTTATACGTCGATACAATGAGTTCATTTGTTTTATGTGATGCGATGAGTTTTTCCGATGGGATTGAACTCATTTGTCTTTTTGCGATGCGATGAACTTATTAGCGTTAGTGGTAAGTCTTAGGTAGGTTAGTTTAATATTTGTTAGTATTAGAGTTAGTGGTAAGTCTTATAACTTAGTGGTAGATAATGTTAGTTTTAGGTTAGTGTTTGTTAGTGTTAACGTTAGTTTATAATAGTATAATGTTAGTTTAAGTGGTAGATAACGTTAGTTTTAGTTTAATATTTGTTAATATTAACGATAGTATTAGGAAGTATTATTTTAAGTTAAGTATAATATTTAGTTTACGTTAGTGGTTAGTTTAATGTTAGTAGTAGATGTAATGTTATATTAAGTTAGTGATATATTAGTTTTGAGTTAATTTTAAATTAGTGTTCTCATATGTTAGTTTGAGTTAGGTTAGTGTAGTTTTAAATCAGTTTTAAAGTTAGCATTAGTATATATTAATGTTAGTATTAGGTTAGTTTTAAGTTAATACAAGTGTTAGTTTAGTTTTAGATTTAAATATTTAAAATTATTAATTTTAAATTAATTAAATTAATTAATATTTAAAAAATAATTAATATAATTAAATTTATTATTAATTAGATTAATTTTTTTATGAATAGTTAATTATATTAATTAGATTAGATTAATATTAATTTAAATAATTAGTTTAGTTTATAATTAAAAATTAAATTAGGATTAATTATTAGATAATTTGAGTCTAATTTAGGATTAGATTTTTAATTAAAAATCTGATTTTTTAGCCCAGCAACATAATTTCCAGATTTATACCAAATTTGACTTATCAACTTTGATGTCTCATAGATTGAGTTTTACTTGGCCAAATGAGGCCCAGGATGGCTCATTGGAAAGAAAAAATCAAGAAGAAAATTTATGAGGAGGTTTCACTAACAGATTTGGTCATTTATTGGGTCAAAAATCAGGAAGAAGATTAAGATCCGAATTTCTAAAATAAAATCAATTTTCTGAGTTTTATTTTCTTCATTTTCATTTGCCTAGCCTCTTCTAATTGCAGATTCATGCATCAATAATATCCTTGGTTTATTAAAATCCTTTTTATTTATTTAAATAGAATTTGATTGGATTTGTTTTAATGTTAAAAATAATATTTTGATTTTATTGTTGCATCTTAATTCATTTTAATTTCTTTTTTGCAGGAAAAACAATGGAAGGGATATGGAGAAAAAGATCTCAATCAATGAGAAAGCTCCAGCAATTCAAGATTGGATTTTTGAACAAATAAAATTGGATTGGGCGGATTTTCGTTCAATAAAATCTCTTCTAAAAAGACTATGGAAAGATTATAAATTAGAGATTGTAAAAATGTAAATGAGGGGCTTCTCTCCTCTGCAATTCTAGACTTCTAAAAGCATTTATGTCATAGGAATTTAGAGTTGTAGGAGGGAGGAGAGAAAATTTCAGATCTAAACATTATTGAGGGTTTTTTCTTTATATATTGAAAGATGTATGATGGGAAGACTTTGCATTTCTGTAGCTCTAGTTTTTAAAACTAAAATTCAAGTAATGTAAAGGACTGTCAGAGACCAGGATCAGAGAAGCGGATTCAATTAAATGGTATTTTTGGCATTTCTGTATCAAATACAAATTTCAATTGTATGATAATAAAATTGTTGTTTCATTTTATTCATGTTTATGCATTTATGTTGATATGGATAATTTGTCTCAATATTGTTATGTATCTCTATTGTTATGGATTAAACTCTGATTTCTGAGTAACTATTTACTCAGAAATCTGTCTTATAAAACTGATTTATTAAATAGTAATGTGTTGCGAATTTCTTCCGCATGTTATTTTTTAATTATTGGCTTGACTGATTTGACAATCAATATCATTTTTGTGAATTTCTTCCTGAGTGTTGTTGATTTATTATTTCAGATAAATGGTCTCAATAGGATGTGTTTTGGTATTCACAAATGTCATGCTAATTGAATTTCTTCGTTAGCTTGACATTAATTAAAAGCCAGACATATTTAAATTCTCATCATTTAATTATCTTGCTCTTAGTTGGGTTAGATCTATATCTACCTAATTGAGATAGGATTTAGATTAGTTTCTTTTTTGCATTATAGAATAAGTTTTCATTTAGATTAAGTTCTACATCCTTTTTAAGTCCTCTTCTCAAAGAGGCAAAATCTTAGTTGTGGTTTAACCGAACCCAAATCAGCTTAAGGGTCATTCTCAGAAAGAAGAAGTGATCTGCTATCCCTATCTATTGGTAGTTAAAGATACATCGTAAACCAATAGCGATAAGGAAAAGGTAACTAGACCTAGTTAAACCAGTCAGAGCCACTATCATAAACGGAAAAGGAGCTGTATTAAGGTTCGGACCGGGTGGTTATCCCCCAATGTTGTCGCAATGGTTTTCGAGGCTTCAATATGTCCCCATTGTGTTGAGTGCCTCCATGAGATGGGAAAAAATTCTACTGAACTTGGTCCCTAGTGAGAAAATTACCTTGGTGTAGGAGCTGGCCAAATTTGATAACTCGGTACATTGTATATTCTGCTGGCGAGTGTTGTTGATATGCATGCCCATGATCCAATCCGTTGTGGCATGTTCCATGCAGTATGGGTTTAACTCCGTTGGTGTGAGTTGTTCTGCAATGTTGGATGTGTCCAATAATGGTGGAAAGTATGGCCAAAGGTGGTCCACAATGAACACTAGTTGCAGGCAAAGGAATGATGGAATTTTGAGCTCTAAATAATTATCCCTAATAGCCTTGGTGATGGTCTATGGCCCATATTGGAGCAGCTGAAGCATACAATGGGGCCCAACGAGGCACTCCTTCTACAAATGTAGCAAAAGTTTGTCGCCCTCCTGGAACTTGTGTGGCACCTGATGCTAATCATGTCGCTGCTTGTACTTAGCATTAGATTTTTCCAATATGTCATGGACCTACTGGAAGATGTAATGAATTCACTCAATGAAGCTGTTAGCCATATCAGTTTCAGACTAGACATGGGTTGAAGCTGCCTGAGTAGCTGCAAATGGTATGGCCACATTAATGGGACATAGTGGGTGGAATCCCAACCCCATCTGAAAGAGGTTGTGGCCAATTGAGGTATGGAGAGCTCTGTTGTAGCTGTGTTAGACATAAGGGAGGATTTCATCCCATGTGAGAAGATGCTTTGAGTTGTACATGTGTAGAATGTGTACAATCATCCTATTTGGGGGTGGAAAGGCATGGAATTAGTGAGATTGGTATCTGGCATCGACCAAAGACTTGACCAAACTATACTGAGGGACCTTCTATTTTGATTTGAGATAATGGACCATGGGATCCCAAAGTATACCCAAACTCATTCAAAGAAGAGATTAGTAGTGGTGTATGATGTGATACTCTTCTTGTAGGCCACCAGAATGGCCATATTAGAAAATCTGTTGACGACTACGAAACCACAGTAATTTCCATGCTTAGTCGAAGGGAGGCCCAACATGCAATCCATTGAGATGGATTCCCAAGGTTAAATAGGAGTAGGAAGAGAAGTATATAGGTGTTTCTTCTTGATGGTTGGTTTTGAATTGGTGCAATCAGTGCAGTATCTGATGTACTGTAATATTCCCAATTAGCCATGAGCTAGTTGGAATATTCATTTTTGTTTTTCTGCTTTGTTTAAAGAATAAGAGGGCAAAGGAGGTCCATATTTCTCCTTAATAATGAATAAATCAATGCCAAATGTGAAAGAGACAAATCTTGACAGCTTAATTGAAGCACCATTGGTGTGAAAGGGGCTGGATCACTTTGATTGGGTCAACCTTGACCAAATCAACAACGTTGTCACGGAGGAGGGGCCATCAATGAGTGAAAATGCATTTTTAGATGGAGATTCTTTCTGTGAATGTGGTGATATTTTTTGATGCGGCTTAGGGTTTGCAAGCTCATATTCTATTTAAGGAAGAGGATGGAAGCCATATGGAGGTTGTTGATGTATATTATATTTATGAATATATGGTATGTTTAGAAATATATTTCTCTTGCTATTTAGCTGAGATAGAGTGCTGTTTAGCACAGGGTGTTCCTGATCGGGAATCCCACCTCTTCCACTAAGGAGCTCTTGGAGGAGTCTTGCACTACATTGTCCACTATTTGGCTTAAGGCCAAGCTTCTTCTTTCAACTACAGCGTAGATCCTTTTGAGGGTTTGGTTTTTTTTGCGAGCTGCAGCAAGTGGAGACTAGATCTCTAGATCTAGGCCATTTCATTGCTCATTTTTAGTGGAGGAGGTTTCCACTTCATTGGGAGAATAGTATTGAAGGGATTTGAGCTTATTTTCAGATCTTGGCATTAGGCCAACCTTATTTTGATCCCTACAATGCATTTTAATTCCGGATCTACGTTATTTATGTATGAGGAGTTGCATGGTGGTTTAGCACACCATTTGGAGAGCTGATTTTCTAGTGAAGGAGATTTACCTTTCACTTTGAAGAATTATTGGAGGAGGATATTTTCTTGATTATATCAGATTATTCACACTTTCCAGATCTGTATTTTTCAGTAGATCTGTAGTCTTAGATCTCATATCTACAACTTGTACTTGGTGTTTTGCTGAAAACCCTTGAGGGGTTCTTTAGAGGAGCTTGTATAGTGCACGGATCTGATATAGATCTATCTTTTGAGGCACATATCAAATATAGATCTGATGTATAATCAACTGCTGTAGTAGAGCCAATAAAATAACACTGTAAGTGTTTTCCAGCTTTTATTTATGGTTGTAGCACCTCATATTGAGGGATTTTGTTCATTGGAGGCTTGTATTTCCTGTTATGCATCTTATGGCCCATTTGTTATGTACATTTTGCTGCTGTAATAACATATGAAAGGTCTCCATATTGGCCCTTTATAAATGATGATATGCAACATTGTTCCAATATTTTTCACTATATTCCTGCTTTTCCCATTTGGGAATATTACATGTACTTCCCAACATCTCGTCGAAGGTTTGAACAACACAAATACTTTTGTAGCACAACCACCATTTTTCTTCTCCGAAGTGTCCAAGAACATGACTGTACTGTGTCTCCCAAATCATCTTGGCATGCTCGCTTGAAGGAACACATAGGTGTCCTAGGTGACATAACAATGTATCCTGGAGGTGAAAATTTGGAACTTGTTTGCCTTCTAGGAGTGTCTGGTATGTGTTTTCGAATTCTGGATCACTCTTGTATAGATGCAACCACTTTGAAGTATCGTGACGACAAGAGTCAATCACAATGGTCAGTGCCATGAACGTTGTTCGGATAAGGCAGTCTAAAAAATTATTGGTGCTTCCCTTCTTGTACTTAATGTTCAAGTGGAACTATTGCAGATATGTGGACCATTTATGATGGCTATCTTTCTGGAACTTCTCTTGTGTCTGTATGAACTGTAGGGGTTGGTGGTCTGTGTGGATGACCATTTCCTTCCCCAGAATGTAATGCTTCCATTTTCGGTAGGCCTCCACAATGGAATGCATCTATTTTTCATTGGTGGGATACTTTCAGACTGTGTTTGAAAGTGTCTCACTGTGATATGCTACTAGATTCCCCTGTTGAGTAAGAACTACACCAATAGCATAGTCAGAATCATCTGTATCGATCTCAAATGGTTGCTGCAGGTTTGGTAATGTGAGCACTGGTGCAGAGCAGAGGTGATGCTTCAACTTAGAAAATTATTTTTTTTGGATTAAAACCAAAATAATTTTTCTTTCGCTCTGCCCTTGGTGACTTGAATCAAAGGCCAAGTGATATGAGATAATCCCAACTCAAACCCGCGGTAGAAATTGGTAGGACCCAGAAAGATGCATAACTCTATTTGAGTGGTTGGGGTTGGCCAATCCTAAATGATTTGTATCTTGGATAGGTCCACATGCACACCCTGCTCATCAATGATGTACCCCAAATATTGAACTTGGGTCATACCAAAAGTCCATTTATCCAAATTGGCACACAACTTGTGTTGTCGCAACGTTTGGAGGATTTGTTGAATATGGCAGAGGTGATCTTCCAAACTATGGCTGAATATGAGGATATCATCCAAATACACTACCATGAATGAGTTGGTGAAGGTTCGCAAAGATGTCTTCCATCGACCTCATGAAGGTTGTGGGGGCATTCGTCAACCCAAAAGGCATGACCATCCATTCAAAAATGCCCTCCTTGGATTTGAAGGAAGTCTTCCACAAATAAGAGGGTTTGATTGGTACCTGGTGATACTCAGATTTCAAGTCGATCTTGATGAAATATTTCCCCCCCTTTATATGGTCCAAAACGTCATCAATCCCTGTGATTGGATATCTATTCCGGACAATGATCTTGTTCAGCGCCCGATAGTAAATTAAAATTCTCCAAGTCCCATCCTTCTTCTGTACCAACACGATCAGGCTCCCATAGGGTGATGAACTTGGCCTGATGTGCCATTTCTGAAGCAACTCCTGAATATGCCTCTTGATTTCATCATTCTCCCAAACAGAGTGTCGATAGATCAGTCCATTGGGCAACGACACACCTGGGGTCAGATCAATGGGGTGCTTGACCTGATAGTGTAGAGGTACCCCTGTGGGTGAGGTGAATAAGTCCCTGTATTCCTTCATGAAATTGTACATCTTCTGCTATTGTTCGGAGGAGCCCTATATAGAGGTCATGGCCATAATATTATTCTTACCCTGAGGGTGAATCATAAGGAAAACAAATTTCTTGGTCTGGGAAATGTTGGGTGCAACCCAACCTAGTCCATTTTTGGTAAAAAGCTCCGCATTTTGGTAATTGGTGTGACAATGGTTATTTTGATCCTGTCAAAGAATACTAAAAATATTACCAAGGGATTTACCCAAAGTATTGGCCAAGGATAAAATTATATAAGGAAATGAAGATGAAGGTATCGGGTGTGAAAGTAATTAATTATTTATGAATGATTTAATCTGAAACAGGTGTGCACCAGGGAGCATGGAGATGACTCAGATATGGTACATCTAGAAGGAATACCTATTTCTTGGTAAATTTTTGTAAGTAACAATGATAGATATATGTTGATGGTATGCATCTGCATAATAATAATGATATATGACTATAACGGTGTGTAGATGAAGATTTGGGTTTGAAAAATATTGCAAAGGTATGATTTATTGTTTTTTATATCTGTATGCTGGTTTGTTTCTGAATGGTTGCGTGCATACGTGGATTTGTTTATGTAGTGTCGCATATATATTCTGCAGTTTGTTGATATTTTTACATTTTTGTGTGTGTAATAGTCACATACATACACCGATTTATACTATGACAACCGTGTATATATGTAAGGGTTTGCAGTGTGCTTTGACAATGACACCTGATGAGTTCTACTTTGTTTTCTCTTATTTTTCAATGATGTATTTGTCTTGATTATGTATATATGAATATGATGATTGGGTCAATTGAAAATGATGCTACAGTGTGGGGATATGTGATTGATTCAACATTATGGTATGGTTCTATACATATGGCCGAGTGATTGAGTCAACATTATAATTATTCATGATTCAATTTGTAGGAATTTGAGATCTATACGCAAGTGTTACACAAAGGAGGGGCATACATACGCGGGTCTTATTCAGTACATTCATGTACATAATTTTTTTTGTTGTTGCTTTTGGTTGGGTTCTACATTCATTTATTTGATACTTCATAAATTCAATGGATTTGCAGTGTTGGAGTGTCTCAGATCCAATCTTTTAGTCTGACATGTTTTTTTGGGTTTATTATTGATATGGGCCCAATAAGAAAATGAGATGAAAGGTGGCCTACAGGGTGTGTAATTATTTTTTGATAGGTGGATCCAGTTTGAAACATCTTGAAAAGTGGTCCACAAGGAATTGAGGGTTCTATCTCCCTTGTAGTAAGAGTTGGAGAATGAGTGGAGGTTGTAGCCTCCTACCCAGCAGGTGGGTTTTTGCATACCGATAAGTGTCTGCATCAGTACAAATGTAATAAAATAATTTTTTCTATCATAATAAAGAAGACAGAGACAACAACAATAATGGTTTTCTCCCACATTGAGTTCCCAGCTAAAATCTTAGTGTTTTATGTGTGTTACTTATTTTATGCTCTTTACAACATACTATAAAAGAATTAATCTACTAACACAATGATTAAAGATAGCCATTTGATATAACACATGAAAAATCAGTAAACTGGATATACACTTGTTTCATTCTTTGAAGTAGCATACATACACAAGTTTCTTTAAGAACTATAGCGTACATATTTCAGAATATAAAATTTGAAGGTTAGAGTTTAAAAAACTAATTCACTACCCCCTCTCTTTATTTTTCCTAACATATTTATCCCTTAATACTATTGATGTCCCTCTACATGATAAGATAAATATTCATAGACAAGTTGGTGAAATGTTATATAGTGATATGAGTAAAGCTTCATTAAAAGTCATAAAGGTAGATAAGCTCTTAGAAAAGGCTTCAAATAAGATTAAACAAGAGAATTCCAATTCAAGAGCTCTATATTTGTAGAATGAAGGATTTAAGAAGTTAATCGTCAAGTTGGGTGTTGATCCGAATGATTTGGGTGTTGATACAAGGAAAAAAAGTTGAGTTACAATCATTGAGGCAGAAATTGAAAATTACTATTATAGAGCATGTGGAGAGTGTTGAGCTATATTTTTTTGAAAAAGAAAAGGAAAAGTTAATAATCCAGTTGATTGATAGTTTAAGGAGATAATGGACCTCAAGGAAAAGGTCAAGGACTTAGATCAGACTATTAGGAGTCATGTGTACATAGTGGTTGTCTCTAATGAGCCAAAAGATCCCTCAGAAAATATAACAAAGGTGATTACTAAACTCACATGGTCAGAGGTAGAAATTAAAAAGCTCTAGTTTCATTTCACATTGTCTCAAACAAACATGACTCATAAGGAAAAACAATTAAGGTCTACAAAATTAGAAAATGAGTAGGATTTTGAGAAGTACAAATTAACTCAGGAAGAAATAAAGGAGATAAATAATAGATTATAGGGAAACGTGTCCTTAATTGAAGCGAGGAAGGTCATCTAGGATGAACTAATTCAACAAGTACACTCCACTTGGATATTTGTCCAATTTTTTGTTGAAGAAAGAGTTGCAACCAATGGTATCACTAAAGTTGTGATAGCATGCAAGAGAGAAATGCAGAAGGAAGCACATAGCGATAGAAAAATAATTAAATTTCTGAATGAGAAGTACACAATAGATTTGATGGCAACGCATATTTTTGATAGGGTTGTTGTTATCGTGGAAATCAGTAATATAATTTAGAAGAGTCATCTATGTATTCAAACCTAGGGTAAATTAGAAATGGTCAAGAATGTTGTAGTTTCTTTTGACTTCAGATTTGATAAGAGACTAAGAGTTGGATTACCAGGATGTTGGAACATGGCTGAAAGCTTGTTTGCATGTGAATCTTATGAAAAAAATTGACAACTGCAAAATGTTGGTTCGACTCATTTGTGGAGAAGAACGTAATACTCAAAGGAGAATTTATGGTTGATTTTCTGCAAAGGGACTTTTAATTGTTACGGTTGATGAACACCTTGTTTGAATCAGTGCCTGATTACATTAAATTTTTAGAATTGTAAATGGACTACCAAAGAGTGATTCAATGTCCAATTCCAGATAAAATTCTTTGGGATAGGTGTGAAAGTTTGCTCCAATAAGCTACAACCGAAGTTGAGGAACCATGTGCTCAAACCTAGGGGAAAGTTCCATTTCACAACCAAATATCTAGAAAAGTGAAAAGCTTTTATTTTGTAATAATGTATAAAAGTTTTGTTGGAAGATAGTTAAACAACTGGATAATTTTCATAGTGACATGTAAGTTTTCTTGGAAAGTAATATTTTCTTTAAAACGAGGTAGAAAAACTAGGAGAAGGGGTTCAAAGTTTTGGCTTTAGAGTTGTTTTCCTAAACATTTTCTATGTGATATGCAAAGCTCTTTTAGAATATTAACGAATTTTCAAGTGATTCTAGGTATGTGATGTTTGCAATACTAGGAGGAGGGGTTCAAAGTTTTGGCTTTAGAGTTGTTTTCCTAGACATTTTCTATGTAATATGCAAAGCTCTTTTAGAATATTAACGAATTTTCAAATGATTCTAGGTATGTGATGTTTGCAATATGCGTTTCCTTTCTCTGTTTCTTGCAACTATGTTTATTCTTCTTTTGAAATTTGTGTATGAAGTTGTTAGTTTATTTTTATATGAAGCATATTTGAATGATATGGGAATAACTAAAAAATCGTGCGAGTATTTATATAAAAAACTTAAAAAAACACTCCACAATTTCACCATTTTAATTTCTCTCTTTCTTTCCATGCTTTCAACTAAAATTTGATGAATAAGATTTTGTTCAACCCTCCGCATTTAATATTATTCTCAGTAATTCATATCACCATACTACAACTGCATAAAATGATGTAACTATAGATCTGTAGACTATTTGAAGTAATTTTGTAATTCTTCCGAGAGTTAAAAATGCATTACACATAAACGATTACAAGAAACACATTATCTAAATCTTTGTTTGAATTGAATGGATGTCCTAAGCGCTAACCACCTAGCCAAATGTCATCTCGATATATTTTTTTGAGTTCAATTATTATTAAATTAATGTGAGATTAATCCTATAACTACATTATTATATTTAAGTGAATAAATATAATTTTGATTGACTTTTTAAGTAAAAACAAAAATGTAAAGTATGATTTAATTGATTAAAATATCTATATTTTGAAAACTTGTTGCTTTATGCTTTAGTTTTATTTTGATTTTAATTTTATTAAATATATATAGAAATCCAATTTCACTTACCATGTAAAGATAAAGATAAAAGTCCACGTACCGTGTAAAGAAATTAAAATTAAAATAATTTATAACTAACATATTTTTCAACTTTATTTATATTTTTCATATCTTTTTAGTTTTATCATTGTTTTGTTTTTATTTTAATCTTTGCACAGCCATTTTTATTATAAAATATCTAAAAATAAAGCTATTATTAATTTTTAAAAATATAAATACATAACAAAATATTAAGTATTGAAAATAAAATTATTTAGACGTTCATAAGAATACCAACAATGTTTATATAAAAAAAAATAATAATTAAGATACCAAAAATCTCGAATTAAATAATTAAGTAGAGGTTGAAGAGTGTATAAGAATTAGAGCTTGAGCAATGGTGCTTTTAGGTTATGTAAAATTTAGGTATGCAACTAGTTTCATTAGCAACCAAATTTTTGGATCTCACTCTTTATATGAAGGTGAATTTCATCTAACTCGAGTATAATTTCTTGATGTGCCTTGTGTTTCTCCATTAATATTTTACTCATCAAAATTTAATACAAAAATTCTATTTTTGCAATTTTTTTCATTAACACTGAAACCTTTTGATCCACCCGTTGATCTGAGGTTGAATTTCATCCAACTAGAGTATCCTTGTGTTTTTTTATTAATACTTTACCCATTAAATTTTTGATCAGCAAATTTTATTTTTGCAACACTTTTGGTTAGCATTGAAACCTTACGATCCACCCCTTTCACTTGAGGTTGAATTTCATCTAATTAGAGTACCCTCATGTTTTTTCATTAATATTTTACCCATTATAATATTTAATATATCAGAACAAATCTATAATATGAAAGTGTTTTGTGTTCTAATGTGAGTATTGAAAATGTTTGTTATTCATGTCCTAAGCTTTGCATCAACTCCATCATTGGGGAGAAACCTATGTTCAATCTTATTACTTAGTCACTTCAATCTTTTTTTTTTAATGGCTTATTTGATAGGAAACAAGCAACCTCCCTAAATATATGTGACAAACCACAAGCCACATATATTAAAAACTCATAATTCAACCTAGAATCGAGACATCCTTAGACCAACTAAAAATTTGCTTCTAAAACGTTGTTATTAAAGATTTGATCCCTTATAGTTTTTTTTTCCTCTTAAAAAGTCAAAAATTCAATTCCATAGGAGTAGAGTATCTACTCTTTTATAAAATTTAGTCAAATATTTCGACTAAGATACCAACAAAATAATCTCCTACACCAATTTAATATCTAAATACAACCTTAAAATTAAATTATTATTATTACTTATATTAATTAATAACTAAATAATCACTCATTATCACCACATTTATAATAACCACATTTATAATAACCACATTTATAATAAGGTTAATTATTTTCACGATATTGAAAATAATTTTAAAAGTTCACAGTGAAATGCGAATGAAAACCAAATATATTCATTTCCTAGAGGACATTTCTACCCTATCACTCCATGGGAGGGGATTTTGATGATTATCACTATATAGAGAATACATTAAAAAAGACGAGATACATATCTCTTAAAGAACAAAATAAACAAAGCTCTTTGTATTGAGTTGCACGTAGTTATGGGCATTCAATGTTTAATGTAACAATTTGTGCGTGCTTTATGGAACTTTTGCCTTTTGGCCATGTGGTGCAGATAAGAAGACGAGGATAAGTTGCAAATTGCGGCTGCAAAGAAACGTCTAACCATATTTTTGCGAATCTAGGACATCCAAAAGCATATTTAGATAATAAAGGAAAAGCATATTTAGATAATAAAGGAAATATAAGGAATACGTGATGTTTTTGGGTTTTGGGTTATTAATATATATTTTTTTATTTTTCAGTTATCAAGTAAAATGTGTGTCTTGTTTTTCTTCTTTGTTTGTTAATTTGTGAGTTTTAATTTTGGGTTTGAGAAATTGCGATATAGGGGCATCTAAGTCATTGCCAAAATAACTCAGGGATCACACTCACTCTAGGCCACCCTTAACATGGTTGGATTTTTTCCCATGGAATTTTGCATTGGTGACCTTCACATCATTGACTTCCTTAACATTACATCCTATCATCGTCTATTCTATGCCTTGAGGGATATATATATATATTAAATGTTTCTAGATTGTAAACAAATAATTTACATGATTGTTTTTTGGAAAGTTAGTAATATAATTTTAAGTAACATCATATTTTTCGTTGTTTAAAATATGTTTTTAATGATGATTATTAAGGTACAATAAGACCAATATATTCAGAGTTGTCTACGGATGCAATAAAATAGCCCGTACGACTTAGCTCAAGTAGTTGGAGTGTTTTAATTGTTTTTTTTTATGGTAGAAATGGATTCAACACCATCAAAAACCCCTCGGGCACCCAAAATCATGAAGTTTGACAGCTATAACCCAGATTTTAAAAAATTTAAGCCAGGAGTTTTTATAATCTTGCCGGAATTTCTGGGTTATTTTGTGGGTTTTTTTGACTACGCGAATATGTTTATCAGAGCTTAAGAAAGAAAGAGATTAATTATGACTCTTCAATATATTATTTCTATTATCATGAAGAAGGGAGGGAAGCATTCCTATATGGCTATAATTTTGCTAACTTAACAAGTCAAGAAGGTTCATAGTGTGGCAAAGGTTTTGGAAATGACAATGTTATATCCCAAGCTGTAAAGCTCATGTATTTACATATGGTGAAATATTATTAATTTACTATATAACCATCCCATCAAGAATTAGCTGCAAACTAATTTTAACATCTATGAAACTAAAATGAATATAAAACACTATTGGGAGGAGGCAAAGGGTCCACTTGGCATGCGAAATTTTCATCAAATTTTGAAGGAAATGAACATAAGACCCTTCCTAGAGCTTGGATGTAAGGTCCCACCTTACTAACCATCAATTGTATAGAGAAGTAGAGACCACATTGAACACTATTGCTCAACTAATTATTTTTTTTAACTGATAATATGATTAACTTAGTTATCATGTGATTGTTTATTTCAATATAAGAATATAAGATAAGAAGTCAGGGATAACTTCCCCCTAAAACAAATTCCAAAACACATTTATCCTCAAGTTTAAAACAAGCATGTGTTATTTTCATACTTATTTGTGAACTATAAGTAAGACTGGAAACAACTAACACCATAACGCCATGTGCAAGAATTAAGCTATATTAACATATTTGGTTTCGTAGATTATGTTAAATAAGTTCCACTTATTGACTCTTGACATCATAAACACAAAATTATGCCACAAGAACCTAAAATATTATGCTTCTATCACAAAAATTTCATATAAGGGTATGAATATTAACATTCTTGTAAGAATATAATTAAAGGAGGAATATGCCTCTAGTAAATATAATAAATATTATATGTTTATTGGTTCATCAATTAAAAAAATTTCCAATGGCATTGTGATAGGGCATGACATAAGGTCTATACTTAACAAATAAACAAACACATAATAAAACTGAAAAATCAAATTCACACCCAATATGTTAAATAATTAATCAATAAATACAATATTTACAAGAATTGTTGGCCTCATGCTTGGCCATCACATTCCTCTCACTCCCAAACTCTACACCAACTTTTTTTTCATGCCTCAACCTCATAGGCTCACGTCTATTTATACAATTGGATTAGAACCCAAGGAGGTTCTAGATTCTAAGCTAACTCCAAAAATTTCTCTCATAATCCCTAACATCTCTCATCTAATCTCTAAAATATCTCATTCAATCCCTTATGCCTAGTTAAGAGTTAACTAATCCATAATCCTCTAAAACCTTCCACAATCCTCTTGAATCTTATCCTATTTATAATAATCCCAATTCTCTCCTAAAAACTATAAGAAAGTACATTAATTAATTAATCCTCACTTTACAAACTAACTCTTGTAGTAAAATGATTAACCTAGGTTGGATACCCTTGCATCTGACTCCCAGGTAAAAGAAGTTTATGGTCTCCGGACCATCAGTCTTTAAGATGATAAGAATTCTCCCTGATCCCAAGATTTCATTTGCAGTAAATCAATTGCTCTGTCATGTTGTTGATTTTATATGGTTGTCATTTTCTGTCTTACAGGCTTCCAAACTTTATGTTGTAGTTTTTCCTTCTCATTGTTGTTGTATGCTTGTTTTGTTGTCATCAACAAGCTTCTGCCATCTTCTTTCCTTCTTACAATATGTTTATTTTAGGACACTTTCACCATCAATCTTCAAATCTATTCAATTGCCATGTACAACTTATTTGTTGAAAATGACCGTTATTCTCCATGAATTCACTAAGATACCACTCATATTCTATCATTCTTCACCTCTTCTCCTAAAAGTCATCCTTATTGCTGCCACTTTGTTGTTGCATTTTCTTCATTGAAATCTTGTCCTGATCTTCTATGAAATTGTTGCAATCCATAATCATTTAATTTGCTTCACAGTTTTTCTTTTGATTTTCCAATCAATCCTCTAAAAAAATTATTTCTGTAGCAATATCCTCCATATCTATGCCTCTGTAGACTTGCATAGGTTCCCGAGCTTCCTTAATTTCAAGTTTACTTTTGGTTTCTTGCGATTCTCCACTACCTACGAGCACAAAAAAAGTATTAGTTTCAAAATCATGAGACCTCGAGGTTTCTCTTATGGCTTCCTGCATCCCTTACTTATGTAACATACGATCCTTCAAGCTACCTAACGACTCTTACTCATCTTTGCACTTCAGTTTTCTTTCCATCAACTGTTTAATTGGCCATTTAATTGTTCTCTTTATCACCCATCCATGTGTTTGTTTTTTTAATAGCTCTAGCAACACGTCTAGTCGTGCTTTTAATTCATCGATCTCTCTCTCTTTTCATTACCATTGCCTACTGCTATGGCATTGTTGTGACCTTTCTCTCGATCCATCTTCATCTTCTGTTGTGAAGTTCATTATAACTTGCAATTAAAATTTACCAAGTTATCTTCTCTTTTAATTTTGAAAATGGTTCATTTCACTTGAGCCTTACTTTTGAGCACTCCTTGCTCCTCTTTGCTACAAAAAACAACTGCAGTATTTCTTCAAATTGTTTTTACAATGACAATATTCTTGGGTGTCGGGCTCCGCTGATCATGCACCCAATTACATTCAAGGGTCCAAACCTTTGACTTATTACTCTTTGACTCCAGACTTGACATCCACTCTTCATTGAAATACATTGACTTGGATTTTTACATTGAGAGACTAACTTAGACAAGGACCTTTGTTCATTTGAGCACTCATAACCTCCCTTGGCTTTTATGATTATGACCTTCGACAAAAGTTGCCTTCATTACAATAATTACAATAGTGAACGTTGACTCTAACTATACCTCTTTATAACATGACTCTCCTTTCATGGCTCAATTCAATAATCCCTTATGCTATCAAAAGCGAAAAGAATATAACTCTTTTACAAAATCCCATATAAATCCCCTCTCTCATAACTCTACTACTTGGAACATATAATTAAAAAGGTAAAATTATACTATGAAGCTATGCATTCTCAAACCCACACATGGTTTTATGAAACCATATATTACATACTCAAAACCGTGTGCAACAACTCACCATTTCTCCTCCACCATGATTTACAACAGCAATTTACTTTTATTATTTACTTTCACCTTTAATACAACACTTTTACTTTCAAACTCATAAATATTTCACATAATGATGAGAAATTTTAAATGTTTTAAATGATTTTAAAGTCACGAGGAAAAAACCACTCAACTCACTTCCACGTCTACATTTAAGTAAAAGATAAATAATTTTGAAAATAGAGTAGGTTGTCAATAAATTCACGCTTTAACCCTTCTATTGGTGGATCTATATTCTCCATAGATCTATGCACATCTCCAGCTTAATGCATACCCTTTGACGTAGGCACAAACAACAACCAGCTCAATTTTGAACGCAAACCTGTAGCAACTTTTCATCTCTGGTTTCCAAAAATAAGAAATCTGGCTCATATATGAATGATTCATGAAAATCGAAATAGAAATTCACTTCTATCAAAACTAAATTGGGTAAAACATATAGCTTCATAAAGACTTTCCTGAAATAAAATCAAAAGGCAAATTTTGTGCAATCTAATATAATTTCATTTATTCAAAGGTCCCGAATACCCGTGCCTTAGAGCTAGTAATTTCGTCCATTTCTATGAACACACCGAAATATCATTTCCTCAACAAGAAACCTCTGGTTCTCCCTCAACGAAAAACCTGATGATGCAACAATCCAAGGCTTGTTGCCTACATGTTTCTCACGGCCATTTAACAGTAAACTAGTTCTTATTACGGGAGGAGGAGGAGCGCACATGATACATTTTCAGCGAATTTCTCGTTCAAGAGCTCGATCACTGTTCTCCAACTTGCCAAACTCCTTATCTCAGCGGTCTCTCGACATGCAAAAGGAGAAGATATCCACTTTTGGCAACAATTATCGACTCTTAAAACTTCAGATACATTTGGAAATTAGTTGGATCACACACATTCTTCTCCAACCTCAACCTTAAGCTATAGCGCAAGACATAGGGTGTGCACTTAACAAATAAACAAACACATAATAAAACTGAAAATCAAATGCACATCCAATATCTTAAATAATTAATCAATAAATAAAATATTTACAAGAACTGTTGGCCTGGCCATCACATTCTTCTTACTCACTCCCAAACTCTATATACAATTGTTTTTCATGCCTCAGTTTCATAGGCTCACCTTTATTTATACAATTGGATTGAAACCCAAGGACGTTCTAGATCCTTAGTTAACTCTCAGAATATCTCTCCTAATCTCTAACATATCTCATTTAATCTCTAAAATCTCTCATTCAATCCCTTATCCCTAGTTAAGAGCTAACTTATCCATAATCCTCTCAAACCTTTCATAATCCTCTTGAATCTTATCCTATTTACAATACTCCCAATTCTCTTATAAAAACTATAAGAACATATATTAATTAATTAATCCCAAATTTACAAAATAACTCCTCTAGTAAAACGATTAACCCAAGTTGGATGCACCTGCATCACATTGCTTCAATCACGATAGTCTTATAATGAATGTTGCAGCAAGAACAACCACTGTTACAAATTCAAAAGCATATTATTCTTCAAAAAATTCCAAATAAAACAATGGACTTGCCAAAATTTGGCACAATGGTTTTTTAATATAGGCATCAAAGCACAAGAATCCACCCATAAATACATGTAGCTTAGACAAAAATTATTATGCTCACTTGCATAAAATATTACAAAATTAGTCAATGTAAATATGTTTTCAAAAAAACCCTTATTTATTTCACATTCATACAAAAATTTGCAGACATAGGAAGCTACTAACAATTTATGTTCATAAAATCTACATCCATTGAGGCCTTTTGACAAATAGTTTGCAAATATGCAATCTATAACCATTGAAGAATTTTATCAAACACTTCACAACCAAAATTTCTTAACGCAATTTTTGAGAACAATTAGCTAAGATTTTTCCTCAACTTATTTAACTCATAATATTCATAAATTGAACTTCAAATTTTAGCATATTAAAGCAAGTACTTTCACCCAAAAACTCAACAACAAGAAAACACAATTGGAAACAACAATTTTCAAAAATCATCTAGATTTGCGATTTAGGTTCTGAAAAGAACTTTTTTATAATCAAATTAGGTGTTACAGGGGAAAATGGTAAAAGTACCCCCTGCTATTTTCTTGAATCATTAAAAAATAATTCATGGATGAAAATACTTAAAATAGAAAAGACGTTGGTCTTGGAGTCTTATTTTCAGATTTTGTCAAACATTTGGCATGCAAGCTTAAATCTACAACAATGAATAACAAATAACAACTTAGAATTAATCTATAATTACTTGTGTATTGTCTAATTACTTTTCCAAACCATTTCATATACGGTAAATGAATTTAAGGGTTTTGAGATTCATCAAGCATTATTTTCACTCAATCACTCTTACAAACACATGTCGAGCATCTTGAGCTATTGTAATACATATAAAAAAATACTCCAAAATAAGAGTAACGAATACTTATTCTTTTAATGCATTATGTATCCTTACTTGTTATCTACATTTACAAATATTTCAAGAACATAATCACTGAAATTACTTCAATACTTTTCTTTGAAATTATTGGCTGTCATTATTTCTGTATTTTTATTTTAAGGGTTGATCCAGTTATTCATCCATGTATACTTTGGATATGTGTATATTTCCTTACTTCTATAGTAGATTGAAAGTTATCTCTTATTCATTCATAATTATTTTCGTAGGTAATAAAAATAATAACATTCCCTTTCACAAATTTTGTCAAACCCATGGCAACATATCCTCAAACCCTTTTTAAAGCATGCCTCTAATTACCTATTTCAATTAAAACGAAACAAAACCATAACTCACGAAATGCTTACCCAACTCCTTTGACAATTATTTATTGTAATTACCTTTAGCAATATTTGGATTTTCTTTCTCAAATGCTACAATACCAAGGTTAGTACAATAATCTACACAAATAATAATTCCAACTTGAGATTTAAACATCCATACATATAGACCACTCTTAGTCTTCATTCTTAACTATCCAATAAGATTTTAGATAACATAATATTAAGGCAAAATTAGATTCTTACCACAAATTCAATTTCTATTTTTTTATGCTAATGTTATACTAAAATTTCAACACAATAAAATTTATAGCTGATGAGATATTCAACTCCAATCACTCAGAATATGATCCATCTCTCATTCCTTAACCAACTCATTCAAACCATTCAATTTTCCTCCCAACCATATTGGTAATAACTTCTACCCCTTAGAACCCCCGAGTTGTATAATCTCACAAGCAGTACCAAAACATAGCAGTATAGAGATATACAACGCAATTTTAGGAACATATGTTTCACTTCCTCTCAATACCACTCATGTTCAAATCCAATAGGTAGAGCTACTTAGTAATTTATATTAGCATTTGGATAATCTCTAAGTCTCTCCCTCTCAACATATTCTTTAAATCTCTCCAACTCTTAGTATTACAATGCACCTCTCTCTGCCCCCTCCTCCCCAAAGTGATAATACATGAGACACATAAATCGGAGGACCAATAAATTCCTATCATCAAAAAGGAGCATTATTATTTCCTTGAGAAAAAATAGCATATTCCATTTAGAGGAGTGTAACCCATTCCATTAACGAGAGGTACACCTGCCTTAGTTAAGGAGAGTGTAGCATATGCATTAAAGAGAGCATAAGAAGAAAATTTTATGAAATGGTTTTAATGAGTGTAAGAAGGATATTCCATGTCTTTGATGAGTGCGTAAGAGAGAGTGTAATGTATCGTTAAGAGATAGAGAGTTATGTAGATCTATGAGAGTCATCAAGGAGAGAGGTAAGAAGTGGTTGAGGTGATAAAGGGGACTTGTAATTCATTTTAATAATAATATCACATTCCCATAAAAGATAAAAAAATATTAATAATATTAATAATATTGATGATTAAGTCAAGAATGAACTATTAGGATTGATCAATGATACGTTAAGTGATTTTCCTTCGACTGTACTTGATTACCAATTGATGCAAGCTGATTTACTATTTTGGAAAGTGATACTTGAGATGCTAAACATGACTTTGTATTTTTATAAAGTCACTCGAGAATTGTCAGAAATGAGATTTTATTAAAGAATTTCATCCATGATCTGCCCATGAGTGGTATTTTTCCTCCAAAGAATAGGGATTCCACATCCCTATTGCATACATCTTCGTGCCTTATTAAATTTAGGATACTTTGCCCTGATCTAATCCAAGGATCCAAGATTCCACATCTTGATCTTTTAAATATTCAGCACTTCGTGCCCTAATCCTTTTATTATAGATCCAAGGCTCTGCATTTTATATTTCATGGATATAGGATTGTCCACCCTAATTTCCATGGATTGTCATCCACTCTTCTTTTAAACTTTGTGCTTCAAATTAAGGAACTCATTGTGAGCTCATACCCATTTCATGGTTAAATGGTAAGGTATTGTTCCAAGACCAAGAATTGTGCATGACCTCCATAGTAATTTTGGTTTTGAAGAAATAGCTTCCACACTCATTTATAATTTGGACATCCTTGTTTTCAAGAAAAGACATCCTGCTCGGTACAAGATTAAGCATATATAATCATACAAATATTGTTTCATTAATTCCACATTACTTCCACAATCATATATAATTTGAGCATGCTTGTTTGCAAATAAAGAGACCCCTTGCCACATCCTGCTCAGTAGAAGATTAAGCATATATAATCGCCCAAATCATGCATCATACATAAATAATAATTAACCATATGTCCAAATAACCATGATAATCCATAGATATACGTGTCTCAATCCTTGATCACCATCCATGTCATACACCTATGTCCAAACTAGGATACCAAAATAGTAAACATCGATAATATGCACTTAACCAAAATGAGTCTTACCAAATTAGTCTTTATCATAAGCACGTAGTAACCGTGTGACTTAAACCAGGTCTATAACATACATGCATATACATAAGTCTTACATGAATAATCCTTATATCACTGCATCAAAATAACCCTCTCCAAGTGTCATCAAAGTTATCTCACCAAGAAGGGACACTACATACTCCCCCTCTTGGGATACAAAATTGCCCGAAATTTTCCTATAGTCATAAGATACTTAGTTATCTTTGATTCTCCAATCAATAAGGTGTTAACCTTATGTATATGTATTTTATAGATTTTTCTTCATGCCAATTCATAGTTTAATTTTTTCTAAATTGGAAGCAACTCCATGAAAACCAAAACATACCATTCTTAATCAACTAGAAAATATATCCATGCCATATTATACATGTTTTGATATAAAATTCCAAATATTTCTATATCAAAACGAGCTATACAATTTATATTACCATATCAAAATACCATTTTATGTAATTTATATGACATCTACTTAATTTATCTATAATAATTTGATATTATATATGTTTTTCTTTCTCATAGTTTGCATGAATCCTACATGTGTCATCTTCTTGGTTCTATAGTATGTTGAGATTTCCATGCTATAAATAGCTCACACATTAGTTGTATAAACAAAAATTATGTTCCATCTCATTTTACAATAAAATTTGCATACAAGAAGCATCAAATCATCCAGATACAATTTCCAGTGAAACTACACAACAAAACATCATGTCATATATAAAAGCCACTCTTACATACCACTTGATTTATGTCTTCTCAATCCAATTTTCCCTTTTCCATTCCATAAGATATCTTTGGAATCAAAATCTTTAGGATCTACCTACATATTTTACTGAATTTTTACACTTCAAGAAAAAATAATAATTTGAGGTTCAAGGGACATTTTTTTTTTTAAACTAACAAGCTAATGTTCCATACTATCCTCATTGACCCAATTTTTATTATAGACCATTCCTTAAACTCCCATAATCTTCATTATTATTCACTTCTCTTACTTGAGAAGCAATTATGAATGAATATGTTAGAAGATATTCATTCAAAAAAATATTAAACATATATTTTTTCAAGGTTGTAATCAAGAATAACTCTCATAATTATGAAAATATGATATCTATATTATTGAATATATCTTAATAATTGCAGGTCAACCTATTTTCCAACTATAAAATTTCTCATGATTTGTATTCATTAATTAATCATTTCCTTTTGTTTCAGTTCTTACTCATTATTAATACATACACAAAAGCAAGTATGAAAACCATACATTTCTCAAACTATGAATAATATTGTTGATTTTTAAATAAGATTTATACTATCACAATGGAATTTCTAGCCTAAAGCTAAGTTTTTTTTTTAAAGGAGAATTACCACCCTCTCAAAATATTACAACCTTTTTTAGAACTGTAACTATTGATACAACTATACTTTCGAGCACAAATTACTAAATCCAATAATATCTTCCATTCCACATACAATACAATCATTCAACAATTCCAATTCGTCAAAATGCGATGTCACTCTCCTTCAATTTATTTTCCCTCAAGAAATACCATAAGCACATGTTATTGTAAATAAAGAACCCAAATAAGCTTTTCATTTATCACAAAATTTTTCCCTTTAAGTTCAAATAAAACAAAGTTCTCACCAAAAAACATGTTTATCTTCTAAACATGTTATTCTCTTAAAAATTTACAAGTTAATCAAATTTGAAGAAATTAGTTCATCAAGTTCATAAACAATATGAATTTTGACTCAATCACCTAACTAACAATAGTTTAGAGTAGTTCATAAGTCCAATCTTCACAATTTCTCTAATTCATTTAATTAAATAGAATTCAAGAAATATGAAATCGATAAAATCATTAAGGAGACTATTATGGCTTTCCTAGACCTAATTTGTCTTAAGCCAATAGAAAATATATTTCATCAACTTATCAAAATAATATTTTTCTACATTTCAAGAATTTGAAACTAAATTTTATTCTACCTTAATCCAGCACATACAAAAGAATTACAATACTAGAGGATAGATACGTAGTTCACACTTGACTCCATATATCAAAATCAAATATTCCAAATATTCTAAACCACCTAATGGTGTTCACTATACCAATGTTAGTATATTCATTTGTAATAAAAATAGAACAATGGATTTATATCTCAAGGCAATCAAAGTTATGAATCTCTATCCATTTAACTTTAATTACACATAATCAATCATCCTTAATCATGTCTCTAAGATTCCATCAAAATAATTTGTTCATTCTAACTAGAAGAATTACTTAGCTCATAGATATATGTTAGTATGGATTTAAAATCCGTACCTTACCTCATTACTTAGCTCATAAATATATGTTAATATGGATTACACACCCATACATTAGCTCATAGACATATGCTAGTATGGATTCCAAATCCATACATAACTTAAGGAAAACATAACCTTCAAGCATTCGTTAAAATGGCTTCCACAACCATTCATGCACAAGTCATTTAAGTATATTCTTTATTAGGAAGGTCATACCAAAACCTAGTATTTGACTAATTTCAAGTTATTTGATGCATAATGTCAACCTAAACTACACAAAATCATGTCAAGGAAATCATAGGAATTCAGTTCTTACTTTTTAAGAATGTATTCCCAAATCATAATTTAACACATCAAATTAATGCACACACATTACTCGTGAATCTACATTCACAGTTAAAGGTGACATCCTTCAAGGTAACTTTTTCTAAGTTTCCATTACTGTAGATAATAAAAGAATCAAAATTAACATGATGAACTCAATCATCACGTTAAATGAATCTCATCCTTACACTTGTTACACATTCCCAAGCATACACACCAAAGTCATCATACTATAGTCTAGATTAAGCCAATATTTTTCTTGGTAGATACAATTCCAGCTAGTAAATATGCCTGCTACGCCCATATCACATTGAAAATGATGCATTAAACATGTATGCAACGATGCATGGCCTCCACATATCTCACTCACCCATTGAAAATGCAACCAATCTGATTCCAATTCAACATACATAATAATGCAACATGCATGCAAAATAAACATTCATACATCATCAAGGTATAAACAGTCATGTTGGCCCATTATGCCTAATTTTATAGTTGCCTCTGATACATTATGTAGGGTCCCACCTTACCAACCATGAATAGTATAGAGAAGTAAATGTGACATTGAACATTGTTACTTTTTTTTCTTTAATTATTCTTTTTTATTTTCATTTTTAACTCATAATATGACTAACTTAGTTATCATGTGATCATGTTCCTTTGTCTATTTCAATATAAGAATATAACATAAGAAGTTAGGGATAAATTTCCCTTAAAACAAATTCCAAAACAAATTTCTCCTCAAGTTTAAAAGAAGCATGTGATATTTTCATACTTATATGTGAGCTCTATGTAAGACTAGAAATAAATGACACCATAAAGTCATATGCGAGCATTAAGCTATATCAACCTATTTTATCTCCTAGATTATGCTAAATAAGTTCCACTTATTGACTCTTGACATCATAACCACAAAAGTATGCCACAAGAACCTAAAATATTATGCTTATATCACAAAAATCCCATATAACGGTGTAAATATTAATCTACTTGTAACAAGATAATTGAAGGAGGAATATGCCTCTCTTCATTAGTAAATATAATAAATATGACATGTTTATTGATTCGTCAGCAAAAAAAGTTTCCAATGGAATTGCTTCAATCATGAGACTCGTATAATGAATGTTGAAGCAAGGATGACCATTGTTTCAAATTCATAATCATATTATTCTTCAAAAAGTTCCAAAGAAAACAACGAAATTTCCAAAATTGGGCATGTTATCACTCCACCAGATTCCCAAGTCTGAAGAAGGAATCCCAACGGAGGTAACCACAGACTAAGCTTTTGACTTGATAGCTAGCCCTATCAAGTCGGAGAGGGCTCTCTCCAAAAGGGTCACAAACAAGAGTGCTGGAGAAATTAGGGTTTTTATGCTAGATATAGAGTGCAGGGGGTTGTTTAAATTTGATTTTTTTGGGGAATCTCTCGATGAAGCAATTAGGTCAAGGAAAGCTAGCTCAGTAAAACTGAGTTAGGGTTGCAGGGATCAATGGGGAAAGGTACGTACAATTCTTATCACTTGAAGAGGAGTATGATTGAATGGTGTTGAAGCTAAAAGAAAGCTAAGAAAAGCATAGGAGATGTATTTTTCTCATACAGATGAAAGTGGACAAACTATGATCAATTACCCAAAACAGAGCATGTGCAAACATGTATTCTAATTATCTAACTTGTAAGAGATCATAACATAGAAATGAAGTGAACATGAATACAATACATTCAAACATATGATATCGAAGAAAATACAATGATATACACAAATACCACAAGTATCCCATAAAATAGCTGCAACTCTTCTTTATTAGCTGGCCAAACTGAGTACAAAATTTTCTTTGATCAACTAGCAAACATACAAACTGGTTCCAACCCTTCACTAGTGTGAAGAAAGGGGCTAAATAGACATCAAAACAAGCTTCACTCATCCTCAGGGGTCGAATCCATGAGGTTAGGAAGAGATCCACTAATTCCTGAACTGAAAACTGAAGTGTAGGATGGTTCGAGTGACTCACTCCTCATTACATTCAACTGATTCATCATGACTCATTAATGACTTTTACCCGATGAATCTACCCTAGGTACGTAATCTCAAAAATAATTACAATTTACCATCATTAATTACATGAGTAGAAAGATGATTTATTGAGGCAAAGTGAAAATTTTAGATAAAATGTGAAAAAATCAGCAAATTGGACATTTGCACCCTCCACTGTGCATTTGCGCCCTCCATTGGTCATTTGTGCTCTCTATGTTCAGGGCCACTTTTGGAGGCTTTCCTGGTGTCAAAATCAGGCCCAACATGGCTTGTTGGAAAGCCCTACCTGTCCTCTTTCCAAATATTCCCCAAGTTCTAAAAATGGAGGTCATTTGCTACCTCAAGAATTCATTCTCCCAAAACTGTTATTTGCGCAGCGCCTAGGTCAAAAAGTGGCAGAAAGGTGATTTTTGATTGTTTTTTGAGCTTTTAACCCACCAAAACTGAAAACCAAGGTTGGAAACATGGTTTTATGAGATGCATGGATCATTAGGAATCCAATGGTGCTTTCCTTCTCCTCAAAAAGTGTGCCAATTATTTGCATAGCACCTAGGGCACTGCACAAATGCCCAATTTTATGCTAAATAATTGTCTAAAAAAACACAGAGATTTCCATATTTTGACAAAAATGTAGAAAATGCCTCAAAATTTTTGGAATGGCTGAGGATGACGTGTCTAAGCTTGGAGGGAAGCCTTAACAAGGATGTCCAACTTTTTCTTCTCCTCCTTGGTCAACTCTTCTATTTTGGCATTGGCTCTTTTGAGCTTGGCTAAAGCAATTTTCTCTTTCCGGGAATTGAGTTTGACCTTCCTCCTCAACAAGTCATTATACTTATTTTAATTTTCTAGCAGCTTCTCCATGGTTCCCTGTTCTCATTGGTTTCTATAGTAAGCTGCTCATTTAGGATTAGTTGATCAGCTAGCTCAACTTCCCTTTGTCTCTCAATAGCTAGAGTTATTTTCATCCCTCTAGTTCTAGGTCTCTGTCTTGGTACCTATTCTTATTCATCATTAAGAAGACCATACTTCTCCAATTTTTCATATAGCATGGCTTTGGCCTTTTGAGCCCCCCTTTGAGTAGTGAAGAACTTCACCTGATCAATGACCTGTTTGGTCTTCAACTGCTTATTTTCTTGCTCAAGAAAGTGTATAACATATCTAGCTCTGTCAATATTAGTATGAAGTTCACTAATCTTGTCATCCTTACCTTTGATAGCAACATTTGTGATTTTATCATTGTCATCATCATCTAGGTCAACTAGCTGAAATTCATGCTTAGTTTCATGATTTTCCTCATCATGAATGACTGGTTCACTGACCTTCTCTTTACCTTTATCCACCTGTTGTGTTGATGGTTAAGGCATGGCCCCTTCCACTCCAAGTGAAGCAAAAAAATGCCTATAGCCTCTCTGGTAGGTTTTTGGCAATGGATCAACCTCAACCATACTAGCCCATTTAGGTTCAATGTCATTTATCCTACTAGGTTACCCAAAATCATGATGAGATGGAGATGAAGGAGGTCAAGGGGATTGATCTGATGATGATGAGTGAGTCATGGGGTGAGATGATGAAGGGAAATTTTTTGCATGCTGAATGGATGGTTCAATGAAAATATCATTGGCTATGAAGGTGCTCCATGCAATGTTCAGTTGATTGAGATGGTGAAGGACTATGGTTTTTATGATGGAATGATGGAATATAATTCTCATTTGCTCTTCATATTCCTTCTTCTGGGAAATTTATTCCATATTCTCTATACTCTGGAAAAGATAATAGGGCATGTAAAGAATCCTTACCTTAGTGAAATGCATCAAGAGCCGGATGTGATAGGAATAGAGCCTTGAAAATATTCCTTCACATGAAAAATATTTCATTACAATCTTCGTCATAGGTGTATATCTGTCCAGGAGGTGTGAAAAAGGGAAGAACCTCTTTGTTTGGTTTTGGTGTCTTGGTTTTAGAAAGAAGTCAAAATTATATTTCTTCAACCTGCCTTTCTTGAACCATTTCTCCCAAAATTTTTGGATCCCTGTAGCATTGGAAATGACAGAAGTAGATAAGGTAAAAGTGGCCCCAACTAATTTAACTTGGTTGTCATGGAGTCCTGATATGAAAATTATAGTTAGCATGGGGTGGTGTTTAACTCTTTGAATTTTCTCATAAAAATCATAGCAGCCAACATGTTTGAAGCATGTGATAGTCAATGGAGAAGCTAAGAGTTCCTTAGTGTTGGTAGGATTAAGTCTAAGCACTCTTCCTCCTTTATGTGGCCTCCTTATCTCTGTTTCCTCTCCTTTACATGGAAAATTTTAGGGGCTAATATTCGCAGGTGGGCTAATTTTCCATGGTTTTTCCAAAAAAAGGATTCGCCAATTTACATTTTTTTATAAAAATGATTCACCCAAATTTTACAATATAAAATTATTTTACTTTAAAAATCGCCAACATTATATAGAAAAAATATATAATATCATTATAAATTTGAATAATTTTACAAATACATCAATAAACATTTTATAATTTTCATATTAGGGACTAGTGAGATTCGCCATTTTTTTAAACTTCAAAATAATTTTCCATCCTTAAAATTTTCCCTGCTCCTATAGTGAATGATGTGTTTTACTCTTCTGTTTCCATGGTGTTTTTGTTAAAACCCTAGGGATTAGGGAAGGGAAATGTGAAAGGAAAAATGAGGGAGATGTTTGATAGGGATATGTGATATGGGAAGGGGATAGGGAGAAATGCTTAGGGATATGAGGAATGGGGAAGACAGAAAGAATGAAAGAGTGATAGGAATTTGGATTTAGGAGCCTAGGTTCCAATAGCACCTAGGGCTTAGGGTTTTAGGAATTAGTAGCTTAGGGATAGGGATTATGATAACATGGACTAGGGAATCAATTTTAACAATGTAGGGATGGTATTGAGTGTAAGGGAAGTGGAATTTTGGGAATTATGAGTGGAAGGGAGAAAAAATAGGGTTTTACATTCAAGAAGACACCAAATTACAACTTCAACATGGAAAAATTCCACACATATAACTTAAGAAGGTGATTTTTCATGGCATGTGTATCTTACAGTTTTTCTGGAGGTAAATGACTGAGTGGGGGAGATTTGAAGGAAATTCTGATCACTTGGATGCTTTGTTGAGCTTGCTGGTGATTTGCACCCTCCTCTACATATTTGCACCCTCAACAACATATTTGCGCCCTGTTCAGCACATTTGCGCCCTGCTCAACACATTTGCGTCATCGACAACAAATTTGCGCCCTCCTAAATAGATTTGCACCCTCCTGAACTGATTTGCATCCTCAACAACTAATTTTTGCCCTCATTTCAGGATTTTCACCCTCGATTCTGCTCCTTTGCCAATTTCGCTCATAATTTCTAAATTTTGTTCTCTTGGAGTGTTTTCTAATGTCTTTTTTCACTTTTCGAAGACTTTTGCTGATTATCCTTTCATTTGTTTTTTCTTTCTTGTAGGATGGTGTTACTGGAGTTTGACACTTTTCTTTTTCATTTTGGCATGTGAGCTTGGAGTTGGCAGCTAGGGACCGAACTTATTACTTATAGGAAGCATAAAATTACATAAAATATTAAAAATAAATTACATATTTGTTTTCATATAAAAATTACAAATTTAAAAATATCATATTTACATGCTGATAATATTATGTAGATGAAAATAAAATGTTTATTAAGTCACTCTCACACATTTTTCTGACCTTATTGAGATGAAATGGTGCTTTTTTGGACCTTGAACATTGAAACCTAATAACCTAACGGGACATTGAATGGCCTGAATTCCATGATTGACTTTGACTTGACATAAGACATAGTGAAATGAGATTTTCAAAAGTGTTTTTATGCTCAGAAAGACATGAAGGTTGGCCAAAAAATGAGATTTTGTGAGGGAGAGCGAAATTTTATGACTAGGACTATCATCAGTGAAACAATTTTTAGCATGACCTAATGGAATGATATAAAATTTTTAGAGTGGGACACCTAAAATGAGAATGAAAAGAGTGATTTTGATCGCTGATGATAGAATGCATATTCTGACACTAATATTGGCCTTATTAGGGATGGCAGCTTTGAAAGAGGTTCCAAGAACCGTAGATATCTGAATTTTTCATATTAGTTCCTCTTTCATTGCACCAATACAGTCAAGAAAACTCAAACTGAAATGCATGACTAAATACTAATAACTCAATGACACAAAATGAATCAAACTGACTGAAATTTGACTAAACTTGACCGAAACAATGAATCAAAACTGAACTTAATCTTATGCAAAATTAACTTGAAATGGTAGAAACTCAATGAAGCTCCATGGCCTTCACTTCGGGCTTTGAAATCCAATGCTTTTCCACTTCACACTTGCAGGAATATCAAACTGATATATACAATGAAGATGATTTTTTTTTCATAATTTCAGATCAAAAGAGATAATGCTTGAGGAGCCTACCATTAATTGGCCCTCCTAAGCAACTTTTCCCATCCATTTCTTCCAAGAGATATGCATTTTGTCCACAAGAAGTTGCAATATTAAAAGGACCATTCCATAAATTATCAAACTTCCCGTGCTTACCCCTGTCTTCATTCTTGGCAACCCAACGGAGTAATACATCATCGATCTTGAAATAATCTTGCTTGGTTTTTTTGTCATCAATTTCATTTATCTTATCATGGAGCTTGGAAGTGTTCTGAAACACTTCTTCTCTTGTCTGCTGCAAGTGAATCGTTTGGTTTATTCTGCGTTGTATGTCATTTTCTTCACTTCCAGCTTCTTGTAGAAGCTTCATGACTGGGATATCCAATGAAGAAGGGAAAACTGTATCTACACCGTAAACTACCTGAAATGGAGACAAGCTAATGGATCTCTTGCTGCTTACTCGATCTGCCCACATTGCATTAATTAGCTTCTTGTGCTAATTATTTTTGTTCACCTCCAACATATTTTTGATTATTCTGATCAAAGAATTATTGGAGGACTCCGCCAATCTGTTTCACTATGGATAATATGCTGTAGAATGACCCAATTTAATGTTATACTTATCACAGAATTCTGTCATCTTCTTTGATATGAAAGCTATAGAATTATCCGTGATGATTTTTATAGGACAACCAAACTGGGAAAACATGTTAGCTTCTAAAAATTGAATTATAACTGAGTCTGTAGCTTGCCTGGTTGGGATTGCTTCTATCCACTTTGTGAAATAGTATGTGGCGGTAGGTATCCATCTATGTTGAGCGGATGAGGGTGGATGTATCTCACTAATAAAATCTAAGCCCCACTACTGGAAAGGAGCTTCAATTGAAATGGACTGTAATGGTAAAGGAAGAAGCTTACATTTACCTTGGAAAAGTTGGTATTCATGGTAGCTCATGACCGTCTTGTACAAATTTCCAAATAATGTAGGCCAATGGTAACCTGCTCTGAGTACTTTGTTCGCTGTGGTCTTCCAGTACAAATGGCCTTCGTAGTCTCCCTTATGGAAATCCTTCATCACTTCTTTGGACTCATCTTCAACTAAGCAATTGAGTAACACTCCTCTAGGATCCTTCCAGTAGAGTGCACTATCTAGTTTGCAATATTTTGAAGCCTTAAGTTTCAAGGACATGCTATTACTATTTGACATGCCCGGAGGAGGGTTCAAATTTTGTAAAACATAAATTATATCAACATACCGTGGAGATGATGAAAATAGATCTGATACCTGAACAAGGCTTACACCTTCTTCGTAATTGGATTGTGCTGATATGAGATTGATGTCAAGTGCATGTAGATTAGACTCAGCCGTGATATTGGCTAAGCCTTTCCATTTGATTAGCTTCGTCAGCTTGATCTCAAGGTCATATTCTAAAAGTGTTCCTATCCACCTACCTCTTCTTCCATCTGGATCTGTTTGCATGAGTACTTATTTAACCGCTGCATTTGGAACATATGCCAAAATATGTGAGTGCAGAATATAAACACAAATTTTTTTGAGTGCTTTGATCAAGGCCAAGGCCTGTTTCTCGATTATGTTGTATTGGAGAGATGCATTCCTTATTCTGCGACTGAAGAATGCTATTGGTAGTTATATCCCATCTTTTTTCTGCATAAGCACCACTGCCAAAGTATGCTCAGAAGCAAAATAAAATATAATGAAATCTAGTGAATAATCGAGACTTGTAAAAAATGGAGCAGTGGTCAAAGAAAATTTCATCGAGCTAAATGACTTACGAGAATTTTTATACCATCTTACATCATTATCCTTCTTCAAAATGTTAGTTAACTCTATAAGATGTTCTACTAAGTTGGGAATGAACCTACTTAGGAAATTCATCCTACTGTTGAACACTTGAATTTCCTTTTTGTTTCTAGGAAAATCAATTTGTTGTATTGCTTCAACTCTAGCAGGATCTATTCGGATCCCATCTTCTGAGATTATGTGACCCAACAACTTTCCTTCTTCCATAGAAAATAGGCACTTTTTAGGATTTAGGGAAATCCAAAGTTTTCTACATTATTGGAACACAACTCTCAAATGATGTAAATTCTCTTCATTTGAATTTGAATAAACAGCCAGATCATCTAAATAAAAAACAAGGAAGACATATTTCTCATTACCAAAAGCTATGTCCATGGCACGCTGGAAAGTGGCCCCGACATTCTTCAAACCAAAAGACATCTTGGCATATTTAAAGGTACCCCATGGTGTAGTGAATGTTGTCTTATCTTGATCATCTTCATGCAAAAGGATCTAATTGTAGCCTCACTAACCATCCAACAATGAAATCCTACTAGATCCTACAACTCATTGAAGTATGTGGTCCATTTTGGGCAGCAGGTAATTGTCTTTCAACGACACTTTGTTCATATTTCTGAAATATATACATAGTCAAATTTCACCGGTATTATTCCACACTGGAACCAAATTGGAGATCCAGGCTGGCCAAAAAATAATGCCTACCTTATAGAGCTTGTTTACCTCCTTCTCAATAGACGACAACAACTTTGGGTTTATTCTCTTGAGCTTCTACCTAAAAGGATTTTGGTTTGGCTTGATCGGTATGGTGTGTTGAATGATATATTTATTGTACACCTTTAGATCTGAGTAATCCCAAGTAAACACCTTAGAAAACTCAGTAAAATAATCAACATATTTAGGCTTTACCTCTGGTGGAAAATACTTTGAAAGCTTGATGAATTTTGGTTGCTTCGTTGTTCCAATACTAACATCTTCTATGTATTTTTCTATGGGGACCAAAGTAGGTTTTCTCGCCACGTCATCTTGATCAAATAATTATTCCAAAGGTATGAGAAATTTTGGAATTTTATTGTCCTTAAGCTGAAGTATGTCAATCTAATCTACCTCAATAACTTGGTCATCCTTGTCGTACACTTCATCCATAGAACAAATCTCAAACTCACCTTCACTTTGAAGGAAATTGTTCACTTGTTTATCGTCCCAGAAAACTTGCCAAAATTTCAAGTTATCTGGAATGGCAGGCCTGTGCTTTATATGCATCTCAAAATTTTTATGTGAAAACATTGTAGATCTGAAATTACTTGCAACAGTGGCTAATAAATCAACCATCAAGTTTTGCAATCTCGACACTACTTTAAGTGTATATTCTGAAAACATTCTTAAAATGTCAAGTGTTGCATTCCTATATTGTCTCATCCTTAGGTGATTAGCTTGATACTCACCTTTTATTTGTTTAATTACCAACTTTGAATCAATGTAAACTGCAATCATTCTAGCTCCCAATTTTTTCAGAATTTTCTAACTGGTAATGAGCGCTTCATATTCAACCTCATTATTCGTACAATTGAATGCTAGTTTGTAGGAACACAACCGCATATTATTTGGGACCTTATTTTTCTGTTGAAATGGGCTGCGGATCCATAAACCAATTCCAGCCTCGTCTTTGCCAACGGAACCATCAAAGTCCATGCTCCAAATACCATCTTCTTCTTCAAGGTGCTGGAATTCTTGATTCAGATTTGACACAATTTTCGGATCTAATTCTTTATGTTGTTTTGAACTTTCATCTGCCTTCTCTGATGGTTGTTTGGATATAGTATGAAAATTCTCTTTCTCTTTTTCTAACATTGTTCTAATGCAATCTGAAGCTTCAGGAACATCCTCTATTTCTACTAATTGACAATCTACATCATTTAATCTAGAATCATTGTACAATATGAAGGACTCTAAGTCTGTATGTACAACGTTGATAGGATGATTACTAGGCCTTTCCTTATTTGTGATCATGTATTTCATTTTAGTCTCACGATATAGTTTTCTCATTTGACCAAAGACATGAATGGTGGCATAGGAAAAGTCCAACTGCAATGTACCTCTCAATTTAGCCCCCCAGGATCTTGATAATAACATACTGGAAACGTGGTGGAATATCAACAACTACCACGTCCATAAGGACATTTTTGGCTGGGATTTTCTCTAGGGAGACAACTAGATCTTTGATTAAACATAAAAAATGAACACGACCAGAATTTAAATAATATAAATCATGATATGGGCAGGTTATGTCAAGGCTGAGCTTCTCCATGATAGCTGTGGGCATGAGGTTGTGGGAGGCCCCAAAGTTTAACATAGTGTTATGAAGGATGCACTGATGGACTTTGAGACTTAAGTAAAATGGTGGGACCCCACTATCTTCAGACTGAACATTGATGGTGAGACAAAATATTAACTCGGGTTGATCATCCTCTATATTAACCATGTTGGATTAAGGGTCAACTTTCAAGGTTTTGACTACATGGGATTTGTATTTATCAATTTTGACCAATTCAGTAATAGGTATAGACACCTTTAACTTAGAAATTTCTGACTGTAAATTAAAAGGTATAGATATGTCTACCTCTTTTATGATAACATCCCTCTTCTTAACATGATCTCTTGGTGCAGCTTCTTTTCGTTGAATATCTCATTCTTTCATAGATGCACTTGTAGAAGGCTAATTGCTTCTGTTATCATTTGGAGCTACAATCTCTTTACCCTTATTTTGAACTTGTTTCAGTGGTGCTTATTTAAGTTGAATTGTCTTCTTCGGAGGTGGAGTTATTGGAACATCATGACCTCTTAAGGTATACTACCTTTGCTGGGAACTCAATGCATTCAGGTATCCTCTTTGATAGTCATCAGATTCTACTTAGAACTCATGATCATTTTCCATTATGAAATTTTTATCATTATGTGAGATTTTTTTTTCCACATATTCTTCATCTTCAGTGAGAAAGATGGGCTAACCATCTACTATGAAAATAAGGTTCTCTTCTACTGTTGGTTCTTCCTCTTCATCACTCTAAGCATAGTTCTGTTGAAGTGGTGTTATGATTGGTTGATGTTGCTGTGTTTTAGGAGCTCTTTGCTCTCTTTGCTTTATTTGAGACCGAGACTGCTGCTGCTAGCCTCGAAAGTTCGGATTTATGATTTGTGGCTCCGTCTGTCTATCTGAAATAGACATCTTATCGACCATTCTCTCCATGGTTTTAAGAAAAGCATCAAATTTAGTATCTGATGAAGTGGAAGGTTCCTATTTGATAGTCAGTTTGCGTTTAGTTTTAAGTTTGGAATTTTTAATCAAGAGATTGGCCTCAACACTCACTACATTTTTGATCATCTCTTCAAGGGTTGTCGTATTTCTTTCTCTCAATGAGTAGGCCATATATGGGTCAAAAGCTCCAGGATAACGCACGAGGGCTAAAACAGAAGGTGGTTTCATTTCATTTGGGATGGAATTATAGATTCTTAGGTATCGAGAATTGTAATAAGGCACTGATTCATTAGGATTGCGCTTCAAGGAATCATATTCAACAAGGATTTGTAAAGGGTTTTTCTTCTCATCCCACATGGCTAAGAAAGCATGAGTTAGCTCAACATGAGTCCTATTAGAATTAACTGCTAGAGCGCAGAACCAAAATTTCACTTCACCAGAAAAACTTTGTGTGATGATTTGCATCTTGGCATCATCTGCATCTAACTCCTCAAGATCTATGAAGGTTGTGATTTTGGCCATGTGCTAATGGGCAGTGATTTCAGAGTTTTCATCGAAGAGGGGAAGTCTTTGGCCATATCGTTGAGGTAAGTCATGCAATTGGGCTGGTAAGACAAGTGGGGAAAATCTTTCCATAATTCTTGCTGTATGGAATACTATATTGACAACAAGAGGGATGGGATGAATAGGTAAAGGAGCTCAAGTTTTTGGTATTGAAGTGGCAGGTATGTATGATGAAGTCGAAGGTACAGATGAATATATTATGATTGACTAAGTTTGAGGTTTAGTTGAAACAAAAAATTCCTCAAGATGATAAAATTGGATCAAATCCTTAATATCAAGGTTAGACTCAATTTTAATTTCTTTGAAAAACCAATCTTTCAAAGAGCTTAAGTCTAATTCAGATAAATATTTTACCTCAGATAATCTTAGAGGATCAAATACTATATCAGACAAAGAAGTTTTGGATTTGGAATTAAATAAATATAATTCAAACTTTATGTCATAGGGTATATCTTCTAGAGAAAGTAACATTGTAGGTAGAGATACGGATATTACCAACGAAACTGTTCCTGATCGAATATGGTACTCGATTAGCTCTTATATATCTTGTAGAAGCCAGATCTACTGTGAGGCACTGAAATTATGAAATAAACCTTATCAAACTCGATCCTATCATCCAAAGTATTAGTTTATGATGAATATTTATCATACACCTAGGGAAAAATTTGTCTTTTTGTTCCTTGGAAATGACTCCAAGATGTTATCACGCCACTAGATTCCCAAGGCCGAAGAAGGAATCCCAATAGAGGTAACCACATACCAAGCTTTTGATTTGATAGCTAGCCCTATCAAGTTGGAGAGGGCTCTCTCCAAAAGGGTCGTAGCAAGGTGGGTTGGAGAAATTAGGGTTTTTAGGCTAGATATAGAGTGTAGGGGGTTGTTTAAATTTGATTTGGTTGGGGAATCACTGGATGAAGGAATTAGGTCAAGGAAAGCTAGGTCAGGGAAAATGATTTAGGGTTTCAGGGATCAATGTGGCAAGGTAGGTACAATTCTTATCACTTAAAGATTATTATGATGGAATGGTGTTGAAGCTGAAAGAGAGTTAAGAAAATCATAGGAGATGTATTTTTCTCAGACATATGAAAGTGGACAAACTATGATCAATTACCCAAAACAGAGCATGTGCAAACATGTATTCTGATTATCTAACTTGTAAGAGATCATAACATAGAAATGAAGTGAACATGAATACAATACCTTCAAACATATGATACTGAAGAAAATACAATGATAGACATGAATACAACAAGTATCCCATAAAATAGCTGCAACTCCTCTTTATTAGCTCGCCAATCTGAGTACAAAAGTTTCCTTGATCAACTAGCAAACATACAAACTGATTCCAACCCTTCAATAGTGTGAATAAAGGGGCTAAATAGACATAAAAGAAAGCTTCAATCATCCTCAGGGTCGAATCCATGAGGTGAGGAAGAGATCCACTAATTTCTGAACTGAAAACTGAAGTGTAGGATGGTCCAAATGACTCACTCCTCATTACATTCAACTCATTCATCATGACTCATTAATGACTTTTACCAGATGAATATACCCTAGGTAAGTAATATCAAACATAATTAAATTTTACCATCATTAATTACATGAGTATAAAGATGATTTATTGAGGCAAAGTGAAAATTTCAGAGAAAATGTGAAAAGAATTAGCAAATTGGACATCTGCGCCCTCCACTTTGCATTTGCGCCCTCCATTGGTCATTTGTGCCCTTTGTGTTCAAGGCCACTTTTGGAGGCTTTCCTGGTGTCCAAATCACACCCACGATGGCTTGTTGGAAAGCCTTACCTATCCTCCCTCAAAATATGCCTCAATTTATGAAAATGGAGGTCATTTTCTCCCTCAAAGAGTCATTCTACCAAGACTGGTATTTGCACAGCGCCTAGGTCAAAAAAGGGGCAGAAAAGTGATTTTTTGATGGTTTTTTGATGTTTTCACCCACAAAAACTACAAAAAAAGGCTGGAAAGATTGTTTTATAAGATGCATGGATAATTAGGAATCCAATGGTTCTTTCCTTCTCCTCAAAATGTGTGGCAATTATTTGAGTAGCGCCTAGGGCGTTGCGTAAATGCCTAATTTTCTGCTAAATAATTGCCTCAAAAAACACAGAGATTTCCAGATTGTGACAAAAAGTTAGAAAATGCCTCAAAAATGTTGGGATGGTTGAGGATGATGTGTCTAAGCTTGGAGGGAAGCCTCAACAAGGATGTCCAACTTTTTCTTCTCCTCCTTCGTCAACTGTTCAATTTTGGCATTGGCTCTTTTGAGCTTGGCCAATGAAATTTTCTCTTTTTGGGCATGGAGTTTGACCTTCCTCCTCAACAAGTATTTATCCTTATTTTCATTTTCTAGCAGCTTCTCCAAGTGTTGATTGGCTTTATGAAGCCATGGTTCCCTGTTCACATTGATTTCTATAGCAAGCTACTCATTTAGGGTTAGCTGATCAACTAGCTCAATTCCCCTTTGTCTCTCTAGAGCTAGAGCTCTTTTCAACCCTCTAGTTCTAGGTCTATGTCTTGGTACCTGTTCTTCTTCATCATCAATAAAACCATACTTCTCCATTGTTTCATCTAGCATGGATTTGGCCTTTTGAGCCTCCCTTTGAGCAGTGAAGTACTTCACGTCATCAATGACCTATTTGGTCTTCAAAAACTCATTTTCTTTCTCAAGAAAGTGTATAACATATCTAGCTCTATCAATATTAGTCTGAAATTCACTAACATTGGCATCCTTACCTTTTATAACAACATTTGTAATTTTATCATTTTCATCCTCATCTAGGTCAACCAGCTGAAATTCATGCCTATTTTCATGATTGTCCTCCTCATCATGAATGATTGGCTCAATGACCTTCTCTTTACCTTTACCCACCTGTTGTGTTGATGTAGAAGGCATGGCCTCTTTCACTCCAAGTGAAGCAAACACATACCTATAGCCTCTATGGTAGGTTTTTGGCAATGGCTCAACCTCAACCATACTAGCCCATTTAGGCTCAATGTCATCTATCCTGCTAGGTGACCCAAAATCATGATGAGATGGAGATGAAGGAGGTGAAGGGGATTGATATTATGATGATGAGTGAGTCATGGGCTGAGATGATGAAGGGATATTTTGTGCATGTTGAATGGATGGATCAATGAAAATATCATTGGCTATGAAGGTGCTCCATGCAATGTTTAGTTGATTGAGATGGTGGAGGACTATGATTTTTATGAGGGAATGATGGAATATGCTTCTCATTTGCTGTTGATATTCCTTCTTCTGGGAAATGTATGCCATCTTATTTGTACTCTGGAAAAGATAATAGGGAATGTTAAGCATCCTTACCCTAATGAAATGCATCAAGAGCCAGATGTGATAGGAATAGAGCCTTGAAAATCCGCCTTCACATGAAAAATATTTCATTATAATATTCATCATACGTGCATATCTATCCAAGAGGTGTGAAAAAGGGAAGAACCTCTTTGTTTGATTTTGGTGTCTTGGTTTTAGGAAGAAGTAAAAATCCTATTTCTTCAACCTGCCTTTCTTGAACCATTTCTCTCCAACATATGGGATCATTATAGAATCTGAAATGACAATCGTAGATAAGGTAAAAGTGACCCCAACTAATTTAACTTGGTTTTCATGGAGTCCTAATATGAAAAGTATAGTTAGCATGGGGTGGTGTTTAACCCTCTAAATTTTCTCACAAAAATCATAGTAGCCAACATGTTTGAAGCATGTGACAGTTAATGGAGAAGCTAAGAGTTACTTAGTGTTGGTAGGCTCAAGTCTGAGCACTCTTCCTCCTTTATGTGGCCTCCTTATCTCTGTTTCCTCTCCTTTAGTGAATGATGTGTTTTTCTCTTCTGTTGCCATGGTGTTTTTGTTAAAAACCTAGGGATTAGGGAAGGGAAATGGGAAAGGGAGATGGGAAAGGAAAAATGAGGGAGATGTTTGATAGGGATATGTGATATGGGAAGGGGATAGGGAGAAATGTTGAGGGATATGAGGAATGGGGAAGAGAGATGGAATGCAAGAGTGATAGGAATTGGGATTTAGGAGCCTAGGTTAAAATAACACCTAGGGCTTAGGGTTTTAGGAATTAGTAGCTTAGGGATAAGGATTATGATAATAGTGATTAGGGAATGAATTTTAACAATGTAGGGATGGTATTGAGTGTAAGGGAAGTGGAATGTTGGGAATTATGAGTGCAAGGGAGAAAAAATAGGGTTTTACATTCAAGAAGACACCAAATTACAACTTCAACATGCAAAACTACAACACATATAACTTAAGAAGGTGATTTTTCATGGCATGTGTCTCTTACTATTTTGCTAGAGGTAAATGACTAAGTGGGGGAGATTTGAAGGAAATTATGATCATTTGGATGATTTGCTGAGCTTGCTGGTCATTTGCGCCCCTGGCAAGCTATTTTCACCCTCCTCTACATATTTGCACCGTCAACAATGTATTTGCACCCTGCTCAGCACATTTGTGCCCTTATCAACACATTTTCACCATCAACAACACATTTGTGCCCTCCTGAACAATTTTCACCCTCCTAAACTTATTTGTGCCCTCAACAACTGATTTTTTCCCTCGTTTCGGGATTTGCGCCCTCAATTCTGCTCCTTTGCCAATTTCGCTCATAATTATAAATTTTGATCTCTTGGAATGTTTTCTAATGTATTTTTTCACTTTTTGAAGACTTTTGTTGATTATCCTTTCATCTGATTTTTCTTTCTTGTAGGATGGTGTTGCTATATTTTGACACTTTTCTTTTTCAGTTTGACATGTGGGTTTTGAGTTGGCAGCTAGGGACCGAACTTAATACATGTAGGAAGCACAAAATTACATAAAATATTGAAATAAATTACATCTTTGTTTTCATATCAAAATTATAAATTTAAAAATATCATATTTACATGGTGATAATCTTCTGCAGATGAAAATAAAATGTTTATTAAGTCACTCTCACACCTTTTGCTGACCTTATTTAGGTGAAATGGTGCATTTTTGGACCTTGAACATTGAAACCTAATGACCTAATGGGACCTTGAATGACCTGACTTCCATGATTGAATTTGACTTGACATAAGACATAGTGAAATGAGATTTAAATAAGTGTTTTTATGCTCGAAAAGACATGAAGGTGGGCCAACAAATGAGATTTTGTGAGGGAGAGTGAAATTTTATGACTAGGACTACCATCAATGAAACAATTTTTAGCATGACCTAATGGAATGATATAAAAATTTCAGAGTGGGACACCTAAAACGAGAATGAAAAGAGTGATTTTGATCACTGATGGTAGAATGCATATTTTGACACTAATAGGGCACAATAGTTCTTTGCTAAAATCATTAAAAAGCAAGAATGCACCCATGAATACATGAAACTCAAATGAAACTTACTATGCTCACTTGCAGAAAATCCTACAGAATTAGTCACTGTAATTTTTTTTGCAATAACAACCCCATTTTTTTTTCTTTCATGACAGCTTTACATGATATAAGTAGCAACTTCCCTACTGAAATATTCTCTATTTACACTTCAACATATTATTTCAGATTCATACAAAAATTTGCAGACATAGGAAGGTACATCTATTGAACAATATATTCATAAATTTTTAATACACAAAATATACATTCATTAAGACATTTAGTCTAACAATTTATGTGCATAAAAGGTAAAACCATTGAGGCCTTTTGAAAAACGGTTTACAAGCATGTGATCTACAACTGTTGAGGCATTCTGTCAAACACTTGGAAACCATAATCTCTTAAGGAAAATTTTGACAACAATTAGCTAAGATTTTTCCTCAAATTATTTAACTCATAAAATACATAAATTAAAATTCAAATGTTAGCATATTAAGACAGGTACTTTCATCCAAAAACGCGACAACATGTAAACACAATTAGCAGTAGCAATCTGCAACATCCCCTAGATTTATGATTTAGGTCCTAAAAAGAAGTTTTTTTGAATCAAAACGAGGGTTACAGGGTCTTAAGGTATGTATACCACATGATTTGTCTTAAATCATTATGAAATAACTCATGGATGCAAATATTTAAAATAACAAGGACCCTGAACCTGAAATCTCATTTTCATATTTTGTGAAACATATGACATGCAAGCTTAAATCTACAACCATGCATAACAAATAATTACATAGAATTAATCCATAATTACTTATGTATTGTATAAATACTTTTCCAAACCATTTCATCTATTTTAAGTGAATTAAATGGTTTTGAGATTCATCAAGCATTATTTTCACTCAATCATTCATAAAAACACATGACAAGAATCCCGAGCTATTGTAAAAAAATAAACAAAGACTCCAAAATAAGAGTAACCAATGATGATTATTTTAATGCATTATGTATCCTTACTTGGTATCTACATTTGTAAAGATTGCAAGCACATAATGACTGAAATTATCTCATTTATCTTCTTTGAAACTCTTAGCTTCCATTATTTCTCCATTTTTATTTTAAGGGTTGATCGAGTGATTCCTCCATGTGTACTTTGGATATGTGTCTATTTACTTACTTCTCTAGTAGGCTTCAAGTTAACACTTATTCATGCATAATTATTTGCATATATAATAAAAATAATAGCATTGCCCATTCATAAATGTTTCCAAACACTTGAGAACATATCCTAAAACTCTTTCTGAAACATGCCTCTAATTGCCTATTTCAATTAAAATGAAAAAAAACCATAACTCACGAAACTCTTACCCAACTCCTTTTACAATTATTTATTGTAATTACCTTTAGAAATATTTGGCTTTCCTCTTTTTAAATGCTACAATACCAAGGTTAGTACAATAAAATACACCAATAATAATTCCAACTTGGGATCTAAACATCAATACATATAGACCACTCTTAGTCTTTATTTTTAACTATCCAATAATATTTTAGATAACATAAGATTAATAAAAAATTAGATGCTTACAAAAATTTCAATTTCAATTTTTTTTTATGCTAATGCTATACTAAAATTTCAAGGCAATCAAATTTATACCTGATGAGATATTCAACTCCAATCACTGACAATATGAACCATCTATAATTCCTTAACCAAATAATTTTAACCATTTGATTTTCCTCCCAACGATATCCAGGAAGAACTACTCTCGTTAGAACCCCCGAGTTATATAAGATCACACGCAAGATAAAAAAATAACAGTAGAGAGATATACAAGGCAAGTTGAGGAAAATATGTTTCACTTCCTCTCAATGCCACTCATATTCAACTCCAATGGGTAGAGCTACATAGGAATTAATATTAGCATTTGGATACTCTCCCGATCTCTCCCTCTCACAATATTATTCAAATCTATGAAACTCTTAGTATCACAATGCACCTCTTCCCCCCCCTCCCCCTAAGTGAGAATACATGAGACACATATATAGCAGGAGCAACAAATTATTCTCATAAAGGAGGATTATTATGTATGCCTTAGAAAAAATTAACATATTACATTTAGAGGTGTGTAACTCATGCCATTAAAGAGAGATATGCATGCCTTATTTAAGGAGAGTGTAACATATGCATTAAAGAGAGTGTAAGAGGCATATTTTATGACATGTGTTTAATGAGTGTAAGAGGAATATGACATGTATTTTATGAGTGCATAAGAGAGAGTGTAATGCATCGTTAAGAGAGAGAGATATGTAGAGCCATGAGAGTCATCAAGGAGAGAGGTGTGAAGTGGTTCATGTGATGAAGGTGACTTATAATACCTTTTAACAATAATATCATAGTCTCATAAAATATAATAATATGAACAATACTTGATTACCAATTGGTGCAAGGTGATTTACTATTTTTGGAAATTCATACTTGAGATGCTAGACATGACTTTCTACTTTTAGAAAGTCACTCCAGAATTGTCAAAAATGAGATTTTATTCAGGAATTTCATCCCTGAGCTACCCATGAGTGGTATTTTTCTTTTGGAGAATAGAGATTTAAGATCCCTATTGCATGCATCTTCTTGCCTTAGTAGATTGAGAACTTCACACCATGATCTACTCCAAGGCTTCAAGATTTCATGCCCTAATCCTTTTATTATAGATCCAAGACTCCAAATATTTATATTTCATGGATTTAGGACTTTGCGCCCTAATTTACATGGTTTCTCATCTACTCTACTATGAAACTCTATGTTTCACCTTAAGGTACTAATTGTGAGCTCATGCCCATTTGATGGTTTGTTGGTAAGGTCTTGTTCCAAGACCAAGAATTTTGCATGAATTTCACAGTCATTTTGATTCTAAAGAAATGAATTCCATGGTGATTTACAATTTGAACGTCCTTGTTTGAAAATAGCCACGCCCCCTACCACATCCTGCTCAATGCAATATTAAGCATATATAATCATAAAAAGTATGTATCATGACTTCCACGTGACTTCCACAATCATTTATAATTTGAGCATCCATTTTTTCAAGTAACCAGGCTCCCTACCACATCTTGCTCAGTACAATATTAAGCATATGGGTGAAAATGCAAAGATAGGTAACACTTTTGTGAGAATTTGGGGCGGAAATTTTTTTTCCTCCATAGTTCGGCCGAACTCTTGAATTTAGTTTGGCCAAACTTCGTTTGCCATTTACATTGACGACGTATTGACGACAATGGAAAATATATTTCTCGCCTGAGTTTGGAAAACCGGCAAAAAAAATTCGGTAGAACTATTATTTTATAATTATATCACTCACAACCTGTTCTAGGTTTCTGTTCACATTTATCGCGTGCTCATTTCTGTCCCGCTGATTCTTGCGCTCTCATTTCTATCCCGCTCATTCTCGTGCGCTCATTTATGTCCAGCTGATTCTCGCGCGCTCATTTCTGTCCAGCTGATTCTTGCGCGCTCATTTCTGTCCAACTGATTCTCGCACTCTCATTTCTGTCTAGCTGATTCTCGCGTGCTCAGTTTTTTCCTACGGGAATTAAGCTCAAGGAGGTAAGATATTCCAAATTTTAAATTTCTGTAATTTTTGTTGTTGTTGTTGTTTTTTTAATTTGGTTTTAATCTGATTTTTTTGTTGCAGAGGTATTCCACGATGTCTTTAGGGATCGTTATCTTTAGCGTCAGCGTCCTCTGCTGTGACTTTCCAAGTACGTTTAACATTATCCCTATTATCCTGCAGGGAATTTATGTAGAAGAGAAGAGAAATCATGTTATGAATGAGAGAGGCCTGGTAAGGAACATGCAAAGAACCAATGAATCAGTCTAAGTTTATACACTTTTTTGGCTCTCTGCTTTTTGGAAATGTGTTGATAAGATTGTTAATTACTACAGCTTTGTAATAGAGTTTAATAAGGATAAGACTGTCAATTACTACAAATTTGTAATAGAGTTTAATAAGGATAAGACTGTCTATTACTACTATCTCTTTAAACTGTATACTCTTTTTTGGCTCTCTGCTAAATAACCAATGCAATTAGTTAATGGATGGGATTTTTTCATTTGGGTTATTACATATAGAATATGAAACCTGATTTACCTTCCTCATTTATATTATAATATGTTACCCCATCCCGTATACTACTCTTCCTCCCTTTATCATGACTACTTCTATCGTAACACTTAGTTCGGGCTCTACTGGTATTTACTTTTTCCATCCTTACCTTGAGCAGTCGGTAAAGATAACCTCCTACAACTACCCACCTTCCCCTGTCTGTTTATCACTCAGCAGTGTATCCACCTGTGCCTGCAAATGCTGCCACCTGTCCTTGTAATGTAGCTATCTCACCCCTGGCACTGTCCAGATGGGCCCTCCACTGAAGATCTCTCACTAAATATCTCTGGCGAGCGAGGCGAGTCTTAAAGCAAAGCCACTCTAGTATGCATCAAGGCCTCGGGCATCCTCGAGCCTCAATCCCGCGAGGAATATTCATTTTTTACAGTATTACTAACTTTGGGAATTACCACAAGTGGTTAAGACTGGTCGCGATTTGGAAATGTGTTGATAAGACTGTCAATTACTATAGCTTTGTAATAGAGTTTAATAAGGATAAGACTGTCAATTACTACAACTTTGTAATAGAGTTTAATAATGATAAGACTGTCTATTACTACTATCTCTTTAAACTGTCTCTGCTTTTTTTGGCACTCTGCCTTATGTACAATGATTGATTCCATATTATTCATAGATAAAATGTCATTCAAATACAAGATTTATCATAATGTACAATGACTCATTCCATATTCATTTTTAGATTTAGGAGGAGCTGATTCATCATAATGTACAATGACTCATTCCATATTCATTTTTAGATTTAGGAGGAGCTTTTGAGAATGTTATGATAATGCCAATAAAGAATGAGCTAGAATCATCTTCAACATATATTAATTAGATATGAAAATTTATAATACTACTGTGTACATTTGAGAATATTTTGGAACATGTTTATATAAATTATATATACATATGTACTTTTTTTCATAAATATTTTCATTAAAAAATGAACCCTTTAAATGATGAACCTAGTTAATGTTGCTTCTTCATGAAGAAGACTACTTGATCTTTCAATTTGAATTTGATGATGGTCATTTGTTATGCTTCTTGTCTACTTCAAATTATTGACACAATCATCTGCTTATTGTTACTCTTTTTATTTCTTCCTTATATTGTATTCTCCCCCTTAGATATTGTGTACTCTCCCACATAGATATTGCACTTAATTTCATAGGCTCTTATTTTGAAGTCAAATAAGTGACAATAATATACAAGAACTATCCCTAATTTGTTTCTCACATATTCAAATGATTCTCTAACGAGATAATTTACAAGAACAATCCCTAATTTGTTTCTCACATATTAAAATGCTTCTCTAACAAGAGGCTTTGTGGGTATGTATTCCATCTTCACTATTTTCTCAAAGACTTGTTGTGTGAGGAAGTGGTACTTTATGATGATATGTTTAGTGATTGAAGGAAGTAGAATATTTATTTTTGAAATTATTATTACACTTGTATTGAAACACTTAATAGATATATAGGTTTAGTGAAATTTACCTTAATATCTTGTAGAGCCCATTTCATCCAAAACACTCAAAAAGAAGTAACTACTATGTATTCCACTTCTACTCTAGATAGAGAAAGTAATGACTCTTTCTTTCTTAACCATTAAACCAAAGACTCTTCCTAAGTAGAATTATAAATTGTCCACTTTTACTTTTCATGTCATCCACACAAGCCTAGTTGAATCTCTATATGTTGTCAATGTAAATTTCTCACCTTTTGGGTACTATAGTCCATTGTTTGTAGTCTCTTTCAAGTATCTTAATATCTGTTTGTTGGTAATAGATGATTTTTTTTAGTTTTTGATTGAAATATTCCAACTAATATAAATTCCAAAATTATATATAGTCTTTAAACCTTGTTATGTATATCAAGCTTCCTATCATATAGATTTAAAGGTTATGATCAACAAATCACCTTATTCATCATCCATCATCTGCACATAACTTTCATCCAATTGATATGGAGATTCACTTAGGTCATTCATCATCCATCATCTGCACATAACTTGAATTCCAAAATTATATCTAGTCTAAACCTTGTTATGTATATCAAGCTTCCTATCATATAGATGTAAAGGTTATGATCAACATCACCTCATTCATCATCCATCATCTACACATAACTTGCATCCAATTGATATGGAGATTCACTTAGGTCATTCATCATCCATCATTTGCACATAACTTGCATGTTATGTGCATCCAATTGATATTCAACATGTATATAGTATTTAGAAGCAAAAAGTAATTTGATACAAAACATAGGTTTTAACTAATTATATAGTTTTTCAGTTTCATATCCATGGTCTCGAACAATGAGAGAGAGAAAAACTTTTATATTCAACATGTAAAACAAAAATTAGCCATAACAGTTTCCCATTGAAACCAAAAGTTATTTGATACAAAACATAGGTTATAACCTAATCTAGTAAATGCCCCTACATTTAATTTCTAGAATAGATCTAATTAGAAGTTTTTCATTTTTATATCCATGGTAGTTCTATGGCAGAGTCTGTAAAGGGCCAGGTAGCCTTTGGATCTCATCTTTTATGAAAGGTGACATATCTAGTAAATGCCCCTATAGGCAACATGTATCCTGAAATGTTTAGGAAACAAAAATAAACATTCTAAAAACATAGGTTTTAACTAGGTATATAGTTTTTCATTTTCATATCCATGGTCTCAAACAATGAGAGAGAAAAAACCTTTTATATTCAATTTATGTACAACAAAAATTAGCCATATCTCTAGAATAGATCTAAATAGAAGTTTTTCATTTTCATATCCATGGTCTCAAACAATGAGAGAGAAAAAAACCTTTTATATTCAACATGTAAAACACAAATTAGCCATAAAATTTTCCCATTGAAACCATAAGTGATTTGATACAAAACATAGGTTTTAACCTAAGAGTAAATGCCCTTACAAGTCAATCAATCTCCTGAATAGTTTTAAATATAGAATTTTTTCATTTTCATACCCATGGTCTCAAACAATGAGAGAAAAAACCGTTTATATTCAGTGTATGTAAAACACAAATTAGTCATATCTCTAGAATAGATCTAAATAGAAGTTTTTCATTTTCATATCCATGGTCTCAAAAAATGAGAGAGAAAAAATCCTTTTATATTCAACATGTAAAACACAAATTAGCCATAAAAGTTTCCCATTGAAACCATAAGTGATTTGATACAAAACATAGGTTTTAACCTAAGAGTAAATGCTGCTACAGTCAATCTCTCGAATAGTTTTAAATATAAGTTTTTCATTTTCATACCCTTGGTATGAAATAATGAGAGAAAAAACCTTTTATATTCAATGTATGTAAAACACAAATTATCCATATCTCTAGAATAGATCTAAATAGAAGTTTTTCATTTTCATATCCATGGTCTCAAACAATGAGAGAGAAAAAAACCTTTTATATTCAACATGTAAAACACTTGAATTAGCTATAAAAGTTTCCCATTGAAACCATAAGTGATTTGATACAAAACATAGGTTTTAACCTATGAGTAAATGCCCCTAAAAGTCAATCAATCTCTTGAATAGTTTTAAATATAGAAGTTTTTCATTTTCATATCCATGGACTCAAAAAATGAGAGAAAAAACCTTTTATGTTCAATGTATGTAAAACATAAATTACCCATAGCTCTAGAATAGATCTAAATATAAGTTTTTCATTTTCATATCCATGGTCTCAAACAATGAGAGAGAAAAAAACCTTTTATATTCAACATGTGTATAAATTATTTAGAAACAAAAAGAAATTTAATACAAAACATAGGTTTTAACCAATTATATAGTTTTTCATTTTCATATCCATGGTCTCAAACAATGAGAGAGAAAAAACCTTTTATATTCAACATGTAAAACACAAATTAGCCATAAAATTTTCTCATTGAAACAAAAATTGATTTGATACAAAACATAGGTTTTAACCTAATCTTGTAAATGCCCCTACATTCAATTTCTAGAATAGATTTAATTAGAAGTTTTTAATTTTCATATCCATGGTAGTTCTATAGGAATTCTGTACAGGGCCAGGTAGCCTATGGATCTTATCTTTTATGGAAGGTGACATATCTAGTGAATGCCCCTACAGTCAATATCTGGAATATATCTAAATGCCCCTACAGTCAACATGTATATAGCATTTATAAAAAAAAAGTAATTTGATACAAAACATAGGTTTTAACCAATTATATAGTTTTTCATTTTCATATCCATGGTCTCAAACAATGAAAGAGAAAAAACCTTTTATATTAAACATGTAAAACAAAAATTATCCATAAAAGTTTCCCATTGAAACCATAAGTGATTTGATACAAAACATAGGTTTTAACCTCAGAGTAAATGCCCCTACAAGTCAATCAATCTCTTGAATAGTTTTAAATATAGAATTTTTTCATTTTCATATCCATGGTCTCAAACAATGAGAGAAAAAACCTTTTATATTCAATGTATGTAAAACAAAAATTAGCCATATCTCTAGAATATATCTAAATAGAAGTTTTTCATTTTCATATCCATGGTCTCAAACAATGAGAGAGAAAAAAACCTTTTATATTCAACATGTAAAACACAAATTAGCCATAAAAATTTCCCATTGAAACCATAAGTGATTTGATACAAAACATAGGTTGTAACCTAAGAGTAAATGCCCCTACAAGTCAATCAATCTCTCGAATAGTTTTAAATGTAGAAGTTTTTCATTTTCATATCCATGGTCTCAAACAATGAGAGAGAAAAAACCTTTTATATTCAACATGTAAAACACAAATTAGCCATAAAAGTTTCCCATTGAAACCATAAGTGATTTGATACAAAACATAGGTTTTAACCTAAGAGTAAATTCCCCTATAAGTCAATCAATCTCTCGAATAGTTTTAAATATAGAAGTTTTTCATTTTCATATCCATGGTCTCAAACAATGAGAGAAAAAACCTTTTATATTCAATGTATGTAAAACACAAATTAGCCATATCTCTAGAATAGATCTAAATAGAAGTTTTTCATTTTCATATCCATGGTCTCAAACAATGAGAGAGAAAAAAACCTTTTATATTCAACATGTAAAACACAAATTAGCCATAAACGTTTCCCATTGAAACCATAAGTGATCTGATACAAAACATAGGTTTTAACCTAAGAGTAAATTCCCCTACAAGTCAATCAATCTCTCGAATAGTTTTAAATATCTAGAAGTTTTTCATTTTCATATCCATGGTCTCAAACAATGAGAGAAAAAACCTTTTATATTCAATGTATGTAAAACACAAATTAGCCATATCTCTAGAATAGATCCAAATATAAGTTTTTCATTTTCATATCCATGGTCTCAAAAAATGAGAGAGAAAAAAACCTTTTATATTCAACATGTAAAACACTTGAATTAGCCATAAAAGTTTCCCATTGAAACCATGAGTGATTTGATACAAAACATAGGTTTTAACCTAAGAGTAAATGCCCCTACAAGTCAATCAATCTCTCAAATAGTTTTAAATATCTAGAAGTTTTTCATTTTCATATCCATGGTCTCAAACAATGAGAGAAAAAAACATTTTATATTCAATGTATGTAAAACACAACTTAGCCATATCTCTAGAATAGATTTAAATAGAAGTTTTTCATTTTCATATCCATGGTCTCAAACAATGAGAGAGAAAAAAACCTTTTCTATTCAACATGTAAAACACAAATTAGCCATAAAAGTTTCTCATTGAAACCATAAGTTATTTGATACAAAACATAGGTTTTAACCTAAGAGTAAATGCCCCTAAAGTCAATCTCTGGAATAGTTTTAAATATAAGTTTTTCATTTTCATATCCATGGTCTCAAATAATGAGAGAAAAAACCTTTTATATTCAATGTATGTAAAACACAAATTAGCCATATCTCTAGAATAGATCTAAATAGAAGTTTTTCATTTTCATATCCATGGTCTCAAACAATGAGATAGAAGAAAACCTTTTATATTCAACATGTAAAAGACTTGAATTTTCCATAAAAGTTTCCCTTTGAAACCATAAGTGATTTGATTCAAAACATTGGTTTTAACCTAAGAGTAAATGCCCCTACAAGTCAATCAATCTCTTGAATAGTTTTAAATATAGAAGCTTTTCATTTTCATATCCATGGACCCAAACAATGAGAGAAAAAACATTTTATATTCAATGTATGTAAAACACAAATTAGCCATAGCTCTAGAATAGATCTAAATAGAATTTTTTCATTTTCATATCCATGGTCTCAAACAATGAGAGAGAAAAAAACCTTTTATATTCAACATGTATATAACTTATTTAGAAAGAAAAAGTAATTTAATACAAAACATAGGTTTTAACCAATTATATAGTTTTTAATTTTCATATCCATGGTCTCAAAAAATGGGAGAGAAAAAACCTTTTATATTCAACATGTAAAACACAAATTAGCCATAAAAGTTTCCCATTGAAACCAAAAGTGATTTGATACAAAACATAGGTTTTAACCTAATCTTGTAAATGCCCCTACATTCAATTTCTAGAATAGATCTAATTAGAAGTTTTTCATTTTCATATCCTTGGTAGTTCTATAGGCAATTTGTAAAGGGCCAGGTAGCCTCTGGATCTCATCTTTTATGAAAGGTGACATATCTAGTAAATGCCCCTACAATCAATCTCTAGAATAGTTCTAAACGCCCCTACAGTCAACATGTATATAGTATTTAGAAACAAAAAGTAATTTGATACAAAACATAGGTTCTAACCAATTATATAGTTTTTTATTTTCATATCCATGGTCTCAAACAATGAGAGAGAAAAAAACCTTTTATATTCAACATGTAAAACACAAATAAGCCATAAAAGTTTCCCATTGAAACCATAAGTGATTTGATACAAAACATATAGGTTTTAAAACCTAATCTAGTAAATGCCCCTACATTCAATCTTTAGAATAGATCTAATTAGAAGTTTTTCATTTTCATATCAATGGTAGTTCTATAGGCAGAGTCTGTAAAGGACCAGGCAGCCTCTGGATCTCATCTTTTATGAAAGGTGACGTATCTAGTAAATGCCCCTACAGTCAATCTCCAGAATAGATCTAAATGCCCCTAAAGTCAACATGTATATAGTATTTAGAAACAAAAAGTAATTTGATACAAAACATAGTTTCTAACCAAGTATATATTTTTTCATTTTCATATCCATGGTCTCAAACAATGAGAGAGAAAAAACCTTTTATATTCAACATGTAAAACACAAATTAGCCATAAAACTTCCCCATTGAAACCAAAAGTGATTTGATACAAAACATATAGGTTTTAAAACCTAATCTAGTAAATGCCCCTACATTCAATCTTTAGAATAGATCTAATTAGAATTTTTTCATTTTCATATCCATGGTAGTTCTATAGGCAGAGTCTGTAAAGGGCCAGGTAGCCTCTGGATCTCATCTTTTATGAAAGGTAACACATCTAGTAAATTCCCCTACAGTCAATCTCTAGAATAGATCTAAATGCCCCTACGGTAAATGCCCCTACAGTCAACATTTATATAGTATTTAGAAACAAAAATCAATTTGATACAAACATAGTTTTTAACGAAGTATATAGTTTTTCATTTTCATATCCATGGTCTCATACAATGAGAGAGAAAAAACCTTTTATATTCAACATGTAAAACACAAATTAGCCATAAAAGTTTCCCATTGAAACCAAAAGTGATTTGATACAAAACATATAGGTTTTAACCTAAGAGTAAATGCCCCTACATTCAATCTCTAGAATAGATCTAATTAGAAGTTTTTCATTTTCATATCCATGTTAGTTCTATAGGCAGAGTCTGTAAAGGGCCAGGTAGCCTCTAGATCTCGTATTTTATGAAAGGTGACATATCTAGTAAATGCCCCTACAGTCAATCTCTGGAATAGATCTAAATATAAGTTTTTCATTTCTCCCATGCATTTGCAATAAATGTCAATTTAATATATATATTTTTATTGAATTTGTTTTTTTTTAGGGATAAGAAAACCATTAAATATGGTTGAAAAATGGAAATTATGCATAGAAGTTTCTTGCTATCCCAATCCAGGGAAAGCAGTGATTACATATGTGCTTTCCAATATTGCGACTAGCAAAGTCATCCAAAGGAAAATGAATATACCGGGAAGAACAACAAACAACGAGGCATATTATATTGGATTGATAGAAGGCTTGGGAACAACGATGGAGTATGGATCAAATGGAATTGTAGTTTTCACCAATTCTAAACTTGTGTGCAACCAGATGAATGGCGTATACCAAGTTAAGAAGGAGAGGCTAAAAGAACTGCATGGAATAGCAAACAATATTGTTAGCCAATTTCAATTTTTTAGTATAAGGCATTGTACAAATGTGAATAAGATGTCTGCTGATTTATTGCATGGGGCAATGCAAATTCAGGATTCATCTATCAAAGATGAATTAGAATTATATGGGGCAATGCCAATGCAAGATTCATCTCTCAAAGATGAATTAGTTTTGAGACACTCTTCTTCAAAAATTCAAGATTCATCTCTCAAAGATGAATTAGTTTTGAGACGCTCTTCTTCAAAAATTCAAGATTCATCTCTCAAAGATGAATTAGTGTTGAGACACTCTCCTTCAAAATTTATTGATCGACATTGTAACATATCTTGGATATGTGTGTGTTGTGTACTTATAAATGTGTATTTTTTAATGACCATGTGATTTTTTCAATTATATACCAAGTGTGCTCCCACCACACCATGTAAAGCGCAACTTGGTGAACTTCACATTTGCAACAAGTGGTGAACTTCACATTTTTATGAAATTAAAATGTGGGGACTTCAACAAATTTTTGTTTAAATGGAGTTTCACTTCTTTTTTAATGACAATGTGTTTTTTTCAATTTTATACCAATTGTGCTCCCACCATGTAAAACACAATTTGTTGAACTTATCATTTTTATAACTTTTTTTTTGCTTAAATTGAGTTTCACACATCAATTAGTGCTTTGAAAGTTGTGTTTTACATAATTTGTTTACACTAAATTAAACATTAATTTTCTAAACTTTATTTTGAATTTAATTTAAATTAGTTATTTAAAAAATTAATTGTAAATGTCCACCGTAGATATATATATATATATATATATATATATATATATATATATCATGGAGGATGAACGAAAAGATCAACAGAATCCCATATCTCTACGAGAGGGGAGGATCAGGGATTGGGATCGAGAGCTGTTCATGGTAAATTTAAATATAATCTTAAATCTCCATACATGTGTGTACATATGGAATTTATTTTTTATCAACTTTGTGAGTTAAATTAGTTGTTAATAAGTTTCATTTTTTATTTTTTAGGAGCTAATAAGAAGAGAAGGGTCTCTACTCCATCCATGGATGCCCATGTTTCACCCAGTTGTGGTATGGTTTTAACACAATTTAATCAATGAATATGTACACGTGTATTTATATGTATGCATGTATTTTTCAATTGATTATAAATTCATATTTGATTATGAAGCTTCTCTCTCCTCTCGAGAGGTTGGTGGTGGTTCAAATCCCCTTAGAGGACCATCAATAAGTGGTAGCAGGTTGCATGAAGGTGGTGATATTTATTCCCCCGGAGGCCAATCAATGGCTAGTGGTGCTAGTTCTCAGCAGGGTTGTTTTGGTTTTCAACAGTTTCAGGGTGGAGAAGATGCTAGCCAACCACGTCGAGGTTGCCATCAATTTCAATATTTTTTTCATTGAATTTGTACAAATTTGTTTACATGTGTTTTTTCTAATATATAAAATCTTATATATATTAATGTCGAGGCTGAAAATGTTCCAAATATTGGTCCAAATAGACGCAGGGCAGAACGCTACATTCAAAAATAAGGTTGTATACCCACCACAACTTATCTGGCCAAAAATTTTGATACACCATGGGAACGAAATATGGTGCAATGCACCTTAGAAAGGTGTCAACAACTTCATGCAAAATTGCGGAGAGACCTTGTGGCTTTGACTCTACCTGCTGAGAGCCGACAATGCCTTGAAATAGTTACACATTCATCGGGCGAAATAGTAAATGTGTATAAAATCTTGGGCTAACAACTAATACATTTGTAGAAGTCATGAGAAAGAGAAAGGAAATAGTAATGGGTTCTGATAAATGGGAGGATGTAAAACAAAGAGTTACAAAAGATATGGCGAAGTCAATATTTAATTTCAAGGAAGGGAAAAAAATAAAAATGCTGAAGGTGCACTATTTCAAGCACCCCGATATAGCTCACTATTTGTATGATAGGCACCTTGCAGCCTATGGAAGGCTCCCATGGAACGACGAGGTTGTTGTTTATTTTACACAATTGTTTTACGTAATTTTTTTTTTTGAAAATGAAACCCAATTACAATGAATTTCCATCAGAATTTTTTGGTCCGAGGAAAGGTCGATTGTTTGACCGTAAGGGCGCTAAGTGAGATGTGGAGTTGTCTCGCCCTGAGTCGCCATTGGTGAGTCGACCTTTCGGGTCGAAAATCTGCGGTCAGCGATGGATGTGACTTCTCAACTAAGTTGAGAAGCAATGGATGTCATGATTGAAAATGTTTACAGTGGATTGGGTGGAGTCGATGTTTGTCTAAATCGACAAAGAGCACGTGAGAATGCACGTGCCAATTTTGTGTATTGTACAGATGAAGAGATTGACAACATGAATGTTGAAGATCTCCGAATATATGCAAAGAATTGTTGCAATGGTTGGCAAGACATAATTCTTCATGAGGAAGAGGGCATGGGAATGGTATGTGTTAATGACCTTAGGATTCAGTTATTTTAACACATACATGTGTACAATTTGTAATAAATACATGTGTATGTTCATATATACATTTATTTGTATGTACATTAATCTAACAAAAATGTATCATTATATGTTAAAACACCATTTGCAATTGTCATGTATGATGAATGAAAAAAATGTTAATGTCACGTTTGGGACCTCTGGTTCAAACAATGCAGATGGGTCTCACCATCAAGATATGTTGACAAATGTTAGTGTTTTTGAAGATTTTTAAAATAAATAATTGTGCACACATGTACATGTATATATATAATAGTAAAATGTTTTAACAGATTCTGATTCTGTTCGATGCTTTTGGGATCGTGGTACCCTTGTCTTCCTTGGGAGATGTACCCTCTACTTCCTTAGGAGATGTGCCACATCCACAAAAAGTATGGAAAATTTTTCACTTTTAAAATTTATGTTTAAGTTATATATATTCCACCTCAAAAATTTCCATTAAAAATTGAGATATGTATATCTATATCTTGAGTTATTTTAAATTTTTTGAATTTTAGGTTCTTGGAGATTTTCTTTTGGAGCCTCTCTTAGGAGATGTCCCAAATTCACCTGCAGAAGTATTCAATTTTTCACTTTTAAATATATATATGTGTGTGTGTGTGTGTGTGTGTGTTTTTAATTTAGTTATAATTTATAAATTGAAGTTTATTTAAGTTTTATTATAAATTGAGATCTTGACCTTGAGTTATTTTATACTTTAAAAATTTTGAATTTTAGGTTTCTATAGAATATTTATTTAATCCACGGAATCTAGCGACAGAGATAGGAACATCCACACCATTTCAATGATTTGAACAAGTTGTCTAACTTTTTTTTTTTAATATTATTGAAAATAATTTTATATATGTACACGTGCATTTTCATCTGAAATTTTTTAATATATATATATATAACTGTACATGTATATTGTATAGTTTACTGTTGGAGATGTTCCCATGGGGGAGCTTGTAGCAGGTGAACAAATGGAGAGGGAACCTCATGAGGTATTGCATGATTTATTTATATATTTATTTATTTTTTTTAATTTGGTTTTTTACATGAAGTACTATATATATTCTCACTCATTTTTAAAACATCAAATTTTAATGTTTGTATGTGCATTGTGTACAGGTTTCCCATGCTTCGCAAGATAGTGTGCGGATTGAGACTCTGATAGGAAAGACACTACATCCATTTGTTTTTGATGGACATGATTTGTAGATTTCATTCAAGATTTAGACAGTCTTAAATTTACTTTTTTTATATATTTTCTAGATGCATAGCCATATATATATAACTTGATACTTGATACTTGTGAGATCTACAATTTTTGGACATATTTTATTATAATGTTAATATAATTTGTTTTGTTCCAAAAAGTTAAGCTTTGGATGGTTTTAGTACTTTTGGCATGTGAATGTGAAGTAATGTTGTTATATAAATTGTTTGGTTTTAAAATTTTTTAAGTTTTGGATAATTGAACTACTAGTAATGTTGTTATATATAAATTAATGTTTTGCTTCTGAACTACATTTGGCATGTTATGTAATGATGTATTATAATTTGTTTTTTTTTTTTTAAATTTAAGTTTTGGATGCTTGAAGTACATTTGGCATGTGAAGTAATGTTGTGATCTATAATTTTTTGTTAAACTAAAAGTTAAGTTTTGGATGGTTTCAATCTACATTTGGCATGTGATATAATGTTAAATGTTTTTATTGGATAGTTGAACTATAATTGGCATGGCATGTGAAGTAATGGTAGATGTTATAATCAAAACATTTTTAAAACTCAAGTTTTGGATGGTTTCAATCTACATTTGGCATGTGATATTTAATGTTAATTGTTTAATGTTTTTATTGGATAGTCAAGAACTACAACTGGCATGGCATGTGAAGTAATACGTGCATGTGAAGTAACGTTGTGATCTATAATTTTTTGTTAAATTAAAGGTTAAGTTTTGGATGGTTTCAATCTACATTTTGCATGTGATATAATGTTAAATGTTTTTATTAGATAGTTGAACTATAATTGGCATGGCATGTGAAGTAATGTTCCATGATATATAATCAAAAAGTTTTTAAAACTTAAGTTTTGGATGGTTTCAATCTACATTTGGCACATGTGATATAATGTTAAATGTTTTTATTGGATAGTTGAACTACAATTGGATGGCATGTCAAGTAATGTTGTCATATAATCAAAAAGTGTTTAAAACTCAAGTTTTGGATGTTGAAGTACATTAGGCATGTGAAGTAATGTTGTGATATAATCAAAAAGTTTTTAAAACTAAGTTCTGGATACCATTTCAATCTACATTTGGCATGTGATATAATGTTAAAATTTTAATGTTTTTATTGGATAGTTGAACTACAATTGGCATGACATGTGAAGTGATTTGTTTTGATATAATAAAAAAGTTTTTAAAATTCAAGTTTTGGACATGGTTGAAGTACATTTGGTAAGTTTTTAAATTTTTTTTCACTCAAACAATAGTATGTAGTATGTAAAGATCAAAAACAATCTTAAGATTACTTTTAAGTACGATCAAGTGTTCTTGAAACATTTTCCCACATGATGACACCTTCATTGACCTATGAACTAAAGTAGTTCATAGGCTATATGTTCTGTCTCTTTCCCATATAAATCTCTTTAATTTTGATTGGAAATATAAGAAGTAGATATATGTTTGTTGAATTGGGGTCAATGTCATTAATGAACTCAACTAGGTACCCTTGTTGATTTATAAATTGGTAAATTGATGGTCCATTCAGTTTTAATTGCAATCTAGAATATATATATTCAGTACGTGAAACATTTTTCATCAATTCACATGGGAAAACTACTTGAACAATTAATAGCATTCTAGAACATATATATATCCAATACGTGCACAACATTTTTCATTAATGCACATAGAACATATTCGATCATTGGACAGACAAATTTTGTACTAGATTTTCAATCAGGAATAGAGATGTGGGTCAAATCCCACCAAAATTCGAAGAAGTGCTCCGAGTCTCTTGTCTGAAAGGAATCTTCATACAAAATTATACTGTGGATGATTTATTTACATTGTGGATACTTTTTACCAAAAAATCCCACAAGAAAAACTGGGCGTGCATTGAGTTCGTGTATATATCTAGTAAATGCAACATTTTGCATCAACGCACATAGAAAAACTACTTTCAGTTAATTGCATTCTAGAACATATATATTGAGTACATGAAACATTTTTCATCAATGCACATAATAAAACTACTTGAACAGTTAGTTGCATTCTAGAACACACACACACACACACACATATATCCAATATGTATGCAACATTTTTCATCAATGCATGTATAGAAAAGCTACTTTCAGTTGATACTAGAGTGTGCATGTACCAAAACAATTTGTGCATGTGCAAACACTTGCACAGATAACATAACAAGGAAGCTAAATTTTTAATTGAGTACTGGAAGTTCTAGAACATATAATCCAAAGAGAATAAATTGTTGGGCAGTTCAATCAAAAAAATTCCAATGGAATGCCATCTTCAATAATCCGTTCATGATTGGATTTTGACATTTTCCATTTCTTAATATTCGTTTTTTTCTTTGATTGAACCTCGATCAACTTTATGTGTGCTGCACACACCAAGTGACTATATTGACAACTTATGAAATCAGGTTCATAGTCTTCAAAGTAAACAAAATTCCCAGTTTGATTAGTTTGTTTGAAAAAATAACCTTTCAGTATAATAGATCCTCTTTCATATGGAAATCCGTGATCATTATAGTCTTCTAATAATTTCATTTTTCGTTCAGTGCAACGCATCAAATAATACTTCACATTTTCATCGTTTTCAGTAGGTGCAATTATAGAAAAAACATCTCCTGCACAATAAAACAAACTTGAAAAAATTATACATATTCAAATTTATTTCTAGATCTTTATCATTAGAAAGCAATTAAAATGTTACATTCTCTAACAAGATCAGAAACTCGATCACCATCAGATGATATCGTAGTCTCCTCTGATTTCATTTCTTCAAACATTGCAACAGACATTTTGCCCTTTATATTTAGCTCTGTATGTTTCCAATATTTTACATACATTTTTTTTTTCACAAACGTCATTGGATTTTGTGTTGTCTATGCAAACAGGACAAAAACAACAATATTTTCTGTTATCCAATGCAAACACATTTCTGGACGACTTTGTTTTAGTTGAATGCAATTTTTGAGCCCCTTTTATTGTTTCAATGTCATTTCCAATTGATCTATCTATGTCTTCGATCCCAATATGCCAAAAAAACTTTTATATAGAAAATTTAAAGAAGAAAGTAAATATGATATCAAAATACAATCAAAGATAATAATTGTGATAAATGTACACTGTTTATTTAATTAGATATCCAATAAAAAATAAATTGAATGTACCTTCGCACTTCCCTTGATCGGTTAGTCTCATGGCTTAGAGCAGCGATGCACCATTGAACAACTTCTTTCGCGTCCACAAGTTGGCTTGCAGAGGGGTTCATTTGATATCTTCGAAGTGCTCATTTTATGCATGCCCCTGCACTGTCATGTTCTCCTTTTCCATGGCCAGTCTCAAATAAATTCCAACAATGTCTAATGCAGGTTTTCTTATGAAGACAACACAACCAAAAGAATGATTGTGCAGATTTGAATTGTCCTGCGCATCCATCTTACCATATCCAATGTTCATTGAATTTTATTCCACGATTTTTCAATGAATCATACATTTTTCCAAAACAATGTTGTACAAAATATGTATCATGCGTACGATCGTCATTGATATAAAAGTGATATTATTTAATAATATGTCGATTTTCATTGGTGCTTTCTATATGATTGACGTTTTGTTCAACATGTCTATATAGAATATGGACGAGCATGGAGACTTGGTCAGAATGATAGTATTCACTCTGAATTTCTTTTTGTGGAACAAATGTGGAGTTTTCTACAAAATCAATTACTGACAAAATGGTCCTTAGTGGAAAAAATTCACGGGATTTTTTGAATTGCAAGTCTTGCCATCGAGCTCTATGGGAATGCTTGGTGTATTTGTAAATTTTTGCCTCAAACTTTCTCAAAAAGTCTATCACAAAAAATTCTTCTTCTCGTAATTCAATTCTTTTAACACTATTTGCACCTTGAATCGATGTATGGATATATTCATATCTCTTCCATTTCACTTTCATGTTGGACAATGATTGATCATTTATATCAGTACGATATTTGTTTTGAAATTTAGTCAAATTTCCATGATCATCGCATTTTTTACCACCAACACATTTCTTTTCGTAAAATAGTTCATCGCTTTCTATTTCACATAGAATTTGAGATATGAAATCACGGATAGTGGAAGGAGGAGGTGAATCCTTCCAAAATGTTCTACCAAAATCAAGGAATGTGTCATAATATAACTCCAATTCCACGTGATAATGACAACAACAAGTGTCGTGTACGGTGATAGGTTTTACATACCATGGTTTTTGTTGAACAAAAGCACTGATTGAAACATGAATTTTACGATTCTCTTCTTTGAACTTGTTGAACAAATCTATCCGAGTGGTTTCCACGAATTTTTTTTCATGTTCTTCGTACTGATTTCATGCTATTCTTCTTTGCATCACATGCCTTGCAGTTGGTGAAACACTTGAATTGTTCTTCCAATATTTATATATTATTTTTTTAACATTTTCTTGAAGTCTATCTTTGTATGGTTGCCTACAAATAGCTCTCCAACAAGCAAGTTCATCATTTACATCTATTTGCAACCAAAATTTCCGATGTTTGTGCAAAGTTTTTCGTGAGGTTCCTAATGCTCGTGCCATAGGTTTTACCAAGCGATTCTCTTTATTACTTGATGAAACCACTGCCATATGTTTGGTCTACGTACAACTGAAAATTTTTTCTATCTAGATCTTTTAATTGAATTTATAGCACTATTTATATTTTGTATCACATTTTCCTTCATTTTTTAATCTTTGGTTGAATTTTGAATACCCAATAAAGTCATAGCTTCTTTTAATTTCCTTAATGATAGGAGACCTTTCAACATTTGGGCTTGAACTGTCACATTTTCCTTTATGAAATACTTCTCAAAAATGCGGTTAACACGATATCGTATATAATGGTCAGTTTTTTTATTTCCATATGTGTGAGTGTCAACATTTTCTAATATCTTGTCATCGACATTGATTTCATCTGTACATATTTGAATGAATAGTACATAATAAGTTTACATATTCAATAAATAACTAACTTAATAAATATATGTATAATTTCAATAATACGTGCATGTGTTATACACACACACACACACACACACACACACACACACACACACATATATATACATACCTTGTGATTCAATTTCTTCACTTGAATTTCTTTCATAATTTTCACCATCTTCAATCATTGGTTCAATATTTCTTTCACTTTCTCTTTCAAAATTTTGTATCTCATCATCAATGTTTTGAGGAATATCTCTCTCTGTTTACATTGCAAAATATTTTTCAAAGTAGTTCATCAAATAAAAATTAAGCTTCACATTTTACACTAGGAAAATTTTAAATATATCAAAATCATAATATTTATATTTACATACCTGTTTCAACTTCTAGTTGAGGTTGATTTTCCCCTTCAATATTTGAAAGTGCTTCTATCTTTCTTTTGCGAGATTGGCTCATCTCTTCTCTATGTTCCTCAGGGTCTCTTTTTCGATCATATTTTTTTGTACAATTTCTTCGATTTCCCATGATAATAGAGTATGAAGTTCAAAAAATTTCTTTAAAAAATTTAGACAAAAACTCAATTAAAAAAAACAACACAAAAGATTTAATTTAAAAGAAAACTCATTTTAAAATTTTTGCAAAAAATACATACTCCAATCCAAAACACTTACTTTAAAAAATTCAAGAAAAAAATGTCTTATAAAAATGAAATGAAGTCAAAATATTTCCTTCCAAGTCCTACAAAAAAAATTCATTTAAAAAGTTACACAAAAACTCATTTTAAAAAATCATTATAAAAGATTTACTTCAATCCAAAACCAAAAAATGTCCTTTCAAAATTAAGCCCAAATCCATACTTAAAAAAAAATGAAGCCCAAAAAACTGTATCACATACCTCCAAGAAATGTCTTTTGAATGTACCTCCAAGAAATTTTGAATGTACCTCCAAGAAAATTCTTTAAACCCAAAAACATTCCTTGCAAAATCAGATCAAATGTACAAAAATAATGTGTCTCAAAGAAAAGTCCTTTGAATATACCTCCAAGAAAAGTCCTTAAACCCAAAACAATTCTTTGCAAAATCTGATCAAGACTTTTGTAAAATCAGAACAAACATGCGAAAAATATGTGAAAATAATGAATGGTTTCGTGGCAATTTATATTGCCGTGAAATGTTTTTTTTGTGGGGCTCGGCGGTACTTTTCGGCTGACGGAAAGATAAGTAAAATTTTTGCTGAACTTCTAATAAATAGTTCGGCTGAAGTACTTTTTCGTTTGATTTAACGTGTCGTTGACGCAAAAAACAGTTCGACCGAACTTTATTTAAGAGTTCGGCCAAACTAACACGTCACCAGTTACGCAAAGCCAAGCCCTAAATACGTTTCTGCAACTTTGGAATGATTAAACTCCATGAAACATTCTGAATTAACTATCGGAACCAAGACAAGAATTTTCAGAATTGAATCTACTTTTAGGAAATATAAATTTCATGGAATTTCATAAATATTTACTAATTTTAATTAATTTTGTTATAAAATAGATGCAAACAATTTCTGAAGGTCATTGTGATTCAGTGAAATAAAAATTCTGTATCTTCCAAAATACATTGTAAAAAAAATTGAAAAAATTATCGTACATTACATTGGTCCATTGTCTCTAATGGGTAGCTTTTATATTTTTAGTTTATAACTTATATGCTAAGAAATTTCTTGTGTCGCGAAACATATTCAAAATATGTAGTTTTTCATATTAGACTAGTTCAAAAAATTCTAGTAATTATGATATGCATCCATTGGATTTGTAAATATGATGAAACCGAAGTAGACTCTGTCCATATTGTTGTAACACATTTTGTTTCTTAAAAACACAAATTTTCAAAGAGTACAACATTGGGTGTTAACATGACTTCTTATGAATCCGTTGACTGTTAAAAAACACACACTCAAAGAAATGCTAAGTTGACATAACAAATGTGTATAAAAAAATTCCAAAAAATAAGTAGTAGAAAGCTAAAAAAATTTATGACAACTTTCATTTTTATCGCAAATTGAAATTCTAAACAGAAAAATTGTTTTAGCTTGCAAAAAGTTGAAGAACGGAAAAAAATGAAAGTTTTTTCTCAAAAAAGGGAAAAAAGTGTAACCCAACTTCACATTTTCACCCATATATAATCATGGAAATTGTGTGTCATCCATAAATCATAATTAACCATCATCCATGGATATATGTCTTTCAATATTGGCTCACACACAATGTCATACACCTATGTCCAAACTAGGGTATAAAAAGAGAAAATATAGATAATATGTACTTAACCAAAATTAGTCTTTATTATCATAAGCATGTAGCAAACATGTGAACTAAACTAGGTATATTGCATACACACATATATAGAGGGCTAAAATGCATAATATTTATATCACTGCATCAAAATCGCCCTCTCTAAGTGTTATCAAAGTCATCTCACTATGTAGGGACACTATATTGGAAAAGTAACACACACAGGACCTGGAGGATCCACATGCATTGTATTGCTAAAACGCAAAAGAAGTCGTTATTCAAAATTTGTTATGGCTCACCAAACTCTCAACAAAATTCATCTCTCATCAGTTGTGATGGCTAATCAAACTCACAACATCCATTGAATGGATTATAATATCAACCATCGAGCCAACAAGGAAGCGACAAATTGGGTATTAATTATTTTTGGATGATATGTGGAGGGTGTGATGCAACATGCAAGAAAAATCTTTCAAATAAGGATAAGACGAGAACTACATTCAGTGAAGGATGGAGGTGAATGTATGAGACACAATTGGATCACTTTGTATAGGAGAGAAAGTGGAATTGAATTTGAAAATACACCATCAACATAACACTAAATATGGAGGCAGAGACTAAGGGAACAAAAGGGTAGATTCTCCAAGAAAATATATGTGTGCATTGAAATCTTAATAGATTTCTTGGCTAAATTAATCATGTGAACTACATGGTTTATGTGCATATAATTTAAATCAAACTGGTTATTTTCTTAAAATATTCTACTCATTTTTTTAATGCAAAAAATATGGGTTATCTATGATATTTTCTTGAAAAGAAGGCACACAAACCTTGTATATAGAAATATACATAAAGTTTATTATGTTCATGAAAAATATTGCATGGGAAGTAGCTAGGTTTTTTTTGAGAAAAATATGTAATTATTTTAATAGTTTCTTGAAAAAAAGTATGTGCTTAAATGCACAGAGAAAATAACTAATTTGCTAAGTTTCTTGGAAAATAAATATATTATTTTGCATGCATGAAAAGAATAGCTATTGATTTAGATTTAATAGAAAAGAAATGTGTTTTTGCATGCATGAAAATAATAGCTAATGAGTAGGATTTTTTGAGAATAAAAGTGTTTTTGTATGCATGGAAGGAATATCTATTGAGTTATATTTCTTGAAAATAATATGTGATTGTTTTTATTGGCTCTTGAAAATAACATGTGCTTATAGACACATAGAAAATAGTTATTTTACTATGTGTTGATATGCACAAAACAATAGACATCATGTTAGCTTCACTTGAAGATAATATTTGTTCATTTGCATAAAAGGATTAGCTATTGCGTTAGTGTTCTTGGAAAAGAACTTGTGTTTAGATGCATGGAAGTAATGTTTGTTGTGTTATATTTCTTTGGAAACAAATGTGTAGTGCATGCCGAAGACAATAGTTGTTGTAGTAGAGAGACAAGTATTTATATGCACAAGGATAATGGTACTTAGACCAATTTATTTTGAAAGAGAATATGAATTTACATGCACAAGATCATAGTTAATGTGGTAGTTTCTTTTAAAATACGATAGTACAATGGTTACTCATTTGAAAATTATGTGTTTTGTACAAGAAATAATAGTTAGTGTTGTGTTTAACTTTGAAAATATTTCCCTCTTCTTGTGCAGAGATATGGGGATACCATAGATATTCTTTTAAAAAATACTATGTTCTTGAATGTAGAAGTAGAATGTAACTATTTCCTTTTCTTAGGATACATGAGAAGGAAAAATAAGTGAAGAAGCCTCAATAATATTTATGTATTTTACTCTCTATATGTAAGTTATGGAAGGATCAACATGTGTCATAAACATACATGTGAAAAGATAAATAAACATGTTCTGGTAGTTATGTAACACCCCTCTCCTGTTATGTAAATATATTTTGGTTTTTCACTAGACTATTTTTAGTATGTCGGTGAGTAAGCCACGATAAACTGGATTTTGGAAAAAGTGATGTTTTAAATAAATAAATGTGTGGAATAAAGCTGGAAAATGACGGGAACATATTTTTATGGGATATACTTTCCAAATATGAAAAAATATTTAGATTATCTTAATTTCCTTAAAAAATACTCCGTTGAAGAGAAATACCGAGAAATGATCCGCGGGAGAGAAAAGAAAAATTTTAAGGAAAAAAAAAAAGAAACAACCTAGACTAAGGGGTAGGCAGAACCCTGAAAGGCGGGACACCACCAAGGAAACATCTTCCACAAGATTAATGTATAAAATACATGACAAGAATCATCAAGAGGTTGTTAATTCCAGGAAATACTTCTCTGCTTGGGGGGAACTAGAGGATAATGGTTCAAGTTTGGGAGGAAAAAATATTTCCCAAGATCATTTTCAAGCTAGAACTTCTGTTAGAGATTTTTTTTTTATCTCTATTTATGTTACTATTATGTTATAAATGCGGTAGGAGAAATTTATGAGATATTTACTTTTCAAGACTTTAAGAATTATATGAATTTTATCTTATTCCTTATTATTTTTATTACTGTGTATGAATTTATGTAAAATGAATAATCTGGAGAAAAATACAGATAAGTTGATTCTCAAAATTGAATGAGGATTTATTTTATTTTTATCATTATGTATGAATTTATGTATAAGTGAGAATATGGAGGAAAATATAGATAGGTCGATTCTCCAAAATTATTTGAGAGTTTATTTTTGTTTCTTATTTTTATGTATGGGTTTTTGCAGAAGGAAGGATCTGGAGATGGGTCGATTCTGAAAGTGAGATGAAAACATGATAGGAAATTAGAAAAATTAGTGACAAGAATGATTTAGGGAAATGTACAGTAAATAGTGTTATGCATGCATGAGGTGATTAACTGGGGTATGTACACATAAATATATTCAATTCGATTCAAAGTATATTGATAGTCACATTTAAATTGGTTACACCATGGTGAGAAAAATATTAACATAAACTGTCAGTTATTAAGTATATTTAAGATTGGAGATTATTCATGTGTCACGGGTGATGCATGCTAATATTATATAATCAATTTTGGTTAGCAGATGAATAGACTAAGCTAGGATGATGACAAAATATTTACTCGTAATGAATTCATTGTGAATAATATTTAGCAGGGGAATATATCTTTTTTCCAAGAGAGGGATTATCTTTAGATGCATATGTTTCCTTGAGAAACCTCAGGTATACCACAATAGTATTATTGAGAAAGGTGGGTTTAGTTCGAACCCTGTTAGAAAATTTAAGGGAAGCCAGTAAACAAAGGAGGCATGAAATGCACCCTTATTGATTCAGAGGATCAAATTAGGGTGCATCAATTCAGAGTTGTCAGATAAGCTATGGATTATGGAAGCGTAGCTAGAAATTTCACATTAACCTTGTCGGTCCTCGTAGCCGTGGGAGAGATATTGCAAGCATTTACAGTGATAATGTGTAGGATTGGGCTAAAGGTATTTCTAAGTTGTCAAGTTATTATTAAGGGAGTATTTATGTTAGCTAGAAGTGATTGGGTATAGTTTTTGTTATGAAAACAACTCCCAAAATAGAAAAAAAAAGAGATCAACACATTAGAAATAAGCCACTTCGAGGGGGAAACCTACTTTACATTACATAAATGAAAAATTATTGGAGGATGCAAATGAAAAAACCTCCTTTCTATATATAGGAGTCCAATGGGTCACAATATAATCCTAGTCGACATAACAATAACAATGTAAGGGCACAACAATAACAATAGTGGGCTTCTATGGGGCACAATAATAATAATATGGGGACTATATGGGAAAAGCAATAAAAATAAGGGGGCTATACTAACAATAAAAATAAGGGGATACACTAGTATTATAGGGACCTAAAATGCCCCTCTCCTCCAAACAAGTGTTTTCCTCAATGCTTGATTATTTTTGGATGCTTCTGTATAAGATTCTCATCCTCCCATGTGGAATTTTCAGCGGGTAAGTTCCTCCACTTGCCGAGATACTTTGAAACTGGTCGATTTTGTAGATTTCTTTTTGTATTTTTCAAGTTCTTATTTCTGTGACTGCTTCAGAACTTTCACTACGATGTTGATATTCCTATTGTTTCATTCGATTTTGCACCAAAGTTAGGTTATCCTTTGAGAGTTGGAGAATTTTTTGTTGATGCTCGATGTGATATTCCACTACTTTATCATCCATATTAGCTTTCATTTGATCCTTCAAAATTTCCAAATTAACCTCCATGTATGTTTTAAACCATCTATGTCATTTTTGTTTTTTCTCTTTGTAAGATCGAAATTTGTTGCATTTGGTACCGTAATTTTGATATATCATACTACAATTCTTCCTCTTCATGCTTGATAGTAGAGATTTATGAGGGATTAATGGGTGTGGAATTATTTTTGGGAGGCATTATATAAATCAATACTGATATCTATGCTTCAATATGCCCTCAGAATCGCTTCAAACTGATTTCTCAAACAAATGCTATGCAAACTTGTTTAAAACATACGAACCTTTTTCTTTCTTTTTAGGAGGTCTATATTGAACCTAATTTATCTCTATTATTTCAGATTTTCAAGACCTAAATTTCTATCATGTATTAGCCCTATGAGTCCTCTTTCCAATGCCATAGGAAGACCTGATTTGGATTCTTCAAGGCAAAGTTATGCCCAGTCTCCCACAATGACCTAATGATGGATTGGTTTAGTAGAGAAAACTTGTACAACGTGCCACGTGTCACTGTTTCCTCCTTAGGCCGTAAAATTGATACACAGGAACTTACAGTCCATTTAATTTCGGCCAATTTTTACAGAATTCCAATCCGATTCTGAGAGAGAGAGAGTTATGACTATTTTCCCAAGTTCACCGCTTTTAAAATGAAATTCAGGAGCCTGTAAAAAGCCTAACTTCCACAAATCATATCTTCGAAAATATTCCAAAACAAGATTTGAAATTTTTACATGAAGGTTCTCAGGATTTCTTCGCAAAAGGGTTTTTTTTTAGCATCTTAAACTTGTTGAATCCTTAGTTAAACTGAGAGGGGGGGTGAATCAGTTTAACACATACATAAGCTTTTTAAACTTTTCATTAGGCTTATTTACAACTTAATTTTATAACCAAATTTAATATGTGAATAGTCTTAATATGTTGTAGCAAGTATTAAATTAATGTAACACCAAACTTATTATGAGAGCAACAAACATTAAGCAGATTGGGTAGATCATATCAACACACAGGAAACACACACAGAGACAACATGTATAAGTGGAAACCCATAAAGGGAGAAAACCACATATTATTATTGTTGTGATGCAAAGGCAAGCTCCAACTCCCTCTCACCACTGATTTTCTGTAGGCACTAACCTACAGGAGGCTCCAACCTCAGTCAGCTACAACTGACATCTATCAAGCTTCAACTTGATAGAGAAAATCCAAATTCCTCATTCAATGAAAAGAAAATATTTGCTGATTTACGTCAGATATCAGCTCTGTTCTGTAGCATCTCTTTCTGCTCCTCTCTTCATTATCTTCTCTGGCTCAATTCTTCATTTTCTGCATTATCTAACCTCACTCTCTAACTTCTTATGCATATCAAGGTGATATCATTTATATAGATTTACTTATGACTGTTTGTGTTCCTCAGGGAATTCGAAATGGATAGCCATACCTCTTAGCCCTCTGCCTTCTCATTTCTTTTCCAGCTCACTCAGAAAAATATAACTGTATGTACTAAATTTTAATATTACAGTGGGATTTTTGTTTTCTTTCGGAGACTTGCCAATGCATCACAAACAACATAAACCAATTAAAACATTTACATTTAATTACAATGAGAACTCCAGCTCACTCATTCAACCTCTTGGATCACTGCGTATTTGTCTTTTTTGTGACTGCGTCTGTCTTTTTCTTCTCTGTAGCCTTTCTATTCATTGCTGTTGCGTAACTCCTGCATGTATGTAATTGCACTTTTTATATAATGTAGTTAAATTCTCGGCATAATAATAAGGCGGGTTTAACATATGAACTACTGTGTTATATAACTTAAATAACTTTCGACGATATAATGATAATAGATCACTTTAACACACAAAATTCCCTTTCAGGCCCACTTCGCCGAACTTTACTTATGCTTCGATGTGATGAGCCTTTGCAAAAGTCCCGATGCGATAATCGCTATCGCTGCTTTCAATAGAATGCTCTGATGTTCTGTTCTCCTCCGATGCGATCAATTACTGTACACTTCACTACACCAATGCGATGGGTCACTGTAGACCCCACTCTGTTTTTCTTTAGATCCAACGGTTGCACTCTTCAATGATCCGACGGTTGTGATTGAATCGCACCATCACGATCGAAACATTCAACAGATTGTTCGATTGCACTTTACTTCCGATGCGATAACTTGCTCCGATGTGCTTTGAGGCGGAATTCAAACAAATATAGGTCTCACAGTTTATAAGTGAATCGGGTTCGCTTCCATCGGAACTTTTGTTAATACTTTCCTCTGTCATTAGTTTCTCCGATGCGATACTCGAGGGTCCCACCATACTTCGTTTGTTTTGACTCTAACGATAGAGCGCTACATATAAAAATATATATGCTTTGGTCCTTTGAATATAAGGTGCAACATATATAAAGTGTTGCATATATATAAAATTTCCACTTCAGCTTTAATGTATCCTCCAGCTTGGGTTAAGATTCTCGGAATAATGTTTATGTATCCTCCAGCTTGGGTTATGATTCTTGGAATTTTATGTAGGGGTTCCCACACTACACATATAATATCCTCCGTCAACATTACATTAAGTCTTGGACTTAGACATAAACCCAACACTAATATATATATTTATATATATATATATATATATATATATATATATATATATATATATATATATATATATATATATATATATATATATATATATATATATATATAGCCTCTCGGGTTCCATAGTTTGATTAATGCTTCCGCTCCCAGTATAGTCTTAGCCATGTAACATATTAACATTGCAATAAGTATCAAACCTCGACTTCATGTAAAAGCGCTCGGGCCCACAACATACTACTATATGCTGACCATCATATGTAGCACTCCTTTGGTGACTTGCATATCAATTATAATACATGGACATATATAACAACCCCGTTCAATTTATTATGAACCTTATAATAAACCCACGCATTTAATATGTGAACACTTTACCATGTAATTCAACCTGCATTCGGCCCATCATATATATCAACATATATTAATATACTTTATAGCCTCCGCCTGTTTATTAACTTTCATAACACATAATACACAATCATTCGTATAATACTTTGGCTCTACAGCTATGAATGTATGACCCACATCCTTGGTTCTCTTCCCCGCACCTTCTCCTTTGATCAGACGATCAATCTACTCTCGCGCACCAACTGAGCTTTGGACCCCCATCCAATGGACGATGAGCAATATCGCACAAATTATATGATCCTCACATAATTCTCCACAATCGCACGAAAAAATTTGTATTTGGAAACTGCTTTAGGACACGTGGCCATCAATGACATATATCGCGTTCATTTTGAGAAATCCACTTACCATTTTTGACACCACGTGATACTGTCGGTTTACTTACCTTTGGTTTTACTGTTCACACTTAGGGTTTCGCTTTCATTCATGGTTCTGCTTCAAAAAAAACTTCGCACCTTTGTTATATACATATACGCATAAACTCTGATCAAAGGTTTCATTTCTTATTTCTTCAGCGCTTTAATATATGAACCCTGTTTCATTGTTGTGTTAATTCAATGCCACCATAAGGTTTAATACTTGACTACATTAGGTTTTTATTGCTTAGCTCTTGGTTCCACCTCTTACCCTCAGGGTTCCGTCTTAACCCTTCAACATTTCATTATAAACATTTCGTTGTGCTCTCACCGCCTTCACATATTAAAAACAACAGTTCTATCAGAACTGACACTGCTCATTCAAGATTGGAATTTGGATTCTGCAAAAACTCACTCTGTTTATATAGGAAAGCTGCCATAGGATGAGCGTTAAGGGCTTTTGAACTTTGCGCTGTGGCCCTGAATATTCCCCTGACTTTTTGTGCTTCTTTCTCTTCTGCATAGTCCAACTCTTTCTCTGTGAATTTTTCACTCTCTGTCTATTCTGTTGCCCTGTCTCTGTATTCTCGGTACATATCCTATCACTCTATTTCCTGTATGTATAGTCTGTTGCGCTGTATTCTCTCATTCTGTCTCTACAAGTTCTCTACAAGCCTTATATCTGCTGCTGTAGTGTAAATAACTTCCCTGTCTACATATCTTGCTGCTGTATTCTCCTTAGCCTCTGATGTTGCCCTTTTCCATCAATGACAACACTTCTAACAGTCTCCCCCTTTGGCATTGATGGCAATAACATTGCCCTATCTATTTTAACATATTCTATGTCTATAGATTTTCCTCCCCCTTTGACATCAATGGAAAAGGGCTGATATTCTAATCTTGAGGACCTGTTCCATGCTCTTTGTGGCATTCCTTGTTAACTAATATCCCCCTGGAATGAAGCTTTCTTTTTCTTTCAGAGAGTAGTATTTGAAGACACTACCCCTAGTTTGTTTCTCAGATATTTGAATGGCTCTTTAGCAAGAGGTTTTGTGAATATATCTTCTATTTTTCTTTTGTTGGCACATATTCCAACTTCACTACCTTCTGTGCTACTTGTTCTCTTAGGAAATGGTACTTGATTGGGATGTGTTTAGTTTTTGAATGAAGTACAAGATTTTTGAAATACTTATAACACTTGTATTATCACATTTGATAGAGATGGGTTCATCAATGCTTACCTTCATGTCTTGGAGGGTTTGCTTCATCCACATGACTTGTGTGCAACATGCTGCTGTTGCTATGTATTCTGCTTCTGCTATAGATAGAGAGATGGATGTTTGTTTGTTTCTTAGCCATGCCACCAGAATTTTTCCCAAGAAGAATGCACCTCCACTTGTGCTTTTCCTGTCATCCACACAGCTGGCCCAATCTGCATCTGTATATGATGTTATAGTGAAGCTCTTGCCTTTTGGATACCATAGCCCATACTGTACTGTTCCTTGTAGATATCTAAATATTATTTTGACTGCTAGAAGGTGATTTTACTTTGGTGCTGCTTGATATCTAGCCACAAGTCCTACTGCGAGCATGATGTCTGGTCTTGATGTTGTCAGGTACATCAGACTTCCTATCATGGATCTGTAGAGTTTTTGATCTATATCAGCAGATCCATCATCAACACATAGCTTTCATCTCGTGATCATGGGATTTGACACAGGTTTGCAGTCTTCCATTTTGAACTTTTTCAACATCTCTTTTAAGTTTTTTTCCTATGAGATGAATGTACCTGTGTTATTTTGCTGAATTTGAAGTCCTAAGTAGAAGGTGAGCTCTCCAATCATAGACATCTCAAACTCTGATTTCATCTCTTCAGAAAATCCTTTTTCTAGCTCATCTTTGTTACTTCCAAACATAATGTCATCAACATATACTACAACAATCAGAAGTTCATTTTCATGGGCTTTTATGTATAGGTTGTTGTGTACTCCTCCTCTATTAAAGCCTTGTTTTTGCAAGTACTTATCCAGCCTTGAGTACCAACAACGAGGAGCTTGTTTCAGTCCATATAGAGCATTATTTAGTCTGCACACATAGTCTTCCTTATTTGTTAATGAGAATCCTTCTGGCTGTTCCATGTAGACTTCTTCTTCTAGATCTCCATTCAGAAAGGCAGATTTCACATCCATTTGATATACCTTGAAGTCATGGTAGCATGAAAAGGCTAGAAACATTCTGATAGCTTCCATTATGGATACAGGGGCAAATGTTTCATCATAATCTAGAACTTCGATTTGTGAATATCCCTTGCACACAAGTATGGATTTATTCCTGATTACCTGTCATTTTTCATTCATTTTATTCTTGAATACCCATTTTGAGCCTATGAAATTTGTCTCAGTGGGTCTAGGAACTAATTCCCAGGTATTGTTCTTCTCAATTTGGTCCAATTCTTCATTCATAGCATTCACCCAATACTTGTATTTTCTGGCTTCTCCAAAATTCTTGGGCTCTATTTGTGATAACATGGCTATGTATACCTCTTCTATCTGTTCAGTTAGCTACCTTCTTGTCTGGACTCCTACACTCTTGTCTCCAATGATCTGATCTTCTGGATGGTTCTTTTGAGTGTATCTTGAGGGGGCTTTCAAGCTCAGTTAAGCATCTTCTGTTGTCTTGCTTGTTTCATCATCATCTTGGTTTTCTTCTTCATGATTGTCTAAAGGATTGCTGCAGTTTGTACTTCTTGTCTTGTTTGGAAGTTCTTCATCAAATCTTATGTCAATGCTTTCTACAATGTTTCAAAGAGTCTTGTTGTAGCACCTGTACCCGTTACTCTTGGATGCATATTCTAGAAATATCCCTTCATCTGCTCTTGCATCAAACTTCCCTAGATTTTCATCATTATTATTTATGTAACACTTGCTTCCAAAGACTTTAAAGTGCTTGATTGAAGCTGGTTTACCATGCCATAGTTCATAGGGAGTCTTGTCACTGCTTGGCCTTAAATGAGCTTTATTTAGGATATGCACGACTGTGTGTACTGCTTCTTCCCAGAAGGTTTGAGGAATATTACTCTCTTGCAACATGGCTCTAGCAATTTGTTTTACAGACCTGTTTTGTCTCTCTGCTACTCCATTCTGTTGAGGTGTCCCTGCAATAGTAAATTATTTCTTTATCCCATGTTCATTGCATAGGTCTGCAAAGTCATAATCTGTGAATTCACCTCCTCTGTCTGATCTGATGCATTTTATCTTGCATCCTGTTTTATTTTCTACTAATGATTTGAATATTTTTAATTTCTCCAGTGCTTTCGATTTATTCTTGAGAAATGCAACCCATGTCATTCTGGAGAAATCATCTACTATCAGCATGAAGTATGATTCTCCACTTGGTGTTTTAGTTCTTGCAGGCCCACACAGGTCCATGTGCACAAGCTGGAGTGGTCTTCTTGTTGATAGCTCATCTTTGGCCTGAAAGGATGTGCGGGTCTATTTTCCCAATTGACAAGATTTGCATATGGTATTTGAAGGCCCTTTTATTTCTGGCATATCTCTGACCGCTTTCTTGCTCAGTCTGATAATATGGTCGAAGCTGAGATGTCCCAATCTCCTATGCCATAACCATGACTCATCAAGTTTGCTAATATGGCATGCTTCATCCTCCTCTTTCAATATGTAAACATTACTCTCTGTTCGAACACCTTTGAGCAGAGTCTTTCTTGTGGTGCTTGATCTAACTTCACAGTCTTGTGCTCTAAAAATAACTTACAACTTTTATCACACATTTGACTGACACTCAACAAATTTTATTTCAACCCATCTACAAATAGTACATCTTGGGCCTTTCCTCTGCCATTATCTAAGATAATTGAGCCTTTTCCTTTGATTTTTCCTGATTTATCATTGCCAAAAGTAACATTACCAGATTTATTTTCATCAAAAGTTATAAACTTGCTTCCGTCTCCAGTCATATGTTTTGAACAGCCAATATCCAAATACCCTTGGCTTTTCAGGTCTTGAGCAGTTAGAGCCAGGTCACATTTATTCACCTTCTTTTTCCACTGGAAACATCCTTTTGTTTGGTATCTTTTGTGAGATGATGAACCACATCCTCTCAGAGGAAATTTGGAAGGCATATGTCCAATTTTATTGCATACACAACATTTGATCATAATTTTTGCAGAATTGTGAGTATGAGTAAAATCTCTTTGATTCATAAACCTCCTTGAGGTATTGAACATCAATATTTGTCCATACTTTCTGCACTCAATGATTTTATGGCCAAATTCCTTAGAATAAAAACAGTAACCATAGAAACAATTTGCATACCTGATGTGAGGTTGTCTTCTCCATTTGTTTGCTTGAGATAGTCTCTTCATTGTTTGCATCTTTTTCTAGTTTGAATTACTCCTCCTTGTATGACAGTATGCAGTAATGTGTCCCAGCTTGTGGCAGGCATAACAGGTGGAATTTTTCATTGGAGGGAAGAATTTCCTTTGATGGCTTCCAAATTTGACATACTCAGGGGTATATGATCCTTTTTCTGGTGTCTAAGTATTTATTTCATTCTTTGTTATTAGAGGTTTCTTTTGGTTTCTATCTCCCTCATTACAGGTTTCTTCTTTTGTAGGAATTATTTGAGCTGCTTCATCAACCTTCTTTGCTTTTACAAAAATAATATTTTTGTTTTCCTTTTCTTTGCTTTTACTTGATTCTCCTTCATAGCCTATCCTAGTTTTTATCAGAGGAGATCTTTGAGCATCTAGAATTTCGTTCAACTTACCAGAGCTTGTTGTTTGAGAAGAATTTATAGACACTTTCCTTTGAGCATTTTCTAATTTCTTCCTCAGACATACTACTTCTACTTCCAACTTCTCTTGTTCCTGAGTTTTATCCTTGTTTTTCTTAAGTAACATGTCTTCTATATTCTTGGCTTCTTCAAGCTCTACCTTCAGCTGCATGAGGACTTCTGAATTTTTCTCTTCTCTTACATACTTGAGGAGAATGTCCTTTTGTTTTCTACACTTCAGTTTGAGTCTGTCAATCTCCTCCAGGGCACTTCCTAGCTCCCCCTCAAGGTCAAATTCACCTTCTTCTTCATCTTCTAGAAGGAGTCCTTCAAGTTATTCTATGGCCATCAATAAAAATTCAGAGGTTCCTTCTTCACTTGAGGGTTCATCTGAGTCTTCAGATGCACTGCTGTCTTGTTGAACATAGTAAGACTTTCTATTGAATTTCTTTCCTTTCTGCCAGTTCTTTGATGTAGTTTTCTCTGATTCATGAGCTTGATTCCTTGCTTTCTTATGAGGACACTTAGCAACATAGTGTCCAACTCTTCCACAGTTAAAGCATTTGAATGTAAGTTTACCTTTATATTTACCTGAGCCTCTATCCAGTTTCTTGACAAACTTGGCCTCTTCTTCATCAGAGAAAGAACATATATCTTCCTTTTCTTCTTTCTTCTTTTCTATTTTAAAAGATGCCTCCCTTGCACTTGGCTTCTTCTGTGGGAGTCTCATCTCATAGGCTGTTAGATTTCCAAGTAACTGGTTCATGGTCAAGGTTTCCCAATCAGCAGTTTCTTCTATTGTAGACACCTTGGGGTTAAAACTGGGTGGAAGAGATCTTAGAATATTTTGTACAATTACACTTTCTGGTATGGTTTCTCCAAGAGCTTTCATATTGTTAACAATTTCTGCAACTCTTAAGAAGAAGCTGCCAACATCTTCATCATCATTCATTTTTAAACTTTCAAACTGAGCTCTATACAATTGAAGTTTGGCTGTTTTTACTTTTTTATTTCCCTCATGGATGTTTTCAAGAGTATCCCACATGTCCTTGGCAGTCTTGTTGTGCATTACTTTGATAAATTCAGCCTCACATAGTCCATTTAAGATTGCATTCATGGCCTTTGAATTTGCTACAAATTCTTGTTTAGCTTCTCTCTCTGGGTTAGTTTCCTTTGGGGCATATCCAAATTCCACAGCAGCCCAAACCTCTATTCCTAGAGACATTATGTATGCTCTCATTCTGATTTTCCAGAAGGCATAATTAACACTGGTGAAAAAAGGGGCTTTATTGGTTGAGCTTCCTTCTTGACTAGCCATCCTGGGGTCCTAGGGTCTCCTTTCAGTGGTTAAACTGGTACAAAAGTTACTTGGCTTTGATACCAATTGTTGAATCCTTAGTTAAACTGAGAGGGGGGTGAATCAGTTTAACACATACATCAACTTTTTAAACTTTTCATCAGGCTTATTTACAGCTTAATTTTATAACCAACTTTAATATGTGAACAGTCTTAATATGTTGCAGCAAGTATTAAATTAATGTGACACCAAACTTATTATGAGAGCAACAAACATTAAGCAGATTGGGTAGATCATATCAACACATAGGAAACACACACAGAGACAACAGATATAAGTGGAAACCCATAAAGGGATAAAACCACATCTTATTATTGTTGTGATGCAAAGGCAAGCTCCAACTCCCTCTCACCACTGATTTTCTGCAAGCACCAAGCTACAGGAGGCTCCAACCTCAGTCAGATACAACTAACATCTATCAAGCTTCAACTTGATAGGGAAGCTCCAACTTTCTCATTCAATCAAAAGAAAATATTTGCTGATTTACCTCAGATATCAGCTATGTTCTATAGCATCTCTTTCTGCTCCTCTCTTCCTTATCTTCTCTACCTCAATTCTTCATTTTCTGCATTCTCTAACCTCACTCTCTATCTTCTTATGCATATCAAGGTGATATCATTTATAGAGATTTCCTTATGACTGTTTGTGTTCCTCATGGAATTCGAAATGGATAGCCATACCTCTTAGCCCTCTGCCTTCTCATTTCTTTTCTAGCTCACTCAGAAAAATATAACTGTATGCACTAATTTTTAATATTACAGTGGGATTTTTGTTTTCTTCCGGAGACTTGCCAATGCATCAAAAAAAACATAAACCAATTAAAACATTTACAGTTAATTACAATGAGAACTCCAGCTCACTCATTCAGCCTCTTGGATCACTGCGTATTTGTCTTTTCTGTGACTGTGTCTGTCTTTTTCTTCTCTGTAGCCTTTCTGTTCATTGTTGTTGCATAACTCTTGCATGTATGTAACTACACTTTTTATATAATGTAGTTCAATTCTCGGCATAATAATAAGGCGGGTTTAACATATGAACTACTGTGTTATATAAATTAAATAACTTTCAACAATATAATGATAATAGATCACTTTAACACACAAAATGCCCTTTCGGGCCCACTTCGCTGAACTTTACATATGCTTCAATGTGATGAGCCTTTGCGAAAGTCCTGATGCGATAATCGCAATCGCTGCTTTCAATAGAATGCTCCGATGTTCTCTTCTCCTCCGATGCGATCAATTATTGTACACTTCACTGCACTGATGCGATGGGTCACTGTAGACCCCACTCTGTTTTTCTTTAGATCCAACGGTTGCACTCTTCAATGATCCGACGGTTGCGATTGAATCACACCATCACGATCGCAACATTCAACAGATTGTTCGATTGCACTTTACTTCCGATGCGATAACTTGCTCTGATGTGCTTTGAGGCAGAATTCAAACAAATATAGGTCTCACAGTTTATAAGTGAATCGAGTCCGCTTCCATCAGAAATTTTGTTAATATGTTCCTCTTCCATTAGTTTCTTCGATGCGATACTCGAGGGTCCCACCATGTGGTACTTCATTTGTTTTGACTCTAACGATAGAGCACTACATATAAAAATATATATGCTTTGGTCCTTTGTATATAAAGCGCAACATATATAAAGTGCTGCATATATATATATATATATATATATATATATATATATATATATATATATATATATATAAACTTTCCATTTCAGCTTTAATGTATCCTCTAGCTTGGGTTAAGATTATCGGAATAATGTTTATGTATCCTCCAGCTTCGGTTATGATTCTCAGAATTTTATGTAGGGGGTCCCACACTACACACATAATATCTTCCATCAACATTATATTAAGTCTTGGACTCAGACTTAAGCCCAACACTAATATATATATAGCCTCTCGGGTGCCATAGTTTGATTAATGCTTCCGCTCCCAGTGTAGTCTTAGCCATGTAACATATTAACATTGCAATAGGTATCAAACGCCAACTTCATGTAAAAGCGCTCAGGCCCACAACGTACTACTATATGCTGACCATCATATGTAGCACTCCTTTGGTGACTTGCATATCAATTATAATATATGGACATATATAACGACCCCGTTCAATTTATTATGAACCTTATAATAAACCCACGCATTTAACTTATATGTGAACACTTTACCATGTAATTCAACCTGCATTCGGCCCATCACATATATCAACATATATTAATACACTTTATAGCCTCCACCTGTTTATTAACTTTCATAACACAGAATACACAGTCATTCACATAATACTTTGGCTATGCAACTATGAATGTAGGACCCACATCCTTGGTTCTCTTCCCCGCACCTTCTCCTTTGATCGGACGGTCAATATGCTCTCGCGCACCAACTGAGCTTTGGACCCCCATCCAATGGACAGCGCGCAATATCGCACAAATTATATGCTCGTCACATAATTCTCCAAAATCACGTGAAAAAGTTGTATTTGGAAACCGCTTTAGGACACGTGGCCATCAATGACATATATCATGTTCATTTTGAGAAATCCACTTTCCATTTTTGACACCGTGCGATACTGCCAGTTTACTTACCTCTGGTTTTACTATTGACACTTAGGGTTCCGCTTCAAAAAAAACTTCGCGCCTTCGTTATATACATATACCTATAAACTCTGTTCAAAGGTTTCATTTCTTATTTCTTCAGCGTTTTAATATATGAACCCTGTTTCATTGTTATGTTAATTCAACGCCACCATAAGGTTTAATACCTGACTACATTAGGTTTTTATTGCTTAACTCTTTGTTCCACCTCTTACCCTCAGGGTTCCGTCTTAACCCTTCAACATTTCATTATGCTTTCGCCGCCTTCACATATTAAAAACAAAAGTTCTATTAGAACTGACACTGCTCATTCAAGATTGGAATCTGGATTCTGCAAAAAATCACTCTGTATATATAGGAAAGCTACCATAGGATGAGTGTTAAGGGCTTTTCAACTTTGCGCTGTGGCCCTGAATATTCCCGTGACTGTTTGTGCTTCTTTCTCTTCTGCATAGTCCAAATCTTTCTCTGTGAATTTTTCACTCTCTGTCTATTCTACTGCCATGTCTCTGTATTCTCGGTACATATCCTGTCACTGTATTTCCTGTATGTATAGTCTGCTGCCCTGTATTCTCTCATTCTATCTCTACAAGTTCTCTACAAGCCTTATATTTGCTGTTGTAGTGTAAATAACTTCCCTGTCTACATATCCTGCTGCTGTATTCTCCTTAGCCTCTACTGCTGTCCTTTGCCATCAATGACAACACTTCTAACAAACCTTCATAGAAAACAAGTTATAGCGAAAATTCCACAATGGCTTGTTTAAAGTAGCGAAACCCTAGAATCCAAAACTATGATACAAAATGTTATGGTACTAGCTCCAAAAATAGAAGAAAATAGAGATCAACGACTTAGAAATCAACCACTTTGAGGGGGTAACCTCCTTTAGATTACATAAATGAACAATTCTTGGATGATACAAATGAAAAAACCTCCTTTCTATATATAAGAGTCCAATGGGTCACAATATAATCCTAGCCGACATAACAATAGCATTTTAAGGGCACAACAATAACAATAGTGGGCTTCTATGGGGCACAATACTAACAATATGGGGATTACATGGGCACAAAAATAATAATAAGGGGGCTATACTAATAATAACAATAAGAGGATACACTAGTATTATAGGGACATAACACTTTTCTCCACCGCTAGAAAAAGTGAGGATAGGAGCCGTACACCTGCTTAGGACATAAGCTAAACTTTTATGAATCAAAATATAGTAAATCCCACTTATGTAAATCACGAATTGAAGGAATATGCGTTAGAAACAAATCATATGATAAAGATTCCATTAATCCGTAGACTAAGAATATTGGATTTGGATTTGTACAACACTCTAAATCAAAGCTATACCCTAGAGTAACTAAGAATATGGGTAGTTGGAAACATGCATGACGCCATTAACAAGACAGGAAATCCCATATTACTGGATACACAAACTTTAATGACAAAAAGATAATGAGTAAATATGAAATCTTCCATAGAAAATTACATATCACAGAAAAAGGAAACCATTATTAAAGAGTTGGAAACAGTAGAGAGGAAAATTTAATGGACCAGTTCGACTAAGACCTATTCCAACCAAACCACTTTTTATAAATTAACTTATGTAGACAGAAAAGAGATATTTGATTTTCCAACCATACAAAGCACTATAACATTCATAACTCCATTAATGTGTGATATAGATAAATAAATCATATACAGCTCAATTTAAAAAGTACTCACAGGTTTTAGATTAAAGTATAGCTAACACCATGAAGGGTTAAATAGTACTAACATAATGATAATAGTCTCGAGTTAAATAAATTGAGAAATTATACATTGGGGAGGGCTCGAAGCCTCAAACCACTATTCAAAACAGGTAATAACACGATACGTGCTACAGGTTTAACATACCAATTACGAGTCTAAAAGTAAATATACAAACAAAATAATATTCATAACCCCAGATGTGTACAGAGGTACGCCTCCTACCAAAACATCCTTCGACAAAGACATAGAAAATCTCGCATAGGAGTTAGCCAACCAATCACTGACTAAGATTTCATTCGATGAACTATAAGAGTCGCACGAGGTACCCACCTGTAGTGCAGAGAAAGTATGTTAAATTTCCTCCATAATTCGAAACAGATTCATAAGCAGCGCTGGTAGCAACAAGGGTACCATGTACGGGGAAAATGAAAGGAAACGATTAGTAATGTCAAGGGAAAAAATTATATAGCAAATCTCACACCAAGGAGTCTCACCAATTATGGAACCAAATTTACCTGGTTAGCAGGGCTATATCCCTATCACCACATGAAAATATACATGAAAACTTATCAAAATAAAGTCCCAAATCAGTGGGAGTAAACTATAATCAAATGAGAACAGAGAATGTCTAACCAAAGGATTAATTTGCAAAAAATATATAGAGGAAAAGGAAAATAAAGGGAAAACTAAAGGAAATATTAACCCCTATTCTATTACCTGGAAACTCATTTTTCCAGAATAAGAAGTGTTGAGCGGTTCGAATAGTATTTTAAAGTGAAAGTTGACATGGAGTTCAACACATTTGCACTTTGTAGATTCAAAACAAACGGAAAAAACCATGAAAAACTAAGAGTATGCATAAGTGGAAAACCAAAAAAAAATAATGTCCACAATTGGTAAGGGAGAAATTACCCGAAGCTGTGCGGAAATAGCCTTCGGCTACCTGGAAAGGATCTTTTGCCCTTAAAACCCTTCAAGTCTGGTATACGGCTTTTCACACTTAGGAGAAGTAGTAAGTAAACAAAATCAATGGGAAACATGTTATGGTATCTCTCTACACCTCGTATGGTTGTAATTTCATGGTTACGATAGGTCAAGCCAACAAAGGAAGGAACAATCACCGCGTTAAAATACTCAGGGGTTAAATGATTCCCTTCTAGAGCCGCGACATGTGCGAGGGAGGGAAACCTAATGAGGGCTATTTGAAGGTAATATTATTCAGACAAATTATTTCCATCATAGATAGAAACCCTTGAATTTATGATCCTTCATCAATGTTTGTACACCAGACACCATGCAGACATATGAAGAGTTATGATGGTCGCAACAATAAGTGTATACACGAAACACCTTGAGATTTGAACCCAGGTCGCAACACTAAGTGTATAGCTAAGAAAATTCTAAATTCTAACATCATTAACTGTTGTGGTGCTATTAGCTTTGTGACTTAGGGAGAATACATTTGACTTAATAAAAAATAATCATCAAAGTCGACCCTTACATATGCAGAACCAACATTATTATCACAAACCATTACATGGTATATGCTTAGGGTATCAACAATTGTTTCAACTTAACAAGAAATAAAACCATACCATGTATATAATGAAGAATCATGGATACAATCACAATCCTTTAGTTGTTATGTTTTAGAAAACAAACATGTATATAGTGAATAGTGTGGGGATACAACCATAATCCTTTATGTGTTGTGTTAAAAAAAAACTCATATATTAGATATGCAATCATGTAAGTGTGATATATGTATATATAAAAAAAATTGCGTGATGAGCTTGTGTTAGGAATGTATATGTTTTAAATTACTCTCTTAGGGACATGAAAAATGGTATCAGATATCTAGTAACTACATTGGGCCTTGAAGGAACCATCATACATAAATACAAAATATTGATAGAAGTTGTATGTTTCAAAAGGTACTGAGGTGAATTAGTCAGAAACAAAATGACAAAAATTTATCCTCCAACTAATATGAGTGGTGAGGATTTGTATGTGGAATTGGGTGAAGGTAGTACTTCACTACCCTCTCAGCTTGTGGATATAGTGAAGAATCTACAACAGGAACTGACAAAACTTCAGAGTAGTAATGAACGCTTACTGAAAGCCAGTTATGAGAAAGAGAGAATGTTTAGAGAATGGACGGAAAATTCTAGCCACAAAAGCATAGAGACGGAAGGGAAAAGAGGATGAAAAGTGAAAAAAAATATGAAAAATATGAAAGTGGAGGGGATTCGTGTCAGATATCTCCAAAAGTACACAAAGGAAAGAAGAATACATAGTTAGAAGGCGAATTTCGAAAGATAAATCCCCCTACCTTTTTTGGGGAGAAATAGGAGGATGAAGAGGCTTGGCTACTGAATATGATTAAATATTTTCAGGTGTATGAATACGAGAGTAATTTGAAGGTTCAACTCGATATATATCAGTTGCAAGGTAAAGCTACTATGTGGTGGGAAGAGGTAAAAAACATACATTTTCTCGAAGATAAGACAGTATCTTGGTAGTAATTCAAAAAAAAATTTAAGTCACATTATCTTAGTGAGTGTTACTATGATCATCATGCTAAGGAATTCCACGAATTGAAGTTGAGGTAGATAAAAATGGACAAGTTTGTGGAAAAGTTTACAAACTTGCTATGGTATGGGCCCTATCTTAAATAAGAGAAGGCCAAAATACAACAATTCTTAAACTGTTTACCAACCTCCTATAAAGAGAGAATCAAGTTCGACAATCAAAAGACAATGGATGAAGCAGTAAGGAAGGATAGGTTATGTTATAAATAGTTCAAGAATATAAGTGAAGGTGGAAATTTGTGGAAAAATAAGGATAGGAAAAACGCTGGAGGGAATATAAAAAGACATAAACCTTATTACCTTAAGAATTTTGGTAAGGATCATCAATGGAATAAGTTTAGCAAAGGAAATGCACTTCCACCATCACAATCGTATACTCGATCGAATACCACATAATTGAACATCAAGAAGAATAATGGCACAAAGGAAAGGAAACCATTAAAATGATGGGGCTGTAGTGAGCCACATTTTTTAAGAGATTTCCCACATGACCCAAGATTTGTCCAGAATATTCAAGAAATCCATGAAGCCACAACGGTGAATGATGTTTCCATAAATATTCCTAGGACTAGTGCAGCATTGGAAGACAGATAAGCCGAGCATAAATCTACCATGATTGAAATTGAAGGTACTATACTAAACCAAACTTGTATGTTTTAATTGATCCAGTGGCTATTTTTTAAGCTATATCATCCCCCAAATTGTAGAAAAATGTAATTTAAAATATGAAAAATTCAAGAATGCTTTGCTGGTATAGTTGGCGATAGGTACCAAAAGAAAGGTAACAAGTCAAATAAAATACTGCTTCATTAATTTTAATGGTTATCCTATAGAAACACATTTAAATGTTCTTCACTTGGGGTCATACGATTTGTTAAAAGGAATGGATTGGTTAGAAAATCAGGGAGCTATTATAAATTGTTTATAGAAAACAATCCAATGTGTGGGTAAAGGTGGACAGACTCAACTAATTAAGGGAAAACCAAAACTGGTATCGTTACAACATTACAACTAAAAAGGAGTGTTAGGAAATGATGTCAGTTGTATATGGTGTGGGTGGAAACCAATGAAAAAAAAATAAAAAATTGAACAATATACCGGCCATTAAGGAGTTTCAAGATGATTTTACAAAAGAAATTTTGGGATTACCCCTTCATAGGGATATAGATTTTACCATCTACTTGGTGTCGGGTGTTGTTTCGGCATCTAGAGACCCACATTGAATGAGCATACTAATATAGAAATTTATTAATACTAATAGTATTACCGGACTCCCCTGATCTAACAAATTAATCTTATGTTAAATACAAAATCCTTCAACTTAATTCTTTGCAGAAATTAAATCACCAATTGCAAAACACATATGAAGCAAAATCAATCGCACATAAACATAGTTGTTTAACGGGAAAGCGTAAAGATAAAAACCCCAACTATCATATATTATGTATATCAATGGATCATGTAATAATCTCATACAAAGCTTAGTACATCAAGCTCTCAGTACAATCAACAATCATTACACACTGTCATGCATAAATTTGCATATCTATGCACCAATTTCTTGCCTCCTGATAGCCTGCCTCCACTATGCAATCCCTACTGAAGAAGTCCCCTGAATGAATTTGAATTGCCCTTTCCTTGACTGCGCAATTCTCATTGGCATCTCCAATGTGTGTCAGATGCATTGAATGCATCACTATAGTCACAACAGATAGTCCATCTCACCCTTTCACCTATCTCTCCACTGGGTCTCCACTGGAACTGACATGCAAGTAGTTAACTGTCATATTTTTTCAGTTGCAAGTGAGTCTCTAGTTATGAATTAATTAAATAATTAATTCACTAAACTCTCACTAGCGTATCTTCAGTTAGAACTAGATACAACTAGCACAACTGAGTTTAACTCACTTAATTGAGTTAAACTGAATAACATCTCCCATAAGTACTCTTCCAATTCTGTCACAACTTTTCCACTTCAGTTCTAACTGATTCCTCCATGCATGAGTCACCAACCACCCTAGGAATTGCGTAATTCCTTCAGCCCACTGATTTTCCAAATCTATTCACTGAAATAAAGTGCTCCAAGAGAATAAGTTGATATTTATTATTGGATTATTATTAAGGGCTAATAATAATCGACATGCATCTATTTTTAGATTGACGATCTATAAATAGACTTCGCCCAATATCATAAAAATAGAATCTCATATATTTTTCACATTTGACCAACCATCTACAAATAACATCCTGCAACTTATAGAATATGCTCACCATGTCTAAAAATATACATACACCTAAAAATAGCATGCGAGCCCCACTTAGTGAAGGTGCTTAATTTTCACTAAGCTCATCATCTTTTTGAATGTCAACAACCAAAGCTACTGGAATTGAAAATGCAGTTAAAAGAGTTGTTGAATAAGGGGTATATCATGCCTAGTGTCTCACATTAGGAGGCACCTATAATTTTTGTCAAAAAAAAATATGGTACACTTATAATGTGTATCAACTACTGTCAGTTGAACAAGTTAATAGTAAAAAACAAATAACCATTTCTTTGAATAGATGATTTGTTCAACCAAGTGAGAGAAGAAATGATATTTTCAAAATTTGACTTAAGAACTGGTTACCACCAGCTACATGTAAATAATGAAGATATATATAAACAAACCTTTAGAACTAGACACAACCATTATGAGCTTATTTTGCTACCTTTCGGTCTCACAAATTCACCAACAACTTTCATGTGCTTAATGAATAACATACTTCATCCATACTTTGATAAGTTTGTACTGGTATTTATAGATGATATTTAGTATATTCAAGAAATGAGGAATATCACAAGGAAAATTTGAGGATAATATTACAAACATTGAGGGAGGAGAAATTCTATGCAAAATTCAGCAAATATGAGTTTTTTAAAGACATGATACAGTATTTGGGGCACACCATTTCTAAAGAGGGATTAGTTGTGGATCCTAAAAAGGTTAAAGCTATTATGAACCAAAGGACCTGTCAACAATTCATTCATTTATGGGGATTGAAAGATATTATCGAATATTTATAGAATCATTTTCCAAATTGGCTTACCCTATCACTTATCTATAGAAAAATGGTGTAAAATTTGAATGGAAAATCGAATGTGAGAAAATCTTTGATAAGTTAAAACAATTATTAATTACCAAAAATCCTACACTAAAAATTGCAGATACATATAAAAAATTTACTATGTGCACAAATGCATAATTTGAAGGCCTTGGAGGAGTGCTAATGCAAGATAATGTTGTAATATCTTATGGGTCCACGAAGCTGAAAATACATGAGAAAAATTATGCAGTGTAAACAGAAAGGACGAATCAAATTTTGGAGGATATGTTGAGAATGTATGTGATGGATAGACCATCAAAGTGGGAGGAGTATCTGCATTTAGCTGAATTTTCCTATAATAACAGTTACCAATCTTCTATTAAAATGAGTCCGTTTGAGGCACTATATGGAAGGAAGTGTCGTACTCCTTTGAGCTGGAGCCAACCAGAAGATAAATTAATGCTGGGACCTGATGCTTTACAAGAGATGGAAAGAATTGTTAAACAGATACAAAGAAATATCAAAACAACACAAGATCGTCAGAAAAGCTATGCTAATAAGAAAAGAGTGCACCGAGAATTCAAAGTGGGGGATCATGTGTATTTGCGCATCAAACCCAAAAAGAGCACACTTTATGCTGGAAGTTGTGCAAAACTTGCTCCTAGATATTGTGGGCCTTTTGAAATTTTAGAAAGGGTGGGACCAGTGGCTTACAAGCTGGCCCTACCACCCCATGTTAAAGTGCATGATGTGTTTCATATTTCATTACTAAAAAGATATGTGCATGATGCTTCTCACATAGTTGATTGGAATGTTGTACAGGTGGAACCAGAAGGGGAGTTTCTGCCAGAACCACTTCAAATATTGGAGCGGGAAGAAATTGAATTGAGAAACAGAACAGTGGCCAGAGTAAAAGTGCAGTGGAAGCACTTTACTGTTGAAGAAGCTACCTGGGAAAGGGAAGCTGAAATGATGGAGAAATATCCATTTTTGTTTAAATGAACTCTAGTAGTTGAATAACAACACCGAGGACGGTGTTTATTTTCAGAGGGGGAATATGTAACACCCCCAATTTCTGTGTTGAATTTGAAAAATTAGACATGTGAACTTTAAGTCCTAAGGGGAGTGGACCCCAAAGGATAAGTATGGTGTGAATGTATTTGAATATTTAATTTGAAGAAATAAATAAATTGATTGTGCATTTTGACCAAGATGAGAATTAGAGATCACTTGCCAAATCCATGAGGAAGGATAAGGCAACAAATCCCCACAATCTTTCAAAAATCCTTGAAAGAAATTAATTTAGATTTTGAGGAGGAATCTAAATTTCCCCAATGAAGAGGAAAGTAGTTGGGAAGAGGTGAGAAAAGCTGGAAAAGCTGAGGAAAAGCATAAAACAGCTTTAAAGAGTCCCAAAATGGGAAGCCTAGGCTAAACGGGAAAGAAAGCATCCTGCTATTCTGGACGCAGAATTAGAAACATGCTTTGGGGAAATATGAGCTTAAATAAGCTACTCCTAAGAAGATTAGAGGTTGATCTGTGATGGAGGTGATCTCAGCTCGGGGGTGAGTTCTGGGAGACAAAGAGGACTCTAAGGTTGGGAGGTTGGTCAATTGCAATAGTGGTATGTTCCTGTAATTTTTGTTCATTCTGATGTATTATGGTATGAATTGGCTACATATAAAAATTTAAGAGAATTTGTATGATTGATTTTAGTACTACATTTAACAGAGTCCATCCTAAGGTATTCACCTTCCAGATTCTGTTTAGTTGTAGACCAGAAATCCATAGAGTAGAAACCCCAGAAACTCTAAACCAAGGTCGGTTTAAATCTGAAGTTACTTAGCCTCTACAGATAATTAAATATTGTTTTGTTCCCTGTAGATACAAAGGTGATATTATATGCTCATGTGTATGCTAGAAAAATATTGTAGTAGAACCGAAGTTTACATGGTACAAATCCAAAAGAATGAAAATAAAGACATTAGAATATGAATTTTGAAAGTTGTGCTAGAGAAAGAGAATTTCTAGTCTATAGGATTTTTATAACATTTATAAGTATATATGTATTGCATTCCTAAAGCTACCTTTAATCCTGGAACCAAGTATCATAGTGAAAGAATTAATTTAAAATTTATGTCCTCTATTCAAGCACTATCGAGTACATATATGTATACATCAAATGGAAAATAGAATATAAAGGCCGCAAACCAAATTAATAGCAATATATATATATATATATATATATATGCATTAAAAATAAAACTTAAGCGCCGTGAGTTAAACCAAGGACTCATTGTAAATCAATGATTATAAAAGAATATTTTGGGTGAGAAAAATATATATAGGTACCATCTGTCGATGCGACGTGGCGCACGGTCAAACCATGTTAAACCCTAATGCCGATTCGACTTCTTATGCAATGGGCTCGTTTCACTACCATACCCGCGAAGGGCATAGCTATTAACGTTCTCGGCTTTTTAGGGTTTATTTTCACATGATATAGAGTCATCAGATAGAAAAAACTACGGTATATGTTAAACATAGCGTTCTAAACCTGCGTATGAACTCCTATTAACTATATCCATCGTATCTATTATCTGGATATTATTCGTCATCTGCACATTCATAGTTTAAAGGATAATCGACATCACACGGGACCATACAACATAAAAAAATTAACGCATAGGTAATACAAAACAACATTTAAAACTATGAATCGACGCAGAGACAACCGTGACCGTGTAACTACCCTGGTGCAGGGTATTACGGTATGACAGAGGCATTAATGCGTTGCGGCCATGCCTGTTTCCGTGAAGGAGACTACTAGAAATAAATAAAACAAAAACAACAGAAGCACAGAGACGAAATTCGCATTAAAAAATTCGCATTAAGGGAGGGAAGTTACCGACTGAAGAGTTCGGCGCTTTCCCCTGGCAAGGTTGGCGGGTCCATACTGCCAGCTACGTTGAATCGAGATGACAAGGTTGGGGCGAACTGCCAGAATGATGTTGACTATAATCCTGACTGAGCTATGTTAACAAACCATATACTCGTCACCTCAAACTAAGTCCTGACAGTTAGCGTTGGGTTTAGAAAAAAAAAACCCGATCTCGGAAAGCATAGACAAATAAACGAAATGCGTAAATCTCTGCTATCATCTGGTCGAACTAGTGAGTAACCTGAAATAGGGCTCCTTCGGCCGATGTAAACAGAGAGATAGAAAAAAAAACCAATACAAATAGTAAATGCAAAATCAAACGGTAGCACGACAGCCAGGGGGAGGCCGTCACATTGAGCGCAAAGAAAACTGCGAACAGGCGTCAGGATGAATGACAACAAGTTAACCAAGGGCTCGGCATGTCGATAGGAGGGGAAACCGTTTGAGTGATTTTATTCGTCGCGATACATACTGAGAACGGCCCAGAAACCCCATCGTCTGCATCCTCTGCATAAACAATTCGTAAACGATTTAGATACAGTATTATCTACAGACATCAAACGAATTGCAGAATGTAAAGAACGAGAGAATGTTACGCATGGACTCTCATACCTTCAAACGGATCTGGCACTCCTGTATCAAAAATCCCCATAGGAAGATCTGCTCCCTCAGGGAACGAGTGGAAATAAAACAATCATCCCAACCCGAATGATATCCAAAGGTAACCGAAACTAGATATATAGATAATAGCTAGTAGAGGGATAAGCTAGTGGATGTCGCTGAGGTAAAGTGTAAGGGTATGAGAACCCTAATCCCATTGTCCTAGACGGCAGAGAATCCCAAAAACGATTTGAAAAACAATCCAGTTTCGTCGACAGCGTGGTACCCGGTTATGTAAAAGCATTTCAACTAGGTACTGAACTGCAGTAGGCGGCTCGCACAGTACTGGGCCAAGCAGGAATACAAACGAAAACGCTACACGTAGTATATGGGCTGGGACATGAATCTGCAAACGTCGGTGTCGGGTACCCAATCTCCTGCGTGAGACGTCGTCTTTGCACAAACCATCAAATACCAGAATGAGATCCCACACGTTAAACCAGAACCAGGAAAATTCTACGCAGTGAACATCACACACATAGCTGGAAGGATCATTGCAGACAGTATTATGCATACGATTAAGAATTGAGAATTAACGCGACGAATTAGAAACGGAAAAACAAGAAAAAACAATAAAAATAAAATAACGTCACTGGGTTTTAGGGTTAGGGTTTGGTATATCCCGGAAGGAGTAAGGTCGACGTCGCGTAATTAATAGTATAACCACTGTCATACCTAGAAATCAACGTGTTGACGTGGCACGACAAATGGCCGAGTCTCTGTTATGCAACTCAATGGTCTCGGCGCCTTAAACTCATCGTCGTACTCAGTTATGAGAACGTATCACTGTATTATGGATAATGATGATAGTTCAATGTGTTAATTAGATAGGAGTATATTGTGTTTAATACAGGTTGGTACGTAGTCAATCATATTATCAAATGGAATATAGTGGTGATTATAGTTATATGATTTCAATACTAATGTCAAAAGGGGGGGTGTCATGAATATAATATCGTTCATATATATATATGCATTCAATTCAATATTATTAAAGGGGTTCGATATACATGGTATATTTATATAAGTGTTATATATATGTAATGATATATATATACTTATATATGGATTCAATGATAGTAACAAGAGGTGTGCTATAGATATATATATATATAAATATATATATGGATGCGAGATATATGTTTGAAATCTATAGGTGGATTCAAAAGTATATGTGTTGAATATATATATGTTAGGTGAGATTATTGAAAAATATGTATGCCCATATAGACTATGTTTATATTATGTCTAGAAAAAAATAAACAAACACATCTCATGATAATACCAAAAGGGTATGGAGGCATATATATATATTTGGTTTCAAGGAATACAGGTGGAATGTTTAATGTTTTTATGAAGAGAAAGATGCTAGATGGTTAGAAGAAAATTTATCCAGAGGGAACGAAAGTCAAATTTCTGAACTCATTATTCAAATAATTAGGTGAATAGAGAGGAAATCTCAGTAGATTGGGGAAAGTAGCGAAAAAAAAATAATTTTTAAACTGGAGGTGTTACTGAATTGGAAGTAGTAATCCATGCGCTCAAAATGTGGAGACACTATCTATTAAGGACAAATTTTACTTTGGTGACTGATCATATCAGTTTGAAATATTTTTTCAGCCAACTTGAATTAAATGCATGGCAAGCAAGGTGGTTGGAATTTCTCAATGACTTTGAGTTCAAAATGAAGCATATTAAAGGGAAAGAAAACAAACAGGTAGATTCTCTTAGCTGACATGTTCATGTTGTGTTAGGTATGTTTGTTAGTAAGGTGAGTACAAATTTTATGGAAAAAAATAATAAGTCAATACCACAAGACACTCAATATCTAGAAATTCAGCTAAAATTACAACAAACACAAATTTCAGGATATGTGGAAAATTCAAAAAAACTATTCACCTACTGGAACAGGTTATATATTCCAAATGTAAGCACATTGAAACATTCAATATTAGATGAGTATAATAATAAACCTTATGTAGGCCATCCTGGATATCAAAAATGATCACTGCATTAAGGAATAAGTTATTTTGGTCAGGTATGAAGAAAGATGTGGAAAATATTTAGCAAAGTGCATAAAATTCCAACAAGTAAAAGTGGAGTATCAACATCCTGCTAGTTTGCTGACTCTCCCCTACCGATACCAGAGTGGAAGTGGGAAGAAATTTCAATAGATTTTATTACACGATTACCACAGAAAAAATGAGAACATCATTCTATCATGGTGGTAGTAGATATCTTAACTAAAGCTACACATTTTATACTGGTGCAGTCCACATTTTGGACTGTAGTCCACATTTGGGACTGCAGTCCACACTTGGGGCTGCCCAAATTGCTAGTATTTCCTTGAAAGACATATTTCTCCAACATGGGGTATCCAAGGTAATTGTATCAGATAGAAACGCTAAATTTACCTCTCATTTTTGTAAAGCATTGTTCGTGGGTATTGGAACACAGTTAAATTTCAGCACTACATATCACCCTCAATCAAATTGGCAAAGAAAAAGGACTAATCATAGTCTTGAAGATATGCTAAGAATGTATGTTATGAATCAAACTACAAAGTGGGAGGATTTTATACACTTAGCAGAATTTTATTATAACAATAACTACCAATTATTTATTAAAATGAGTCATTTTCAAGCTTTGTATGGTAGGAAGTGTCATACGCTCCTTATTTGGAGTCAAATACAAGATAAACTCATATTGGGACCAGATGCTTTGCAGGAAATGGAACAAATAGTGCATACGATACGTCAGAATATCAAAATAGCTCAAGATCGACAAACGAGTTATGTAGACAAGGAAAGGGATCATAAAGAATTCAACATTGGGGAGCATGTATATTTGCGAGTGAAACCTAGGAAAAGTACGCTAATAATAGGAACTTGTGCAAAGTTGCACCACGATTCTGTGGGCCTTTTGACATCTTGGACAGAATTGGGCCAATGGCGTATTAGCTAGCTCTGCCCATCCATATTAAAGTTCATAATTTTTTCATGTATTCTTATTAAAAAAGTATGTCCATGACAGTTCTCATGTAATTGATTGGAATTTAATACTGGAAGATAAATTTCTCTCATCTTGTTGCTGACTACTTCACCCTAGTACCTTATGAAACATACAACTTCTTCGATTATTTTGTATTTATGTATGATGGTTCCTTCGAGGCCCAATGTAGTTACTAGAGCTCTGATACCATTTTTTGTGTGCATAAGAGAATAATTTAAAACATATACATTCCTAACAAAAAAATTCACCACGTCATTTTTTTATTATATATATATACATATATCACCGTTACATGATTACATATCCAATATATGATTTTTTTTTTTAAACACATAACACATAAAGGGTTGTATCCCTACACTATTCACTATATACATGTTTTTTTCTAAAACATAGTACCTAAAGGATTATGATTGTATCCCCGCACTATTCACTATATACATGGTATGGCTTTTATTTCTGTTTAAGTTGAAACTATCGTTGATACCCTAAGCATATACCATGTAATGGTTTGGGATAATAATGTTGGTTCTATAGTGTAGTTAATGGAGCTATGATACCATTTTTCATGTGCCTAAGAGAACCATACCATAACAACCATACCCTGTATATGGTGAAAAGTGTGTAGATACAACCATAATCCTTTATGTGCTATGTGTAAAAAAAAACAAACTCATATATTGGATATGCAATCATGTAAGGGCGATATATGTATAATTTTTTATTTTTTTTTGGCGTGGTGAGTTTATGTGTTAGGTGTTAGTGACCTATAAATATAGGATTCATAATTTTGACTTGACTTATGGTAATCTTGTAAATCTGTACATACTTTGCCTTCTGCAAGTTGTATTCACATATTTTGTAAAAAAAAAAATATAAATATATATATAAAATAAAAAAGAGGGTAAAAAGTCCTAAAAGAAAAATCAAAGGACTTAGAAAAAATAATATACCCCAAAAGAAAAAGATGAATAAAACATGAAAGTGTGAAAGTCTAAATGCTACTACTTTTACCTTTTGCAGTTGATTATGGCTGACTGTCAATAAATGCCATAATCTATAATGATTTGAACAATTTAATCTTAACTCGTAATATTTCAATTTCAAATGTTTTAGATAGAGAATAAAGAAATGTCATACAGTTTAATCATGAAAATTCAATAGTTAGGTAGATAATAAGTGATTCCAACAATTTAATCTTGATTCATGGATGAAATAAGTGTAGAATTAGATAGTTTTATTTCTTTCAGAAAAAATAAATGCTGTAAAGGTTGCTAGCACAAATGTACCAAGTAAAAAATGGATGAAAAAATGTTAGTATGTTAAATTGGGTAGGTAGAAGAAGGTGAGAAGCATAAATGTAAATATTATTCACCAGAGCTGCAAATAACTAACTTCCCCTCCCCATAGCCATTCATCATTCTAAACTATTAGTCAGAAAGGCTCAAGGCATTTCCTTGACTTCTATTGGGACCGAACCCAAGGCTCTATGACCGATCAGTTGAAAGTGTTAAATGTCTATATTAATCCCACAAAACACATCATTTTCCATTCATGCATTCATTTCCCTCAAAATCATAAGTAAAAACTTCATTTTTTACGTAAAGATACTCTAATCCCCATTTGATTAATTTCCCACATCTCATAAAATCATAAAACCCTCAAAATCACATTTTATCCTAAGTTTAAGTGATGAAGTTATTATAATGCAAATTTGCCTTTATTCTTCACTTTCTTATTTATTTTAATGTATTTTGAGTATCCATTATTCCCTTGTCATATTAATTTTAACTTATTTAATAACTCCCTATAAAATAACCTTTTCCTATTCTATATAACTCTCTTTTATAAAATATCCCCCAAAACCCATTAATGTAACTTTAGCCATAGTTAATTATCCCCACATGTTTAAATAAAAACCCACGTTATACCCCCTTTGGCTAAAAATAACCTTATGTAAATATCCTACCCTCTATGGTTTTTAAATCAACTTGATTTAGTTAAATGTATAATTAAAATATTAAAAAAATCTTTAAACATATTTCGTATGTGTTTAAAACAAAAATATAAAACCTGAAGTTTAATTTAAACTAAACTTCAAAGAAATCCTATCCCCTTATTTATATTACCCTTTCCTGATTTCCCTTAACCCAAAGGTTAAAACCTTAACCTTTTCAACTTTCCCAATAAACACCCCTTTTCCCAAAGCTTTAACCGTGGTTAAAAATCCCTCATCACCTTCGGATTTTATTTTGACCATCCGATCTCCTCCTATTCATCCGATGAATCTCATCAAATGCGATGAACAATCCTTATCCCCTTATCTTTCCCCCATCACATTGATTATTATCTATCCGATCTCCAAGCCTCCCTAATCTAACGGTCAGAAATAAATCCGATAAATTCTTCCCTGCCCCCACCATTTCCTATCGGATCAAATTTAAACCGTTGATCTCCCCTTTTCAAATAAACAGTATAGATTATAGTCCCGGACCCACTGTATTTAACCTGAAACTTTCAAACAAATCCCGACCGTTCGCTCCACTCTGCCAGATCTGACAGTGCACGTCTCATTTCACATTTTCAAAGTGGTCGACCAAAGTTCCCAAAATATTTTGAGAAAAAAGCTGTTTTGAAAAACCGCCTCCTGCTACGTGTCTTCCTTTCATTCGATCGCATTTCTAAAGCCAAAAACTACTTACTGCTCAGGAGCAATGTGAAAACGATTACTGGTTTTCCTTTCAAATAAAAAACCACTCTCGCCATGCCGACGTGACCTGCAATTAATACTCATTTGATCCATATAAAATAAGGTTTTAACCTTAGTTTTTTATCATTTCTTCATATCTTTGCGCCCTATCCTTCTCAGTATCAATTGCATACACCATTTACGAGTTTAAATTTGAACCAATTTTCCATTCTAAAGTCATTCCCGATCTAAACAGAGACTATCATCGACTCCCAGTACCTAATATTAAACCAATGAAACCAGTTTGAAGACTGGTACCACCTGCCATCCTGTCCGACTGCAACAATACCTCGTCCAAGGCATTTATCCATGATTCAAACCTGCTAATTTCTTATTTCTAAAAAGCCAAATCGAATCCATTGAAATTAAGAAGCCATAAGGTACTCATCTGAGAGTACTTTAACCTTGAAGAAACAGGGGAAACACTGTAAATTTTTTTCCATAATTTGCCACTTCCTAATTAAGGATTTTAACCAACTGAAAGATATTCCTACAGTCAAAATACCTTAGAATTTCTAAAGAGACCTTTAAAATCCCCTTTCTCACCTTTTGCACTATACAAATATGCTTTTTCCTCATAAACCCTCACCCAGATTCCGAATTCATCCCAAGTCTGCTTTATTGACCATCTGCTTCCATAAAAAGGCTGAAAAAATAGTTTAATCTTGTTCAGTTTCTCCAAAAATGACTAAAAAGCAAGTAATCCCCAAAACTGGAGGTATTAAATCTCAGAAACCTGCCTCAAACAAGCTTCCAAATCCCAAACCTTCCATAATTGATAAACCAACTCCTGTTTTAACTGCTGATTCTATTGAAGTGGTCAGAAATTTACAGCCTCCTATCACCACTGAAGAAATTAATCCTTTGATTGACTTAGATTACAGAATTGCAGATGCCACCCTTGAATTTGATCTTCTAGAAGTGCATAATTGGTGTCAAGAGAAATTTGAAAAGAAAGTGGCCAATGACATACCTATATGGGATTCCAATTTACCCAAGTATGTGGTTCCCATTACCCATCCTGCTTAGGATTTCATTAGGTTGTGTCAGATGCATTATATTCCTGATCAAAGGTTCATGGTTAAAAAAGATAGTGAGGTCTTATTTTATGTAACTGCTGAATCAATCAATGACATGCTTCAGTTAATCCATAATCCACTAGCAGTGTCATTGTCAATTGAAGACTTGACCCCAATGTTGTTAGACCTAGATATCCCTAGGAAGTTCCAAATCCTTCAAAACTTCATGCCCAATCATTTCCATGCTATCATTTATTTTAGGCTATGTTAATGATGAATTCATAGATTCCTCTATTCTAGGGTTCCTCTCCACTTTATCTCCTGGACAACAGCCAGAGTTGATCTTTGATTTTGCTAAATTTGTTGCTGACAATATTCATTATCAACTGATAAAATTTCCTGATGAAATATTGTTGAGATATACTTCATATCTATTACATCTCTTCTTGTTCTTTCAAGCAGATAATTTTCCCTTTGCACTACAGAAGATGGATATGGAAGGAAAACCACTGTCAGTAATATTTTGGACCTCTCTTCTGAAAAAGAATATCAGTGAATAAAATTATAGTGATTTTAATGATCTATTTATCAGACCTGCCATTAGTTTGTTGGATAAAGAAGAACCACCAAGAATAAATTAAGATATAAAAAGGATTTTATAGTTGCTTGAGAACTGTAAAGTAGGTGATTGATACTTATACAAAAATCACACTGAGATTAGAATATATAGTGCAATATTGGCCCCATATAAATTTCCAAAGTTTCTGACCACTAGGATCTTTGCTCTGGAATATATAAGACATATTTTGAATACAGATGCAGTAAATTTTATAGCATCCAAAAAGAAGGCACAATTTAAATTGAAAAGTCAAATTGGCTCTTTCATTGTAAACAACAGAGATGCCTTAAAGGAAGTATCCAACAAGCTATCAGCATTCAAGTTTCAGGAAAGTTTTTATTGGAGCTATGACCCTCAGGGTATTCTAAGCAATCTCAGGATCAAAAGAAAAATGCCCCCATTCCTCTATTAATCTAAGCCACTTATTGAAAAATATGCCAATCAGTTGGAATGGGTGGCCAATACTCTAATTGATGATGATCAGGATAAGAAGACAAAAAATTTGAACAGTACACAGGTGGTTACAGTTAACCAACCAGCAGAAGCATCAAATAAAAGATCAAGGAAAGAAGAAGGATATTGGGCCGAAACAATCATTGAAAACAAATTCAAAATAGTATACAGTAAAAAGGCCAAAATGACTACATTAGAAACAGAAGGAATCATAGATGTGGATGACACTAATGAGCAGCATACAGATGATGAAGCCACCATAATTGTTAATGAAACTCTCAGAGAAATTCAAAATGAACAGGTACAAGCACAGGGTAAAGGTAAAGAGATGGTTGAAATGGAAATGGATACAGAAGCTCCCTCTTCTTCCAAAAGAACTGAAGAAACTGATTCTAATATTCAGAAGAGGTTCAAACTAATCAGGGAGAAGAATGAATAAATAAAAAATGAAGTTTATTCTAAACTTATAAAAGAAAAACCAGGAGATAAGGATATATTAGTAACAACATTTGATTATTCGACCAAAAAAATGATCATGTCCTTTCTTCAACCAGTAGTAGCACATCCAAAATTAGCTTCAGACTATAGAAAGACATAATTTGCAATAAATGCTGCTACAATTCACGAGCTATATCAGATTGAATTCCACAGGAGTGCATCAGAAATGTTATATTCAAAATTAGTAAGCAAAATAATGAGTGCTACTATGCTCCAAAAGACTGTATCCAATCTGCAAACTCAAATGAAATTGGATAAGGCATCATTACATGCCAAGGATTTAAGGATAAAATCCTTAGAAGATTTGATAATTGAAATAGGAGCAGATCCTTCAAACACTGAAGTTTCTAGAAAATTAATAAGCCAGAATAATGATGATATTGCAGCCTTAAGAAAGTAGCTTAAATTGCCACAGAGTGAGCATCCTCAGGCAAAAGAAGTGCTTTAGGAAAAGCCACAGAAATAAGAAACAATGCAATTTGTTTTGAAAATGACAGCCTAGATAAAAGAGATGGAAAACCAAATAGAAACTCTTATGCAACAAAATGAAAGTTTGAAGAAAGCTCAGCAAGTTTCCATCCCTACAGTTATTCCAACTGTAAGTACATCTATTCCCTAAACATTGGCAGAACATTTGGCACTGCAAGGAGTATTGGCAACTGCAGTGTCAATTACTTCTAAAGACATCTCTGCCACTTCTTCATCAACATCATAGGTAGATCCAGCAAGGGAAACAACTGCCATAGTCAAAGCTATGGAAGATATGTCCATAAAATACAAAGAGATAATAAGTTTAAAAGGCACCATCAAAAATCTGGAAACATCCAATAGAGATGCCTTAATCACTTCCAAAGGACATGAACAAAGGGCTAATAGATTGCAAGAACAGGTTAAGATTCTTCAACAACAAGTAAATATCACTGAGAAGGTATCTTACATCAAGAATCATCTTTGGAATAACATCAACTAGGGCATACATTCTCAGTGGCCCTCAATTCAAATAATTTATGAGCAAAAAGAATTACTTAAAGTAGCACAGATAGAAATACTGAAGACCAAAGAAGAACTGGCTGATAAGCCTGCTCAAGCTTTGAGACTTATCACATTTTTTAATAGCGAACATAGAGAAGAACTTGAGGAGCTAAAAATTCAGGACAAAACTGAAAGTATATTACAAATCAAAAAGGTCCTGAATAAGAGAAAGATGATGAATAATTCGGAGGACAGGTTCAAAGATATGAACTTGGCTATCACCAGATTTGAGGCCAAATACACAGTATTTTCACAGGCAGGTTTACTAGATATTGATGCATTGAATGAAAAGTTAATGTCACAAAAATATTATGACAACAAAATCAAAGCATATGCCAAAGAGCAGGTCAATAAATCTTTACCTCAAGGGTCTCCTACTGGTAAAGTCATTTTAGGATATTTTGAAAACTTATTCATTTTGCAAAATGAGATCAAGCATATTTTTGTGTTTAAGCCCAATTTTTCAAAGTATATAGAAGAAAATGAAAGTTACAGGAAGCTGAAGAGCATGAAAATTCCCAATGTAGAGCAATGGCAGGAATTCACTGATTTACTATGAAAATTTGCAGTTAAAGTATATCAAGATGAAAAAATCAGTGGTCAAAGAGTATCAGTGGTCAAAGTGTATCAGTAAAAATAAGATGTTACTGCTGATTATTTCTAATTTACAGCAATGAAAGAAAGAAAAGTTAAAGAGTATCAGAGCAGAACATGAAAGGGGAGGAGTGCACTACAAGTCATCTTCCACAAGATAATGTCCCAAGTGCCAACAATACTTTCAGCTAATCAAAAAATCAGTTTGAATAAGATAAAATGTTCTATTTTTCTTGTAAAAGAGGACAACTTGCACATATGTTTTGCAGTTGTCCCTCTTCTTATGTAACAATTCCTATTTTTTCTTGAGATATTCTCTCAAAATTTTGAGATATTTTGTAAGTAATCTATTTTTATAAATACTTCATCATTCGAAGTATTTTAGTGTGGAATAAAATTATCAAGACTACTATAGACTTTTTTGTTGAAAACATTGGGATTTTATGTGAGTTAAGTTGAAGAAGCAGGCTGGAAACTAAAGAAAATAGACATCATAACTAATGATCCTCGTGCTGATCAGATGAGTATTGTATCTTCCAGTTTTCATTGTTTATTTCTTTAAGTTTCATTCATACATCTTGTGTTATTTTTCATCTTAAATGAATAACTAGGAAATGTATTACAGAATCAGTGTAAAAAGCTCTCTGTTTTTACTAGTTTTCATGTTTATGTTTTCTGATGATTTCCAGACTTTAGAATTATTAATTTCTCTTTAGTCTCGTTTGACCTCAATTTCCCTCTTCCTTTTCTATGATCTAAGGATTCTTAATTGCCCTTAGTCCAGATCATATCACTTCATCAAAATAGCCTTTTTAAACCCTCTGAAGATCATCTATCTTGCCCTTAGTATATTTGTTATTTTGACCTTAGTTTTCTAGTCTTGTTTGCTATAAATTTGACTCCATTGCCCAATGGTTAGGTAGATCTTTCTATGGTTTCCCTTGTAGTCCTTTATTCCTACCAACATTAAAAAAGTCAAACCAAATTGTCCACTCATAGCTAGCCTAAAATCCATTACAAAACAAAGCTAAATCTTAAGGAGAGATCCCTCTCCAGAACTCAGGAAGGCTAGATCCTGAATTCTAAAAGAGGTTCTTGGCTACCCCTAGTTTTCTTTAACTATAAACCAAAATCCCACGACCTAAGAATTTCTAGGGTGATAACATTAGGAATGTATATTTTTAAATTATTCTCTTAGGCACATGAAAAGTTAAATGTGCAGTGTTAATAAAGAGGCATGTCTCAATACTTTATATGTGTTTTAATTATGCACATGAAAAAATTCTTGAAGCATAATAAGTAAAAGAGTTATTATTTTCATTTCAGAGTTTTCTGACATTATTAATTGGATGAAGGGATTTTAACTCATGCAAAGGACAAATTATATATAATATTATGGAAGGAACTGAACTAGTGGTCCATGCAAATTGAAGGAATGGCTACTACAAAATAACCCAATGATTGAAACAACCAGGCCATAAAGACATAATGCTTGAGGATTTCAGATATAAGATATCATGATTAATGTAATAAATTATAGCTAGTTATGCTGCATTTAATATGATAATCCTTTGTAAGATTTAATGAAAATGGTTAAGAGATGGACTCCCTTATAGCCATTGAGTGAGGGGTGATTACCCTCACGAGACGTTTAATAAAATTAAATGTTTGTTGGTTTTCACCCTTCGGTCTTTCTAGGGTACATTAATGTTCAATGATGTGCTTTCCTATTGTTCCATTGTAATGATGTTGTTTCCTTGCAAGACGTGAAATTTACATTACCAAGTATTTGATTAACTTACCTAGTCAAAAGAATGATTAAAATGATGTAAGGTTTCAACAAAAAGTTATATTAAATGTTATAAAAATGGTTGTTAATGGTTATGTAATTACTATTCCATTCCTCAAGTTACTTTATGTAATAATTATGATTTTATCTAGTGTTTTGTTAAGGAATATGGAATAATTAAATTTGGATTATTAACTACTGGTAAATTTCATAAAAAAATTGAAATTGTGTGTAATTTTACACGAGGTTACCAGGGGAGGTTACAAGTGGTATCAGAGTATAATTTTGCAACACAGGAGCCTTTTGGGAATTAGTGAGAGGAAAAGAAATAGAGTTATGATGCTAATAGGTATCAACTCATGTATGATTCTAATAAAATTACATAATGATATATGCATTAGACTATATCTGACATGATATGCATGATGGACGTTAATAATGACATTGAAGAATAGTAAGTGATAATGTTTGCATTCAACTTTGCTCATGACATTTAAATATTTATGCCGATAAAATACAATAATATATTTATGAAAAATCATGAGTAGTCACTAATGATAGTGTGGATTAACAACCAAAATTTGGATTCATACTCCTATAATAATGATTAGGGAGCATTTAAATAAAAATTATTAAACTTATAATGCACCACTTATAAGAATCAAATGTATGTATTGTATTTTGTGATAACGAAAGAATGTAGAAAGTGGGGGTTATCCTTGAAAATGATAAAAATTTTTTTAAAGACATTGAAAGAACCTCTTTGGATGTTAAAAAGATAAATAATGAGTCAAGTGTTAGGACTTGACTGTAATGGTTAATTGATGATAAATACTTGTCATGTATTTGGATTTAATTTAAGATGATTGGTACAATTTATTATTTATTATTACATAACACAATTATTGGTGGTACGATGAAAAACTATACTGAAATATGCATCATCAAGTTCTTAATTGATTATTATCGTTAAGTTGGAAAATATTGTGGTCCTAGTAGATTATTCTAATGGTGACAATAAGTTGTTTGAAGTGGGTTTGATTGGCCTATAAATTGTTATCATAATTATTGTTGACACACAAGTAATAATTGTGAATTAATGATTTTTTATGATTAAGGCTTTGGATAGGCTTTTACTCATAGCATTATTGTATGCAAGAAAACTCAGTGATTATAGAAGTCAATAATTGTTAACAATGCATACATATGACTACAATTTCTTGAAGATTACAATGAACTTAGATATTGATATATTAGTGTCATTAAAGTGACTGATTTGGTAGAAATTCATTGTTACGTCATTAATAAAAACATATATGGAAAAGGGTTGTGGCTTTGCATATGAAAATAAATAAGTGAAAATTGGTAGGATGTAGAAAACCAAGATTATGTAATAATTTAATGCACGTTCTGCCAACTTAATGACAAAACTAGCGGTAATTAGATGTTGTTGATTACATTTTTTGTTTAAATATCACAACTCTACAGATTGATGATTCAATGAAGATGTTATTTGGTATATTTCCTACATCCAACAAATATGTTAATTTCATCCTTTGGAAATTCGCCTAGTGTGTGTGAATACTACGGTGACATTACATTATATCTATTCAATTAATTATATTATTTTATGGAAACATTATGTATTAATTTTCATTACTAAACCAAAATATGGATGCCATTTTGAACCTATTGGCATTACTGATTTTTGTAACCAAGAGAATTTGTGATTGATATGAATTTGGTAATGTTGCATAATGATAGTTGATTGGATACATATGTGTAAATGAAGTATCATTTTGCATGATTAGTGATTCTGGTATTTTTGATGGTCATATTCCCTTATTGTTGGAAAAACAACTTCATGAAAGCTTTTCTTTAAATTTCCTTGGATGTAGCATCTAGAAGATGTATCCTTATTTTTTATGATTACTCTTAATGCACAAAAGTGGTTTATGAGAAGAAACATGACCGATACATATTTACTATGTTGAAATACTGATGCAAGTGAAAGTGAAATGCATCTTGAATACATTTGAAAAAAAAAAAGTATGCATACAAATATTTTGTGGAAGATATGGTTTTATCAAAAACAATTGTGACTAATGTTGTCGATGTGATTAAGAAGGGGTAGCTTAATGGTAGCATAAGAACCTATGAAAGGTAAAACATTTCAATATGATTTGCAACTGCAAATGATAAGGTATAATGTTATGATATGCAAGATATGACAATGCTTTTCTAAATTACATGATGGTTATTATGTGGAAAAATTTAAATTAATACCACTTGTATGATATGAAATGTAAGTTATGAATTCTTATCAAATTTACTTTTACAGATTATGGGATCCATATTGAGGGTGAAGTATGAATGTATTAAGTACATAAATGTTTCTTTTGTTTTAAAGTTAATATGCATATGTTCAGTTATGTAAATTACAGTAGAAAAAGGTGCTAAAAGATAATTTCACATGGGCCACCATATTTACGAGACAATTGTAAAAGGCCAAGGAGTCCTTGGCTAATGGCAGTTGTTTGCACAAGTTTTCCCTCCCTAGAGATAAATGATCTCAGTAAGGGAAAAGAGTTGTCCAAATGGTGAAGAGGGGAGAAATCTTGAGGCAAGTATGTTGATTTGGGAGCCTATGGGAGGAGGCCCAAAATTCCTCATGGAGAGGACACTATCGAAGGAATATCTAGGACGTTGCCAAGAGGAATCCAATGTTGGAATTGATGTGGTCACTATTAGAGAACTATTATGTATGTGAAATTGGCTCATTCTAGCTGTGGAAACTATTTCTCATTTTTTGGGAGGAGGATTTATTTCCCACTGTGGTTTTCATGGAAAACTAAATTAACTAATCAGATAAGGGATGCATTAAAAATGAAATTTCTATATGATTTTGAAATAATTTTATGTACATCTTGATAGGAAAGAAGCATAGTGCCTAGAAAGGAATTATTGGAAGTGTTGCTCTTGTATTGTATTGTTAATGTTTCATAAAGAAGCATTGTTCTTTACTTTGATAGTTACATTTCATCATTAACATGTTGCATTCACCCCAAATAATTATACCTTTGTACAGATCCGTATTATTAATCATTAGAATAGGAAGCTATGCATAAAGAACCATACCATCATCATCATCATCATATAAGCAACATAAACTAAAAATATAAAATGAAGAGAAGCATGGAAACATAAAGACACCAGGATTGGTCCAAGACCAAGGAAAAACCCACCATGAGGAAAACCATTGGAAATTATTCTTCTTAGATCATCATAAAATGATTCAAAAAAATGAGTACAATGATCCATAGGTACATATATTTACAATGCTAAAAAAAATATCATACATGCAATAAAACCATACCCATACTTCTGCATGAAGAAAATTGAATCTGAGAACTAAAATGCACTGGCACTAGTTGTAGTAAACTGATGAATACCATTGATACTGAATGAGGGCTATAGATACATAATGCAACAAAAAAAAATAGATCTGATCTAAAGATCAACAGATATATAATACCAAAACATGGATTTGATATATCACCAAGTGATCTCAACTTTGAAGTCCTATATCTGAATCTAGGAGACTACCAATGACTATTTTGACGAAACTGTGACTGAATGACTGATGTCTGGAGGCACTACACATTCAATTGAAAGTTAATCAAATTAGATCTTCCCATTAATTCTTTGAGTTGTGGCCTTAATACGCTAGCCCGTGGCCTTGGGGCTTTGATCTGCTACCACAACACTCTGTGCTCGCGACTATTCTTTAGATCAACCTGATATGATCCCAGAAGCTAGGCCACGACATTAACAAGTTGAGTCAGCGGATCTAGGGTCCTTGGTAGTGGGAACAACACACGCAGACTACGTATTTTATTACCTAGGCTTCTACCTCAATTATTCCTTCGCAAAACTCTACTTCATATCACCCAGATCTGATGCGTGATCACATTTGTGATCTCGACCCTTTGCGTGATCTCCTCCCAATGTACATGTGCGAGTTGAGAAATAAAAATAGATGAAACAAATAATGGATGAAAATCATAGATCACTTGAGCAAGTGTACAAATGAGCTTAAGGTCACCTCTATTTATAACTTTGTGAGGGACCACTTGGGGATTTGATTGGATCAACATGCGGTTAGGCCGACCCATAAAATAATAAAATAATTCATAACTTAATTTCTGCTGAATCCATTGGGGCGATCTATAGGTCAATTTTGATCCTCTCAAAAATAGGAATCTCATTAAATTATTATCTTAATCATATGAGTTACCCATCGTGTAATTTAACCCTAGTTTCAAAAATTAACACTCCCTCTCAACTAGGAAGAATTCCACTTTTCAATCTCTGCTTGTAGTTCTCTGCATCATGGTGTCATCATGGCTCAACTCAATAACCTGATATCTGTTCATGCCATTCTAATATTCCTGCATCATCATGTGTTGTCACTGAACATCTATGTCATGTATTCATCATGTTGTAAACCTTTTTCATTACAAATCATGAATGTACTATCCATGCTTATTTCTCCTCATATCTTTATTGTTTCTTCTTTTATGTTGAACATTCTCGAATCTAGAAGAAGAATTTTTCACCACATGGGAGCTTGGGCTACCACCCTATTAGTGTAAGAATATGCATTCTGCCATCAATGATAAAAATTACTCTTTATATTCATTTTAGGGGTCCCACTCTGATTTTTTTTATCATTCCATTAGTTCATGCAAAAAAATGATTCACTGATGGTAGCCCTAGTCATAAAACCTCACTCTCCCTCAAAATTTCACATTTGCTGGCCCACCTTCATGTCTTACTGAGCATTAAAACATTTTTGAAAAGCTCATTTCACTATGTCTTATGTCAGTTAAAGTAAACCATGGAGTCAAGCCATTCAAGGTCCCATTAGGTCATTAGGTTTCATTTTTCAAGGTCCAAAATGCACCATTTAATCTCAATAAGGTCAACAAAAGGTGTGAGAGTGACTCAATAAACATTTCATTATCATTTGCAGAGGATTATCAACATGTAAATATCATTTTTAAAGTTGTAATTTTGGTTTTAAAGTATGATTTTCATACTAATATGTAATTTTATTCAAAAAACAAAGTTAAATCATACTAATATGTAATTTTATTCAAAAAACAAAGTTTTAGTTTATTTCATTTTTTTAATGTAATTTTATGCTTCCTATATGTAATAAGTTACTCTCCCTAGCTGCCAAATCAAATCACACATGCCAAACGGAAAGAAATAAGTGTCAAACACCAACAACATCATCCTGCAAGGAAGAAAAAATCAGATGAAATGGTAATCAACAAAAGTTTTCAAAAAAGTGAAAAGAGACATTAGAAAATTGGGTTTTTAAATTCAAATTCAAATTCACTTAGCTATTTATAACTCATTGAAATCAATTCAAATTAATTTTCCTCCTCCAAACATCAAGCAAGAACTCCAAGAGACCAAATTTTTGAATTTCTGAGAAAAATTGGAAAAAGAGCATAATTGAGGGCGCAAATGCTGAAGGTAGGGCGAAAATGCTAAAGACAGGGTGAAAACGAGGAAATGAGGGTGAAAATACTCAACAGAGGGTGTAAATGTGTAGTTGAGGGTGAAAATTTGTAGGCAAGGGTGCAAATGCATTGTTCATGGCGCAAATGACCAACAAGCCCTAGAAAGTGTTCAAGTGGTGAGAAATTGTCTTCAAAGCTCCACCAAATCAATCATTGACCTCCAAAAAACTGGTAAGATACTCATGCCATGAAAAACCATTTTCATAAGTTTATGTGTTGAAGTCTTGTAAATTGAGGTTGTAATTTGGTGTTTAAATTGAGGAAAAACCCTAGTATCCCATTACACTTGTGAAAACTCTAAAAATTCACTCCCTTACCCTTTGCATCCTTCCCATACTTATAAAAAATCATTCCCAAACCCATCATTTGAAAAATTCCCTTTTCCTATACTTTCCTCCCAAAACTCTTAGCCCTAGGTGTTACATCTACCTAGGCTCCTTATCCCCAAATACATACCCTAAATCTATCATATTAATACTCCTTATCCCCTCCCCATTTCACATATCCCTAACAAATATTTCCCATTTCCCTTTCCTAATCCCTAGGGTTTTGAAAAAAACACCATGGAAACATAGCAAGGAAACACATCATTCAGTGAAGGAGAGGAAACAGAGGTGAGGAGGCCACATAAAGGGGGAAGAGTGCTTAGACTTGAACCTACAAAAACTAGGGAATTCTTGGCTTTTGCATTAGCTGTCACATACTTCAAACATGTGGGTTGTTATGATTTTTGTGAGAAAATTCAAAGGTTCCAACACCATCCCATGTTGACTAGACTTTTCATATCCGGACTCCATGACAACCAAGTTACATTAGTTGGTGTCACTTTCACTCTATCCACTGCTATTATTTTAAATGCCATCAGGATCCCAAACGTTGGGGAGAAGTGGTTCAAGAAAGGTAAGTTGAAGAAAAATGACTTTGACTTCTTCCTAAAACCAAGACACCAAAATCAAACAAAGAGGTTCTTTCCTTTTTCTCACGTCCTAGACAAATATGCCCCAATGATGAAGATAGTGATGAAATAATTTTCATGTGAAGGCAGATTTTTAAGGCTCTATTCCTATCACATCCGACTCTTAATGCATTTCACTAAGGTAAGGATGCTTAATATACCTTATTATCTTTTCTGGAGTATAGAGAAGATGACATACATTGCCAAAAATAAGGAGTATGAACAAAAAATGAGAATTCTATTTCAACATTCCCTCATAAATATAATTAGCTATGGAGCACCTTCATAGATAATTATATTTTCAATGAGCCATCCAATCAACATTCACAAAATTTCCTTTCATCATCCCAACCATCCACTTCCATCCCTACATCTCAGCCCATGGCACATTCATCATCATCAGATCAATCCCCTTCACCTCCTTCATCCCCATCTCATCATGATCCTTCATCTCCATCTCATCATGATTTTGGGTGACCAAGAAGGATTGAGGACATTGAGCCTAAATGGGCTAGTATGGTTGAGGTTGAGCCATTGCCAAAAACCTACTAAAGAGGCTACATGCATGTGTTTTCTCCACTCATAGTGGAAGGGGCCATGCCTTCTTCATGAATAAAGTAGGTGTACAAAGGCAAAGAGAGGTTCATTGAGCCAGTCATTCATGATGAGGAGGATACTCATGAAACAAAACAAGAATTTTAGCTTGTTGACCTAGATGAGGATGAATATGACAAAATTACTAATGCTGCCATCAAAGGTAATGATGCCAAGATTAAGGATCTTCAAACTAATACTAATAGGGCTAGATATGTAATACACTTCCTTGAGTAAGAAAATGAGCAATTGAAGACCAAACAGGTCATTGATGAGGTAAAGTATGTCATTGCTTAAAGGGAGGCAGAAAAGGCCAAATCCATGCTAGATGAAAAATTGGAGAAGTATGGATTACTTGATGATGAATAGGAAAACACACGAAGGAAGAAACCTAGAACTAGAGGGCTGAAATGAGCTCTACCTCTAGAGAGGCAAAGGGAAGCTGAGCTTTCTAATCAGCTAACCCTAAATGAGGAGCTTGCTATTGTGATCAGTGAGAACATGGAGCCATGGCTTGATAGAGCCAATCAACACTTGGAGAAGTAGCTAGAAAAGGAAAATAAGGATAGTGACCTAGTGAGGAGGAGAGTCAAACACCTCGCACTGAAGGAGAAAATTGCATTGCCCAAGCTTAAAAGTGCCAATGCAAAAATTGAAGATTTGACCATGGAGGAGAAGAAGAAATTGGAAATTATTGCGGAGGCTTCCCTCCAAACCTAGACACATCATCATCAACCATTTCAAAAATTTTGAGTCATTTCCTAACTTTTTTACAAAATCTCGAAATTTATGTTTTTTTTTTAGACAAACATTTAGCAGAAAATTGGGCATTTGTGCAGCACCCGAGGCACTATGAAAATAATTGGGGCACTTTTTGAGGGAAATAAAGGCATCATTGGATTCATAATGACCAATGAATCTCAAAAAAACTATGTTTCCAACCTTGGTTTGCATTTTTGATAGGTGAAAAGCTCAAAAAACTACCAAAAAATCACCTTTCTGCCCCTTTTTTGACTTAGGCACTGCGCAAATACCAGTCTTGGGAGAACGAATTTTTGAGGAGGAAAATGACCTTAATTTTCAAAATTTGAGGCATATTAAAAAAGAGGATAGGCAGGTCTTTCCAAAAAGCCATCTTGGGCCTAATTTGGACACCTGTAGGTTAGCCAAAAGTGGCCCTGAACATGGAGGGTGCAAATGACACTGCCAGGGTGCAAATGACCAAGTTGCTGATTTTTTCCAAGTTTCTCTGAAATTTTGACTTTTCTTCAATAAATGATGTTTCTAATAATGTAATTAATGATGGTAAATGTAGCTATGTTTGGGATTAGTTACCTAGGGGTAGATTCATTGGGTAAAAGTCATCACTGAGTCATAATGAATCAGTTGAATGTAATGAGGAATGAGTCACTTGGACCATCCTATACTCGAGCTTCAGTTCAGTATTTTGTGGATCTATTCCTCACCTCATGGATTCGACCACTAAGGATGAGTGAATGATGTTTTTATGTATATTTATCCCCTTTCTTCACACTAAGAAAGGGTTGGAATAAGTTTGTATGATTTTTTATTGATCAAGGAACTATTGTACTCAATTTGGCCAGCTAATAAAAAGGAGTTGCAACTATTTTTTGGGATACTTGTGGTATAATGTTTATCATTGTATTTTCTTCAGTTTCATAGAATGTATTGTATTCATGTTCACTTAATCTCAATGGTATGATCTCTTTCAAGTTTGATAATCATAACACATGCTCGACCATGCTCTGTTTTGGGGAATGGATCATAGTTTGTCCATTTTCCTCTATTTAGAAAGAATACATCTCCCATGCTCTTCCTAGCTTCTCATCAGTCTCAAATGCATTCCATCACGATCATATCCTACATACCTTGCCCCATTGATCCCTGCAACCCTATCTCATTTTCCCTGACCTAGCTCCCTTGACCTAATTTCTTCATTCAGTGATAACCCAACCAAATCAAATGAAAAAAACCCCTGCACTACATATCTAGCCTAAAAACCCTAATTCCTCTAGCCCTCCTGGTTGTGACCTTTTGGAGAGATCCCTCTCTGACTTGATAAGGCTAGCTATCAAGTCAAAAGCTTGGTCTGTGGTTACCTCTATTGGGATTCCTTCTTCAGCCTTGGGAATTTGGCGGAGTGATAACACACCCTTCATCCATAAGGCTATCATCATGCAATCTATGCCATCGTTCTACTACCCAAAATATCATCAACGTAGAGCATATCAATAGGGAGTACATATTAACCTATAACTACATAGGGGAGTGCATCTCAACCCAGAATCTCCTGGGGGATCTATACCTCTAAAACCCCATATATAGAAATAGGATATTTGTCCACACAGGGGAGCCTATATCAACCCTTTGATTGTATTAGGGAGCACACTCTCAACCCAGAAACGCATAGAGTTATCTCAACTTATCCTATTTCCTACTGATCTTCCGATCAATGACCCTAAATAGTCATGTGGTGGAACACCTGCATCATAAGATTTATTGGAAGAGATACCTGGCTTACCAAGAGGTAAGGATCACATGCCTCCAATCCTTTCTTGTGGGTATGATGCCAACTGGGGTATACTTTGCAACGACCAAAGGTGGGGGAGATACTTGACTTGTCAAAATGAACAAGGATCACACACATCCCACGAGTGAAATATATGGGAGAAACATATAAAATATGATTTTACAGAGTTCCCTCAACCTCAGGATCCCTTCATCTCAATTCCACACCCTTGGAGCTCAGACAGGGAGGAAGAAACCGCTCAGTGTCCTCGACCAACATCGCTCTCATCTGGTATCTATTGATTCCTATTCCTACATGACATCAAGTCAAGTGTTTATGTTAGAACATATATAATAATGTAAATAAAAACAAGATACCATAACCATCCTCCCTTTCATTGATGTGTCAATCACACATGGATACTATCATCATCCTCCCTCTCATGGAGGTGTCAATCACAAGGCTAAGCTTGTCTTAGACAACTGTACTGTCTTAATAAATGGAGAAATCACAGTCCCAAATATACGTATTTGGGATTCCCTTTCATCATAGTGTATGCATGTCTTATCCATATCATTCTCGATCAACTCTCTAAGGAGCTTCTACATCATGCCTCACAACTAGCCTTGCTAGCAGTATTGTACTCGACCTCGGTTGTGCTATGGATATCCGATTCAAGATATCATGGTAGATATCATACTGAGGCAACATAAAAATGTGATTACTAATCCTAAACATCATTATTTCATTCATGCAACTACATCTCATGGGAGAAATATCTAAACCTTTAAGAATAGAACAAATAAAATATTTTTGGTGGTAAGTCTGAGTGAAGTAGCTCAATCATGTTATATGCATATCATATAAGGATGGATGTTCAAAATAGAACATTAATGATTCAACCAACTAATAGATTCCATGTCATTTTCAATCAACATTTGAACTTTAAATCATAGTGTCCAAGGATTTACATTACACAAAGAAATTTCAACAGTCTTGCAATATGAAATTTCTTTCCAAAATTCTAGAAATCAATTCATCATGCCATGATACATCATTACAATATTCAGAATTCATCTCCCTCTTACTTATATTTTCGTAAGGTTTATCACTTGTCAAGTATATACTATTAGTATGTATAATCAGATCCATAATCAATATCAAGGCCATACCTTGGAACTCATTATCCTGACTTCACTAGATAAGAGTCAAACATAAACAAATCTGAATCAGGGAGCTCACATCATGAAACACTCTCTACCAGCATAATTCCTTACCATGCCAATATAACCAACCTTACAAAAATCAATATTTGTGTTAACAAAATCAACTCATCCAACTTTAGAAGTCAGTAAAAAATTATTATTAAAGGCATTTATTTTATAGTATCGATTATTTCAACCAGAGACAGGTAGAGCACATATAAAGTCTTGAATTCATTTCATGTCAAACTCTCAAGTCTATCATTTAACATGTCATTATAGGCCATTTATGTCATTAGATGTAAGTGAATATACATCAATATTAAGTCATGCATGTTAATACTAAGTCACAACAACCATTGTGCTAGGAACAAGGAGGCTGATATAGAACCATACGTCGGTATACTCACATACAACACTGAAGGTCACTATGTCCACATAACATAGTCATCTGGGAAAATCAAGTATCACCAGACCAAATCATGCCAAATAAAAATGTGAGATATAATTCTAGACATATCTGAATCATTAAGAAACATGTCAAAAGTATCAGAATCAATCAATCAAAACATGTAGAACACTCCTTAAACATAATTCCATGTACATATAAATGTATCATTACACACAACTTCGGTTTAGACATAAAAGCTTTCCCAGCTGACATATATTACTGGCATCTACAATACATCTGCAGAACTGACATCTTCCAACTGACAATATGATTTCATGCTCTATTCAAGTAATTACAGAAATCAATTCACAATGACAAGACGAAATGGATTTAGAGTATAGATCGAATTCATTGTACAAAACTTCCATTATGTGTCTCTCAGGCATAATCACATCTATGAGCCTTCCTTTACACAAATGAGGCTCAGATCTCTGCTATATATTAATCAATTTCAAACACTCATAAATCATATTTCAATAAAACATATATTGGCACATGAAAAAGAATATTTTAGTTCTCCCTCTCAGTGAGAATTCACTTCATTCATGTCATCAACCTTTCTTTACAGGTATCATGCAATATAAGATCTATTAGATCATAAACACATACCTATCATGGTCATCAATATCATGTCATGAATCTTTCATCAAGGGTTGGACTTGAAATATTAGGGAAGCAGGCTGATGTGAAAACACAACCTTAAGATCCGAATAACAATACATAAATTCAGAGGATTTAATTTCACCGCATGCTATAATTGAAGATAGTCAAAGATCTTAAACATGTTACATAAATCTCATAGATATGCCTTTATCATCATGGTTGCCAATACCATGCATATCATAATCGATAGGATCAAGTTAGGTTAATCAATAAACCAATAAGGTGAAATCACTCTTTTTCTATGAGATTTTGTCATGCTTATCACATGCATTATCATAACCATATAAATGAGGTAACCTTCTATAAGATATCCAACAGATCTTATGTGTATCAAGAGTTAAGAGTACCATCCACTAGAGTCAGAATCAAGATCTAAAAAACAATAGATGTTATCCATGCATCAATATATGCCATTATATCCAAGATAAACAATAAGTACTCTTACAGAGTCAATGAAATCATCATGATAAAAACATTCAATACTAGGTGCACCATTTCATTATAGGAAACATAAATCCCTATCATCCATATACATGAAAAAGAAATCTGAGAAGTATACATTCTCAATATACCACAAGGCTTACCTAGCCATCCAATGTTGTAGCTGAATCATAACATTAACATAATATACCATGAATGCCTTGCGTTATTACTTGTGCACCTTCACATAGGTAGCCCATAGTGCTCAAGTGCCTCTTTACCTTTTCCAGATCTAGCCATATTTCCTTTTCCAGATCTAGCTGCATTTCTAGAACCAACCAACCTTCCTGCATTTCTTGATCTAGCCATATTTCTTGCATTTCCAAAGATCCTCAAGAGGGATCCACTCATTACATATCATCACAGAGGTTATATATATATAGGTGATCAGATATATATGCATGAAGTAATGAATAGAAACAACAATCATAAAAATTGGATCCATAAGCATAAAAAGAGTAAGGGTTATAAGTCAAGGAATAATTATCTTCAATGAGATATGATCCTCTCCCTCTCGAACCGACCTTCAAGAGGCATCCATAGGCCATAAAACAATCTTTCCTTCAATCAAAAAATTTATCAATACCTAGGTTAGCTATCAAATTGATCCCAAGTACTTGAGCATCTTTACAAATACTATGCAAAAGTTTCATACGCAAAATCTCAAGACTTTACCATAAACCAGGGTTTCTCTCAAACCCCCATCCACTAAATTCCTAGGGTTTTCTTCATACCCTAGAATTCTTGTAGGTCTCTACCATCCCCTACTTGCTTCCATAATGGTGTCTCCTTGGGGGTGATCTCCATGGATTTTCTTCAACTAGCTCCAATACCATGTTAATTTTTCATAAATCAACATTGTTCTTTACTTGGATAGTTACATTTCATCATTAACATGTTACATTCATCTCGAATAATTATACCTTTATATAGATATGTATTATTAACCATCAGAATATGAAACTATGCAGAAAGACCAATACTGTCATCATTTAAGCAGTGGAAAGTAAACAGATCAAAGGAAGAGAAACATGAACACATAAAGACACCAAGATTTCTTCGAGACCAGGGCAAAACCCACTACGGGGAAAACCCTTGGAAATTATTATTCTTATATTTTCATCAAATGATTCAGCAACAAGAGTATAATGATCCATAGGTACATATAGTTATGATGCATAAAAAAAATAACATACATGAAATAAAACCATACCCATACTTTTGCATGAAGGAAACTGAATATGAGAATTGAAATGCACTAACACTAGCTATAGCAAACTGATGAATATGGTTGATATTGAATGAGGAATATAGATACACCTTCCAGCTGAAACAAATAGATCTGATCTACAAATCAACATATATATAATACCAAAATATAGATCTAATATATCATTAAGTGATCTCAACTCTGAAGTACTAGATCTGAATCCAGGAGACTGTGAGTGATTGTTCTGACGCAACTGTGACTAAACGACTGATCTCTGGAGGCACTACGTAATGAACTGAGCATGAATCAAATTAGGTCTGCCTAGTAATTCTTTGAGATGCGGCCTTAACATGCTCAGCCCAAGGCTTTGGGGCTTTGAGCCACTACCACAACACTTTGTGCCTGCGACTTTGCTTCAGATCATTCCGATTTGATCTCAGAATCTATGCCACACCCTTAACAAGCTGAGCCAATGACTCTTTGGTCCTTGGTGGTGGGCACAGCAAACCCAACTCGCAGTTTTTATTACATAGGTCACTAGCTTAGCTCTTCCTATATGCGTCTCTGATTTAGATCACCCAGATCTGATGTGTGATCACATTTGTGATCTCGACCCTTTGCACGATCTCCTCCCGACGTACCTGTGTGATAAAAGACATAAAAAATAGACAAAACAAGTTAATGGATGCAAATAATAGATCACTTGAGAAAGTGTACAAATGAGCTTGGGTTTCCACTATTTATAAATTTGTGAGGGGCCTCTTAGGGCTTTGACTGGATCAACATGTGGTTAGGCCGACCCATAAAGTAATAAAATAATTCATAACTTAATTTCTGCTTAACTGATTGGGACAATCTATAGGTCAATTTTGATCCTCTCGAAAGGAGGAATATAATTGAATTATTATCTTAATAATATGATTTGTCAATAGTGGAATTTTACCCTAGCTGCAAAAATTAACATGTATTAAAAAATCTTGTGTGTGTCTTTAGAAAGGGATAAAACAATATACACTTGGCATAGTTATTGATGATTTCAATCATTAGAGAACTAGGTGCTCTTTCAGTACTTGTAGAAATACTATAATAATGATTGATATTTAAGGTATTGTGAATATCATTTGATTGAAAATGTTGTGATTAATGTCAACTCATAAAGTGGGATAAATGATTTAACATTTATTTTGTTAATCCAGGTAGGTAAACTTCGAGGTGAAACATAGTGTGTGTAAGCGTTTTCTTGATGCTTTCCTATGAATAATCAATCACAAGGCATGTATATGTAAGTCCTAGAGTTTATTCACCTTATATTGATTTCAGATTCTTAAATTCAATTTTGACTTGCTGACTCAAATTTTACAGATTCAACAAGATATATGACACTTCCTTATCAAATACTCCATCTGAATTAATTTTTCATCACAATTAACTAATATTGTACTGAAAATGAATTTAGACAAAACTAGTGTTTTGAGTTGTGTAAGCGTATTCTAATCAAAATCACTCTCTTTTATTCTAAAAGACAAACCAAATGATAGAAATATAATTTTTTTAATCGTTTGTAGTATCAATACTTAAAATAAAGTTGATCTAATAGAACTACCTCAAAAGCACAAAATAAGTAATTAGAACAATTATGTAGGGTCTTGCGTGATTGCATGATCACTACAAGAATTCATGTATGATTACAGGATCACTACACCAAGTTTGAACATGCAATTATAGGAAATTCTAACACACGATTTTAGGAAATTTTAAGTCTTTACAGGAAGAACATTGGCATATTCATTCATGATATACATCATAAGAATTATAGACAAAAATCACGCCAAACCATGTGAAAAATTCAAACATATAATATAAATATGAGCAGTGCGTACCAAGGGGCTCTCCTGGTAAGTATAGCTATTAAAGTGTTATGGCGGAAAAATTCATCTTGTAGACAAAAGAAATCTCCCTAGATTCAATGGTTGAATCTAGTAAAAAACAAAAAAATTATTAAATATTTTCTTGAGTTCATTCCTACCGAACCATAAGTAAGAATGCTAGGATATGAAATCCATACCTTTCAAACGAAATTTCTGATCAAGATCCTCACTATAGTTTTATGGAACTCCTCAATGATCTTAATCCATACCTGTAAGCATACTAAAAACAAAATACCAAAGGCATATGATAGATAAATGACTCAATAAAACCCATACTAGTGATCCAGGAAACTAGTACCTAATATCATTATCAATGGAAAGATAGAAGTAAATACAAAATACATCAATTCCATTGAAAAATACAGTAGGAAAGAAACACTGTTTTGTATTAATCTCAAATATGAAGGATAAATACAACATTATCCTTGATTATGTATGCCTCCTCCCAATGGTCTCCAATCTTCTCCTTAGATGACAAGATTTCTAGCCTTATTCCAACATCATAAGTTTACATTTAGAAGTCATCCCCAGCCCTCTGGTGCATGTTTGATTTATAGGACAAGAGGAGGAGGCTTGAGATCATCTTCTTAAGGGTTGAGAGCCTCAAAAGGAGGGATTAGGGTTTCACAAAGAGAGGGAATTATCTCCATGAACAGAGGTCGTAGGCTCGAGTAAGCTTAAGCTCAAAGCTTTCTGTTAGGAAATATTCCTACAACAAAGCTTCTGGAAATTAATTTTTATTTTTACTTACGTTGAGTCATGTGCACAATTCATAATGCAAGAAAAAGAACATATCTGTGTTGGCTACAATGGTAAAATTTGCGTATGCGTAGAATATGGCTAGGGAACCATGCATATGATCAAACAATAGTTTTTTGGACCATGTAATCTAGAATTACCATTTTCTTTTGGATTTTTTGGATTTTAAGCTGGCAAAGGAATGCTTTAGAACACTTCGATGGATAGCGAAAGATCCAGATGAGCGGTCATTTGCCTAATGGTGACAAAATGGCGTGTCACTTAAAGCTATGAAAAGTTACTACAAAATTATATCACTCACAGAAATCCTCCTTGTATTACTGAAAAGCAGAAGTTTGATACAACAAAGTATGTAGGTTCTTTTAATTCTCTTTTTCTCCAACCCACCTATGCATCATCTATCTACTTTTATACAAGAAATGATTATTTAACCGTGTTTCTCAAAATCAATATTAATTCGATGTTCTTATGCTAAAAATAAACTTAATACAACAACTTCAATCCTATAATGCATATTCTTCTTCTAAATTCATTAGAGAAGATTATGGTAGAACCATGATATTTTATTCAATCTTGTTGATTTGATACAGCTTTCCTTCAACTTATGGATCAACCTTTTAGTATAAGAATCCTCCTTGGTGATGTGGAACATATATGGTGGCTTAATTCCTGTATTGACAAGTTTTGTACCTTTCAACATTATTAGTAACAGAAGTAAGCTTTCAATAAACATTTAAGAATTAAAAAAAAAAAAATCTGCAAATGATTTTGTCCTTAAACTTCATCCTTTAAATGTCAAAATTGGTAAAATTGTGTAGGTTGGAGGATAAGGATCAAATGACAATACATAACTAAATAAATGGTTATTTTAAAGTTCTTTTTATTTAAAAAAACTATGGAACGTTTTTTTTAGTACCTCCTCCTTATGCAAAAAAAAAAAATTAAGAAGTTATTATAAATAACAAAAAACAAATACTATGATATTTCAAAAAAAATTAGGCTACAAATAGGAAAAAATATTATTATTATTTTTTAAAGAATTGTTTGATTTGCTTTAAAATTTTATTTATATATTTGAATTTTTTTAGTAAATCCAATCATAAATCATTATGATTTTATGACATTAAAGGTTTAGAAGTTGGTATTGTAACAAATATTTTTAAATTATGATTTAATATGGGTGTATATGAGATATCTATAATAATAAATAAATAGACTAAGTTTAGTTGAATTATTGGATGTTTTAGCCCTTTTAGAGGTACATTTCTTGATCAATTTTTTCCTATATCACACAAGGAATTGTATTCAAAATAACATAAAAGGTATTTACTTATTCCATTGGAAATATCAACAAGTGAATTGGATCAACCAACTTAATATGCCCCGATTGAGTACTTAATAATGCAATTAATCTTTATTATATTAAAAATATTTTTTGAAAAATATCCTAAAAGATACGAGGTTCATTTGTAATAACAACTTTCATGACTAATTATATAACTCAGATAATTCCATTTATTTTGATGAAAAAAATATTATTATTATTATTATTATTTTAAATTAGACTTTGATATATAGTAATAACTAATTATGAAAATTTTAACTTTTAATATCATTTTAAATAATTAATTTTTATGAAACTATTTTTTGATATTAATATAAAAAAAAATTAATTATAAATTAAAAAAATTAGAAAAAGGAAAAGCATTTTTATATATTTATATATCTTTTAAAGAAAGAAATATATGTTTAACCAAATGGATAAGTTTAAGAAAAAAGTAAAATGAAAAAGTTAATATAATAAAATAAATTTGATAATTGAAATGATAACTTTTATATACACTCAACAATCACAGTGTACCTTAGAAATTAAAACCCTTTAACAACCTTATTTAGCCTTGTCTCCTTTTCAAAACAATTTTGTAAATATATTTGGCTTCAAAAGTGTGTGTTGGTCTTTTATACAAATAAAATAAAATAAATTACAATACCATGAATAATATATATATATATATACGCATAAATCATAGGTAATATTATTTGGGATATATATATATATATATATATGCATAAATCATAGGTAATATTATTTGGGAATTCAACCATTTTTATGGGCATCTGAGTCAAGTAATTTTGTGTAAATTTAATATTATTTCCGATTTCTCCTTCACAAATATCAAATGTTAATTCTGCAAATGTGTTAGTAAAACTAGTAGATTAGTGTCTTGTTTACAAATGCATGATGGGTCAAAATTAAAATGGATTTACATTAATTCTTAGTATGTGATTCTATACAAATGCAGGTGCATGTACATACATGCCAATTCTGTGTTGAACATGATAAAAATTACACCTCACTCATATTAAACAACACACCAATAATACATATATATAATTTATGATTGATATTGAAACAATTTTTTAAATGTCATGTTCCAATTCTATATTAAACATTAAAAAAATGATATATCTCCATAGTATTAAGATATAAAAACAATTTTCAATGAAATTTAAATAAAAAAGAATTATTTTAAATTATTTTCTTTATATTATTTACATAAAGTTGATTTTAGAATATTTTATTTAAGATAGATATTAAAATAATTTATTTTTAATAAATTTTGAAATATTCTTTTATCATTAATTTATTTTAATATTATATGTAAAATAAGGGACAATGAAGGTTGTTTTAAACCGGTCTTCTTCCTTGATTGAAACATGTTAGAAACCTTATTTCATGTCAAAGTTTGAAAATATCTTAGATCTTGCAATTCTGGATATAAGGTTTTATTTGTGGGGGATATGATAAGTATCATCAACTACAACATTACTTAATTGCCTATAATTTATTACTAAACAGGGGACTCCTCTGATTTGTTCAAAAATATTATTCACATAGAATCCATAACGGTTCCATGGACTGTCACATTCTCTTATTAGTCTTATTTTTAGGAGATCTTAGATATCTCTTTGGTAGAGTTTTCTATATTATTCATTCATTGGAATAACTCTGCTTCTACATGGATTTCCTATATATTCAAATTTATAGGGAAGTTCTATAGAATAATACTTTTTGTGCCAAAAATCATTAGGTTCCTCTACACAACATTCTTCCTCCAAATATTTTCTTAGTTCGTATGTTTTTCGTATGACCGAAACTTGTTTCAGTCCTTCATATATATGTAAGAAAGATTTCAGATCTTTGAGTTCTTCTACCCCTTTTTCTCATTTTCCTAGCTCTTGCATGGCTTGGACCATTGTAAAAATCCTAGAGGTTGAGACAAATGGAAATGTGATAGCATGTAAATTCCCATCTTTATTTGGAACTCGGATATAATATCTTGATATTCCATCATTCAATTTTGTAGTGAACCACGATGTTCAAAAACAGATAAAAATGGATTTCCCATGATTCAATCTACTGGGATACTACCTACTGCAAACTTAACATTAATTCAATGGTTTTCTAGACAAATAGTGTCCTTAGGAACTTTATACTAGAATTTATACTCTTGTGTTCCTAGCCCTATGAATTATCCCTTTTCCTTGTCCAATATTTTGCAAGGATTGATTTCTTGTTCAATACATTTATATCTTCACCCATGTCTAACAAGGTCCTCAGGGTAAATACTTCTCCTTGAATCTTGAATGTAAGCATAACATGATATCACAGATGTTGTACTTGGCATAATTTTCATGTTATTTAGACCTGACTAGTCATCTGACCTGAATTCATATATTTCCACACTTGAATTATTTATGAAAGAGGGTTTATGTTCTAAGATTTATGTTTAGAACTTTCATTTTACCTCTTTCTAGTTTAGATACCTGAGCTTTTATTTATCTCATTTCTTTTTTTAGGCTTCTTATCTCTTGAATAATTTCATTTATAGTAAGAGTTATTTGTTTGTCTTGTTGGTGTAGTCTTTGGAATGAACTGGTATATTTTTCGTAATAAGCATCAACAAAAAGGGCTTTTGGTGCAATACCTTTTCTATAACTTACTAATGTACAACCTTGGTTCTTGAGCATGGTCTCTAAAAATGTCTCGATTAGTTTCTCCTTCATTTCACCTTCAAGAGGAATTTTTATTCTGGCTAAGTCTTTTTCTTCTTCATCATCAAAAATGTGAGCCATGCATATTTTCAATTTCTGCTGTAGATCAGGTTGTTCTTCAGAAGTATATTCAGAATCTAACTCGGAGCTATTGCAATGGAATTTTTCTAAATTTATACATTTACAATGGTCAACAAAAAGTACTACATCATAATCTTCTGATTATTCCGAGTCAGAAAGAATGAAAATTGAAGTTTCAATATAATCACAACAATGATGTCCTATAACATGTATTTATTCTTTAATACGAATATTAGGAAAATTTTATGCTTTGTGGAATTTGGACCCACATTTATAGCACTAGACTAAGATTAGTGATTTTCCTTCTTCTCTCTTCTGCTTGTCCAACTCATATTGTTTATCAAATTCTTGTGGCGTTTTCTCTCTGTGTAGCTTATATTCTTCTCCTCGTGGGAATTTATTTGAGGTATGACCTGGTTTCCCACAAAACCAACAAGTAAGTTTGTTCTAAGCTTCTTTCTTGTGTGTCTCCATATGGATGTCTTGTGGACCATAGTAATGGGATCTAGGAATTCTTTTGTAATATCCCTTTTTTATTTTTGAGTTTGGAGGTTTTTCAGAGTAAGTTTTCCATTTTGAAGCTTTTTCATGGCCTTTTTCACTCCTTTCCTTTATACAACTGGGTCATCTAAAGATAGGTTATATTTATTACATAAAGATTTTTTATCAGGTAGCCTTGAAAATTTTTGTATGGACTTGTTTAATTTCATGTTTTTACAAATGCCTACCAGAGCTTTAGTTATAATAATATATATCTCCCCGTAGGTATATGACTCATAGGGGTCCTAGAAAACATTCTGTATTTTCAAATAATCTACAAAATTTGAAGGAAGTATTGCAAGATAAAACTCTTTCCATAAGATATTTCTTCTATATTTTACTTCATAGATTCTTTGAACTCAATCTCTATGGAAATATTCATATTGTGACATTCTTTTTCATATAAGATTCATTAACACTAGAGAATGCTTGTCAGAATTTTTTGTTTTTGCACCACACCCGTGTTTTAGAATGAAAGATGTTAATGCCCCGATCATGTTGCTTTGTAGAATTCCATCTGAAATATGTATAATATCACCAACTTCATCTTTTATTGTCTCTTCTTTCATTTTATCTACGAGTGTTGAGGAGGATTATACTTCCCATGATCTAAGAAGGGTACCACTAAAACATCGAATTAATGTCTTACATGCTTCTATATCACTTTTTCCTCTCATACAAATTAACTTATACTCAATAAACATCTAGTCTATCGTTTTTATTATTTTTCCTGAGCTCAGGTTATCAATATTCCATTCCTTACGGGCATTGGTAAGAAACGATTGAGTCTAAGGTAAAATTCCCTTACCACTCAAATCATGTGTAGGGTATCGAGAGTATTGGATGGGAAGTGGTTCATAAACTAGTAGGAGATGGGATTCAGATGAAGACTCTCGCTTTTCTATTTTTTCTTTTGGAAACACGATAGGAAATTTATCTACATATTTATGAAAATAATGTAGAGGATGACTGAATAGTAATGAAGAAGGAATTTATCCTTCTTTGTTTGTCAAAGAAAAATTTTCAAACTGAGACGAAATACCATCAATATTTTCATGGGTTGAGACAAATCCTCTATGTACTTCATTTCCAATTTCTTGAAAATTTTCTCTCATTTTCCCTCTCTTCCTCCTCTGTCTATATCTCTATCTTCCCTTGTCTCTCCTTCTCACCCCTAAAACATACACACACTCTCTCTCTCCCTCCCTCTTCCTCTCTCTCTTCCACCCCTTCTCTCTCTCTCCCTTGTCACTCCCTCTCCCTCTCCACCTTTCTCTCTCTATGTCTGTCTTCCCCTTCCAACTCCATCTCTCTCTCCCCCTCTCTCTCTCCACTCTCTCTTTCTTCTTCTATGTCCCTTTCTCTCCCACCTCCCTTTGTCTCTCTCCCCATTACACTCTCTGTCTCTCTCTCCAGCCTCCAACTCTGTCACTATCTTCATCCCTCTCTCCTTCTCGCTCTCCCCATCTGTCCCCCTCCATATCTATGTCTCTCTGTCTCTCTCTTCCCCTTATTTCTGCATCTCTATCCCCTACTTTTCTCTCGCTTCCCTTGTCTCATTTCTCGCTGATTCCATCTTCATCTATCCCTTGTCACTCCCTCTCTCTTCCTTCCTCTCTCTCCCTGTCTCTCGTGCCTCTACGTCTCTCTCCCCCACTCTATTTGCCTTCCATCTCTCTCTCTCTCTCCCTTAAATATGATCACACTCTAGTGTATTTAAGAACATATCTAAATTTAAAAAAAAAATGGTTGTAAAATATTAAACCTATATTTTCGATCAATTATGTCAAAGAAAATATACAATAAAAAAAACTTAAAAGAATCATGCACTATCTTTCCTCTATCATTGTTAGTCACTTTGATTTCTCCCTTTGCTTGGATCTTTGGTTAAAATGCATCCATAGTGGTTATATATAATATTTTATATATATATATAAATTTCACATATGTATATATAAAAGTATTCTCATTTTTTATTTAATAAAACCTCCATTTAATCTCTATGGGAATATTTTTAGTAGTATTGAGGATGGATGGTTTAGATATACCTCAAAAGAAATTATATCATTTTTTCTTTTAGATTTAATTAAATTTTTTTATAAAATTAAATTAAATTAAGTAATTGTAATATATTTTGATTTTGAAATAAGTTGTAGTTTTTGGGCATATGGTATTAATAAGCTTTGTATTGGGCCATGGTATTGTAACAAAATAATTAAAATCCTAGATCCATAACATAATAATCAAATGCCTAGATGACCCATGTTATTCATAAACCCTCCCTCTATCTTTCTCTTTTGGGTATTGTCCCATGGTATTGTAAAAAAAGTCATTTTAAAAGTTAATAATATCCATGGTAAATATTCATGATTAATAATCTTGTTATATTTTAAATATTAATTTTTTTATCAACTTATCAATTAAATTTAAAGATAGCTATATAATCATTATTTGAATTTATATAGTAAAATATATATTAATTTATGAATACTATTTATATATTATATATTTTAATGAGATATACTATTATTTTTTTATTCATAATTTTATTAAAAAAAAATTACAAATTTAAAAAATATCTCACATTTAAATATGACATATCTCCACTCATCTTTAATCTAACTTATTGAGAATAATTTTATATTTTAAGCCATCTCTTCTGGCTTTATTTTCAGTTAATAATTGCATTGAATACATAACTCTTTTGAGCAACATCTCTAAATATATCTCCTTTATTCCTCCTCTATTGCTACAAACGGCCAAGGTGTGAAAAAATACCTTTTATTATTATCAAAATAAGTTGCCTTCAAAACTATACATCAAATATTGTGCTCAAGATGGTCGGAGCTGCTCCAACGACTATAGGTGGCATTTGCGTTTTCCACTATTCGCTGAGTGTAGTTGTAACCGAGCCATCTAAGAGATTTTCTGAGAAAGCCGAGCTGGAGCGGTTCTAATATCAAATATATTGTACATAATGTATACATACGAAATTCTCTGGTTAATGTTATGAACTCACAGCAAGAAATATGTAATTGTACATTTCACAAGTCCCGAATATAAAACATAATTTTCAATGTGAAAATATGATACAATTTGAAATAATATAAAGCAGAGAAGAAATATTCATACTCCGTGTAAATCACGAAAGGGTTTCGGAACTAAGTTAATTGCATCGCGAAGAAGCATGAATGGATTGAGTAACCAAATGGATTGCGTTAAAAAGAAGGAAGAAAAAAGAAATTAAGTATTTTTAAAGTAGAAGGTGAGGAAAGAAAGAAGAAAGAAATCAAGTATTTTTAAAGTGTATTAGGTTAAAAATATAAACATTAAAAATTAGATATAATAAGAAAAAGTTAAGAATTTATTTTTTATTATTGGTTGTTTTAGTTATGTAATTTAGTTTTTCTTAAGATTTGTACGAATTTATTTTAAGTTTGTATTTATCAAATTTCGAAAGAGACTGAATTTTTTTAAGTGCAAATCTCTTTTACAGTGGTAAAAAAAAGTTTGCATTTCCAGAATTTTGATCTTTATAGTACATCTTTTTATATATACATGTTATATGTCAACTTGTTCAACATAAAAAGAATTCCACACATGACTATATGTGAAAAAAAATTATGAACCACATTTTGTACATTAAAATACTTTTTTATTATTAATATAGTTTTAATTAATGTCTCTTTCTGAATTCCATTGAGCAAGATCTTTTTTTAGTTATCGTCAACATTTTTTTTTTTTTAAATTTCATTCTCTCTTCATTTATATATGAAGTTAATATTGATATAAGAAGTTTTTTAATTTCCATTTATTTATCTCTTTATATTAAAGTTATATAATATTATAATATTTAACATGGAAATTGAAATATATAATTATAGATTGCATTTAAATATTTTTTTTGTTATCAATATTGATCTTTTAAATATCACATACCAAGGCTATCTTGAGCATGGGGAACATCACATCCCCTTCATAATGGATTGTAATATCAATATGAGTCTAGATCCATCTTAACTCTTAATCTATCAAGTGCAGAGAGGGATCAAATCTCTCAAGGAGAAAACCTCTTTTTAGAGTGCAAAAATTGAGGAAAGGTTTGCACCTTTTGATACCTCTCGGTGCTTGATAGATCCACAGTTAAGATGGATCTAGGCTGGTTTTCATGTGTGGACAAGGAAAAACTATCAAAGTTATAACTTTTTTTTGTCTGTGAATAATATGTAAATATGTCTAATATTAATATAATATTTTTAAATATGCTAAATATGTCTAAGATTAACCTCGTCATTTTAATTTTAAATTTTCTTAGTTTGACATGATAAATATTGTTAATAACTTTAATGATGAAAAGAATTAAAATACAAATTTTAAATGCAAAGTGACAATAATAGTGTTGAATGATAGAAAATGTGAATAATAAGAATGTTGTCAATTAAAAATAGTCTTCATTGTGATCAATATCAAACTATTTTCTTCTACTATTCTTATCTTTCTTCTACTATTCTTATCGTCACCCTTGTTAGTTTTTTTATCTTTTCATATCGTAAACCATTTAAATTTTTAGCTCAATTTGTTGTAGTAAACATCATACATTGTCTCTCTTGCTGCCCAATATTAATAGGTTGAATTAATATAACACAAAAATTAATGTACATTCCCAATAATTTGTTTTCTTACACTAAAATCAATGCACATTGTTAACCCAATCACTTTAAAATTAATGTACCATAATACATGCAATTACATAAGATAAAAAATCAACACCTACACTGAAATCAATGCATCTAATTAAAACAATCACATAATATTAGAAAACAACTTCTACACTAAAACCAATGCATCTAATGCAAGCAATAAAAAAGGATTAGAAATCAACATTTATACTTGAATCAATGCATCTAGTTCAAGTAAGGAAATATGATTAGAAACCAACATCTACATTGAAATCAATGCATTTAGTACCAGCAATAAATTAGGATTAGAAATCATCATCTACACTAAAATCAATGCATTTAGTGCAAGCAATCAAGTAGGATTAGAAATCATCTACATTGAAATCAATGCATCTAGTGCAAGAAATCTGAATTATAATTAGAAATGAACATCTACATTGAAATCAATGTACCTAGTGCAAGAAATCAAATAGGATTAGAAATTACCATCCACACTGAAATCAATGAATTCAGCACAAGCAATCAAATAGGATTAGAAATAATCTACATTGAAATCAATGCATCTAGTGCAAGTAATCAAATATAACTAGAAATCAATATCCACACTAAAATCAATGCATCTAGTGCAACCAATCAAACATAATTAGAAATCACCATCTACACTCAAATAAATGCAGTTAGTGGAAGCAATCAAATAGGATTAGAAATCAACATCTACACTGAAATCAATGCATCTAGTGCAAGCAATCAAATATGATTAGAAATCACCACCTACATTAAAATCAATGCATCTAGTGCAAGAAATATTCTTCCTTCTCTCCCCCCTCCATATATATCTATATCTCCCTCCATCTCTCCTTGTTTGTCTCTTTATCTTAACCCCCCCCAAACGCACACTCTCCCCACCATATATATAAATCTATATATCCCTCCCCCCATCTCTCCATCTCTCTATTCTCGACTCCCTCGGTTCTATCTCTCATTCTTCCTGTTGCCCTCTCTCTCTTTCTCTCTCTCTCTCTCTCCATCTTCCTTTTCATCCCCTCTCTCTCTCCACCTTTCTCTGTGTGTGTACTTTTTCTTACCTACCTCTCTCCCCCCCTACAACTCCATATCTCTTTCCCTCCCTCTCTCCACTCTCTCTCTCTCTCTCTCTCTCTCTCTCTCCCCCACTCTATTAATATATCCCTCCCTCTCACATTCTCTCCTCCCTTCTATCCATATCTCTTTCTTTGTCACTTTATATCACCCCAAAACATACACACTCTCTCTTCATCTCTCCCTTATCACTCCCTCTCTCTCTTCACTTCTCACTCTCTATGTTATTTATTTAGGTGAAGCCTAAGGGCTAAATACCAAGGGACAAATTATTATTAATACCATGGGATAAAAACTATGGGCCAAATAATGTATTTATCAAAGAGGTATGGTAAAAAAATAAATATAAAATAGGTATAAAGAGGCATGGTAAATACATAGAAATATATCAAATGTGATTAGAAATCAACATCTAAGTATATAACAAGATTATGGGCCAAATACCATGGTAAATAAAAGAGGTATGGTAAATAAATATAAATATAAATAAACGAAAAGTATGGTAAAAAATAAATCCTCTTTTTATATTTACTCTAGGGTGAAAACTCGAAGTTGGGAAACACTTTTTGGCGGATGGCCAAAATTTGGGTGAAATTTTTAATTTCTTGTTCGAGAAAATAGTCAACTCAATTTCTCGACTGAGAGTTTTTAGAACTCTTGTCCAAGAGATTTTTAATGTTTCGCTGGAGAGTTAGATTGGGCTTGACCAGAGTTAAACTACTCTCGGACGAGAGTTAACTATTTTCTCGCCTGAGAGTTTTATTAACATAAAATCTCAGGTAAACTCTCGAACGAGAGTTTTAAAACTCTCGGCCTAGAGTTTCTTTAACTCTCGTCCGAGAGTTTATATTCTCTTACACTCTTGTCTGAGATTTTTATGCTTATAAAAAAATCCAAAATCCTATCTCCCCCGACATTATGCAAACCCCTGGCCCACACAAAACTATACATTGGAGCACAAGCCCCTAGCCCGCGTAAACCTGTAAACTGGAGCAAAATTCATTTTCGAGCCACCTCAGTGAGCGAGTCTACCACCGTGAGCACCCCTGATAGTGACAAATTGGATATCTATTGCCAGGTAAGTCTCGAATTTGATTTTTTTAGGGTAAATTGTATTTTGTGGTAATTCGATTTATGCCTAAGCTTCAACACAAACACAACTTCATATTAGTATCAATTTAACTGAAAATAATGCATCAACTATGCCCTGAACAGGGATGAATTTATCTGAGAATTTTCCCTTAATAAAAGTATGAATTAGACCAAACAAGCTAGTGGTCATAGGTTCTACTCTCGTGGATTCACACTTGCAACATAGGATTCAGACGCTCCCTAAAAATTCTCGATCTCAAGCTCACCATCGCTATTTCTTTGTTTCTTTTTTTTCCTATACATTAAAAAGAACCAAAATATTTAATACTCGAGATTTTTGAACATTACAAAAAAGGGTATCCTTTAGCTTTCCTTGGCGATAGAATAGGGCGAAGGTTGGGCATTGGAATTGAACCTAAGCTGTTGACCTTGGCGGCCGCGACCAACACCATCACCTCCTCTTCTTCCTTGTACTACTTTTAATAGCCAATGTCCGATTAGAAATTAGGGTCCTTTATTTCATGGAGAAATTTAGAATGCATAAGATTAGAATTAATTTTGTTCGAAGTAGTAACATGAACTCCCCTATAAGACAATATATTTTAAAGCTTATGTAAAGGTTTGAACAAAGATGGCTAACAAACTAACAATTACAATAGCACAACTACTAACGCAATATAGCTTGACCATCCCTATATATTATCATCACACAGAAATCAAAAATTAATAATGGTTACTTCATATTAGATGCATACCAAGCACTGATAAAAGAATGTCCACGTAAGGTACATCACAACATGTTGTTTTCGAAAAATAGTTCCAGTAACAATCTCTACATTGATGTGATCATGAAGATGAGGTGTTGGTCCTAAACCCATCTTTGGGGCATCAATCTTCAAAAGCTAATATCTCACCAAGAGGACCCACAAAATGTGCCACATATCAAATGAAATGGCCTTGCAATGGCTACCAATCTAGATAGTCCTTGTACCCAAATTCACTTGATTTGTGCATGAAAATCATCAAAAAAATGCAAACCTACAAACCCTTTGAAATCAATAACAAACTTTTCCAACACTACAAGCACTATTGGATACCACAAAGCATTAATTGTGTAGACATATAATTAGAGAAGTATTGATCTAGTGGAAAGATATGCAACTTGAAGATCCACATGGGAATATACAACTATTTCCTCACCTTGAACCTTAAGGACAAAGTTTATTTCCAATGGAGAGGGCATGTGAAGGTCATAGCCTAAACCCCTTATTTATATAAATTATTAATGTATGAGGCAACCTTCATTCAAGAAGGCCCATTAAATAGCTAGCTAATAGTCACCTATTACAAAAAGGGCCGAATTTGTTAAGAGGGTCCAAATTAGTTAGTATGCTTTCATTATCAGTGTTAGCCTCTTGTATTTCTACAGTATCACAAGATGACTGTTTATTCCTCATAGTCTGTGGAAAATAATATTCCCTCATTATCATTTATTTTCAGAAATCTCACTGCCGTCATTATTTTCCATTTAACCTATCCATTATCCTTCATTTTACCTTTTTCGATACTCTCATACTCTGAAACAAATTTTTGACCCTAATACCCTCATTTAGCCTTGTACCTTTCTTAAACCCTCTCTCCCAATGCTAAAAACCCCATTTTCCTCACTAAAATCCCTTCCCCTTCACTCATTTCCCTCTGTTCATTTGATAAATGTAAAAACCCATTTTTACATTGTTTTGAAATAAATATTAACTCGGGTCCCACTTTAAATAGAGCCTGTATATTAAATTACCCGACCCCTTATATGTTTAAACCCCCACCTTAAGAACCTAATACTCTACTCTAGGCCCGGATATTTTTAAACCCTCGGATTCATTTAAACCCCCGACCCCACCTATCAAATCAATCTGTTGTTCCATCTGATCCCAACCACTGTCCAATCCTCTCCCCTTCATCCGATGTCCGTCACGCCTTTTCACAACCCTAACTACCCGGGATTTAAAACCTTGGAGGGCTTGCGAAATAGGAAGTTTTCACACCCCTCCCTTCCACCATGTGTCCCCACCTCACTTCATCGCATTTCCCCATCATAAACTGCATAACCGCCTATGTGCCATGCGATAAACCCGAGACCACCTTCGCGCCATCAGATGAAACCGTTGACCCCTTTGAAATATTTCGAACTCTGTGCTATTTTGATAAGCCCCTGAAACACTATGATAGCTCCTGCAACATTTCTAAAGGACCTGGAATGCCACAACCACACGTAGAAACTGAAAAACCTCCATTTTCCGGACTCTGTCCATAGAATTCCCAAGATCCTTTAAAATATATCGTTTTACCTACAGAGGTGTTGTGTTTTAAATTAACAATTGTTTGATTTGTGTAGGTAATTAGTGTATCAAAAGGTGGGATAAACCATTTACGGGTCTATTTCCCAAAGACCTATTTAATTCGGACTCCCTGAATCTTAGTTTTAAGACCTTATTCACTAGAAGATCAGGAGTGAAAGGATAAATAAAGAATAAGCAAAGGAGTAGAAGGGAAGACAATCATGATGATCAAGGATTATAAATTTAATCCAAAACAACAAAGTTTCTTCAAGTTAATCAAAGGGCATTAAATGAAAAATAATTAAACAAAGCAGTCACGGGTTTAAAGATACAAAATAGAGTTTTAAAGACATAGTTAAAGAATAGAGGAAAGGCAATCAAAGGACAGAAGTAAAAATAAAAAATATAGAAGATACAGAAAAAGACAGGCTAAAGATTAAAAGATAAATCAAAGAAGCAAATCAACGAATAAGACACAACCAGATACCCAAGCCACTCAACATTTAACTCCTCCCAATCACATAGGCCACCTACAACCTAATTTTGATTAAATGAAGGCAACTATAGTTAATATTATAGTCAGAGATATTTTAGCAGCAGCCCAGAAGTTATTGTAAAAGTTAATTTTGAAGGCATATTAGTCAAAGATATTTTAAAAGTTAGCTCAATAAGTTAATTCGAAAGTTATTACTACAGTAAGAAAGTCAGAGATATTTTGGTATTGGGCCTTGCATGGTCTCAATTATCAAAACATCATTTACTCTGTAGTAAATACAAATCTATCACCCTAGATTAGGGCAACCTCCTCATATGCAGTTAAATACTACATGTATTGTTCATTTTTATTTTTGGTTGGTTGGTTGGTTGTTGAGTTGGATTTTGGCTTACACTCTGAGTTGCAAAGATTATTGCATTGGAGCACTGTAACTATTTTGAGCTGGACATCAATAATACAAGAACTTTCACAGAATCCTTGAACTATGTTTAATGGTGATGTTATCCTTCTTTATTAATGTTTTTCCTTTGTTTTTCATAAAGTGCATTAATCTCCCTGATGGTAGAACAAAAAGCTTAGATTAAGATATGCTGCATGAACACCTTAATTCTCTCTGTAACTATTATCTTATTGTTTTCCTCTGCAAAGTATAGCTAAAGAATTCAGAGACCATCTACTCTTTAGTTTCACCTAAATGTTATCTTAAGGTTTTCTCTTGAAGTTTAACTAAAGAATTCAAAGATTTTTTGCTCTTTAGTTTCTCTTAAACTGTTATATTGAGGTATTTATTATGATGTTGAGTTAAAGAATTCTTAACTGTTCTTTACCTCTACTGAACTGTTGTCTTACATGTTTTCCTCTAAGAACTTGAATGCAGAATTTAGAGTCTTTCTGCTCTGCTTTTATGTTAAAGTATAGTTAAAGAATTTAGAGTTTTTCTGCTCTTTAGCTTCTCTAAACTCACTATCATCTCATTTCCATCTTACCACAAAGATCCATTTGATATAGTTAGCTTGCCCTGCGAAACCCTTGAAAAATTGATATTCAATTTAAACCTTTTATGACTCCATATCCCAATGGATTAAGCTTCCCACAATCTACCTATCCAACCTATAATCTGTCAAACAAAAAAACGACCCCAAGCTTTATAACTAGCCTAAAATCAGAAAATATAAGCATAAAGATAAATAAATTAATCATAGACATAGAGAGAGCTCTCTCTTAGCCCAAAAAGGCTAGTTCTTGGACTCCAAAGTGGTTTGATGTGGTTCCCTGCTACTTTTTCTTGCAAATCTTGCAAATTATAGGGAGCCAACATAATGGCGACCATACTGGGGAACCTGAGTTATTAAAAAAGCTTAATATTTCCTCAAAGAACTCAGAAACCCCACTCAAACTTAGACGACTCAAATATTAGCCAAGACTGGTATCTGGTTGCTGATGGTGGACAACAGCCAACCTCAAGAAAGTTGAAATAATCCACTTGGTGACTCCACTGGTTTTTAATAGGCCTATAGACTCCACTGGGAAACTATTGAGAAATCATGATATCATAAAAAATCAAAAGGAGACCCAGTCAAAATACTTTGTGGATTAAGTATCTCTGTCACAGAGTGGTCTTTTTTTCAGCTATTATAAAATTTTCAACCTCTCTGTGCCTTGGGTCTAAGTTATGGCTTCTAGAATAATCTGTACCAGATCCCATCCTGACCCAAACCCTCCTACAATAGTTGACAATACAGAGATAATCCTAAGGAAAACTCATAGATCTGAAACTTCAAATATTAAAAAACCTATTCACAAGGCAAGTTCCCTACCTGAAAACCTTAAAAACTTGCAGGATATTCAATTTGACTCACACTTAGAGAAAAGCTTGTTTAGGACTAGGTCCCAGAATTGGATAACCCAGATAATTTTGGACCCATCCATCTTACAACAAAACCCTGTTTTAGAAGCCTCAACCCCCATTCATACACCCATTGTTCAGCTTCCTCCATTCAACCCTCCACCTCATTTTGTCAACCCTCCACTTGTTAACCCCCATTTGTTTCCCCAACCACCAGCCATGGCAACCTGGTATGACCCATTAGTCCTACCATTGCATTTAGTGCCTCTACCATAGGACTATCAGTCCAAAATTCCCCTATTTGATGCAAATGGTTCTACAACTGCTCAACACCATGTGGATATAATGGATGACTCTTTTGATAGACAAGAGATAAATGATGAAACTATTAATATCAGAGCGTTTGCCCAAAGCTTAGGGGGAGAAGAAAGAAAATGGTTTAAAGGCCTAACCCCTAATAATATACATGACCTCCCTGCTTGTCATCAAATATTTCTAAACAAATGGGAAGTCAAGAAAAATCCTCTCCAAATCCTATTAGAGTATGAAAACATCAGGAGAAACATTTGAGAGAGCGTCCAAGATTACTGCACTAGGTTCAATAGTTTGTATAAGACCCTCACTCCTCACATAAAACCCCCACAAGGTCTAGCCCTAATGAAATTTCTAGATGGATTTGACTTAGATATGGCCTATCAGTTGAGAGAGAGAGACCCTCCTACATTAGAAGACATGAAGAGGGGTGTAGTAAGTGTGGAGGAAAAATTAATTTCCAAAAGGGCTAGAATGAAAAATGAGAAGAGAGTTACATATAGGGAAGAGGTTGTAGCCTCCACATCTAGTACTAAGATTGATAACTTAGTTAGAACCATGGGGAGGATGATGGAGATAATAAACATAAATGGGGGAGCTTTCCCTAAAGAAAACCAAGCAGCTCGTCAGAATAGAAACTAGAACCAAAACCAAAAGTTTAGGAGAAACCCCCCTTTAATAAAACAGTTAGGACTTGACCAAAAAATCATGCCTCCTTTCCAAGAAAAATATGTTGATGAGGATGAGGGGGTGATTGAAGAACCAGAAGAAAGTCAAATTAATCTAATGGGAGTTAATAATGAGGATGTTTTTTTCCTCACTCAGGAAGAACACGACATATTTTCCCTAGATCAAATTGAGGGAAAGTGCACAGAATCCGAAGATTGTAAACAAGGATTCAAAAATTATATCATGGAAGTGCATGGACAGTATGACCTCAAAAGCAAGAAATTCCAAGATACTCCCAAGAGAAAGAACCCTGAAATTTCTGCTAGGAAGACCCCTGGAACTGATCCTAAAAAGACAACAGAAAGTTTAACTCAAATGGTTAAAATTTCTAATAAAAATAAAAACAAAAACAACCCATAAAGCAGCACTAGTAAATCAACTAGTAGCCCTAACAAAACTAATTTAACTGATATCTCTAATACAAATCAATAAGCTGAAGTTGCTGCAAAAATAGTGTCTGATAAAACTGATTCAAATATACCAAAAAATTAGATGCCATTTAGTATTGAGAATGAAATTACCAAGATAAATATTACATACCTCTCACTGAATTAGTTGGCCAAGATGTATATAGATCCCAAGTTTTGAAAGCTTTAAACATACGAGAAAATACTGATACTATGAATTTGAATGATGAAAAAGAAAAACTTTTGTTTGGGCCAGAAGTAGAAGGTAAATTCCAAGAAGGAGGTGTCCCTCCATTTTATGTCAGTTTGAATATTCATGATAAAGTCCTTCACAATGCCATGTTGGATTCAGAAGCTTCTGACAACCTCATGGAAAAGGTAATTATGGAGAAACTTGGTCTTGAGATAACTATATCATACAAATATTTGTACTCTTTTGACTCCAGTGGAGTTAAATGTCTAGGCATGATCAAAGATCTCTGTGTTAATCTAGCACAAATACCAATCAAAAGCCTAGTAATGGATATTGTAGTGGTTGACATTCCCCCTGAGTATGGCATCCTCCTTCTTCAGAAAAGCATTGAGGGATGCTCCTATAAAATATAATATCATGGAGAAAAAAGTCTTAGCCTTAAAATCAAAACCCTAAAAAGCTATCAAAGATTACATCTTTCATACAAGCATAGAGAGAGCCCTCTTTGAGTCGAGGAAGGCTAGGTCCTAGGACTCCAAAGACTAGTTTGATGTTACCCCTGTTTATTTGGTCTTGCCAATATAACAAATTAAGTGGACCTAACATAATGGCGATCATGGTGGGACCTTCTAAGTAAATAACATCCTAAGTACACCTTAAGAACTCTCAAATCCCTGTTAGACTTAGAAAATAAAGTGTCAGCCTAGAGTACAATCTAATTGATTCACCATAATAGAAAAATGATGTCTCAACTGGAAGACACTCATTAAAAACCTTAGTGTTGTATAAATAAACTCATAAAACCCTAAAAACATAAATTGTTAGTGGTGGACCACAAGTACATTTCATCAAAGTAATAAAAAAAAATACAACCGGCGACTCCACTAGCCTCCAATAGGCCTACTAACTCCACTAGTTCTTATAGACTCCCCTGGGAATACACTAATCAGTCATAACAGTCTAGAACCCAGTCACTCATTGTGTGAGCTTAGTATCCTTGCAAACATGTATGTTTTCAAAACATTTCTAAACTTCCAGCCTCTCTGCACTATCGAGTTTGAAATTTGGCTTCACAAAGGATTAGCACCAGATCTCACCCTGACCCTAACCCTCCTACTATAGTTGATGACCCAGAAAATATTTTGTGGAAAACTTCTAGGACCCAGGATTCGAATACTGTTAAGACCATTCAGAAAGCAAGTTTTTTCCCTAAAAACCTCAGCCTTGCAAGATGCCCAATTTGACCTATACCATAGAAAAAACCTTTTTAGAACTAAGTCTCAGAGTGGGATAGACCAGAGAGACCTTGAGCCCATATATTTGCACCAGAGTCCTAGTAGAGAAGCCTCTCCTTCCACTCCTCCTGATTTTCAGCGTCTCTAAATCTTTTCCTCATTCCATTCCAAATATTCTCAATCTCAGGTAGTTGGTCCGAGTACATCTTCCACACCCATTCACACACCCACTGTGCAAACCACTCCACTTCATTCTCCACCTCCTCTCACAAACCCTCCTTGGGTTCCCTTACCTCCAATCATGGCAGCATGGTTTGCCCCCTTAGTTCAACCCCAACTTTTGCTACCCATGCCTCAAGATTAGCAATCCAAAATCCCTCACTTTACTGGAGCTGACTCTACCACTGCCCAACATCATGTAGATAGGATGAATTATGCCTTTGACTATCAGGAGATAGAATAGGAGACCATAAAAATGAGGATGTTTTCCTAAAGCTTAGGAGGAGTATCCAAAAAATGGTTCAAAAACTTAACTCCTAACAGCATACATGATCTCCCTTCTCTCTATCAGACATTCATAAATAAGTGGGAGATTAAGAAAAACCCTCTCCAAATCCTCTCAGAATATAACAACCTTAAGAGAAATGTCGGGGAAAGTATCCAAGACTACTACACTAGGTTCAATAGTGTGTATAATGCCCTCCCACCGCACATGAAGCCCCGACAAGGCTTAGCACTAGTGAAATTTCTAGAAGGCTTTGATCCAGACATGGCCTACCAACTAAGAGAAAGAGATCCCCTAACTTTAAACATTGCCAACACATATAAAGTAGAAATATATTGAACTATTCAAAGAATTTAGTGATGTGTTTGCCTGGAGCTATGAAGATTTGAAGTCATATGATACTGATATCATCCAGTACAAAATTCCACTCAAATAAATACAAAAGCCATTTAAACAGAAGCTGTGTAGAATTAATCTTGTCCAAATGCCACTGGTTGAGAAAGAAATAAAGAAATTCTATGATGTTGGGATAAGAGTCCCACTCAGGTACTCAGAATGGGTTTCAAATTTTGTATCAGTGAGGAAAAAGAGATGAGAGATTAGGCTCTACATTGACTTCAGAAATTTAAATAAAGCATCCTTGAAGGACAACTACCCTTTACCAAAGATGGACCACATATTGCTAAGGGTGGTAGGCTCCAAAAGGATATCTCTACTAGATGATTTTTCAGGGTACAATCAAGTGCTAGTACATCTGGATGATCAACACAAAATAGTTTTCACCACACCCTGGGGCACCTTCATGTATGTAAAAATGCCTTTTGGGTTAATGAATGCTGGAGCCAACTTCTAGAGAGAAATGGACATCGCTTTCTCAGAAGAAATAGGTTTCTTCATTGTGATATATCTTGATGACATCAAAGTCTATTCAAAAACTGATGAAGAACATCTAGCTCATCTGAGAAAAGTCTTTGAGAAATGCAGAAAGTACGGTCTATCTTTAAATCCCAAGAAAACCTTATCTGGCCTTCAAGAAGGAAAGATTATAGGCCACATTATATCTAAATAAGGGATCAAAATTGACCCAAATAGGATTGAGGGAATATTGCAAATCAGTCACCCAAGAAATATAAAAGAGCTGCAATCTTCCATTGGAAAGATAATTTTTTTAAGAAGGTTCATACCAAACCTTGCAAAGCTCCTAAGAAACATCACTAACATGTTGAAGAGAGAGCCAGGAGTCAAGTGGACCAGGGAAGCAAAGCAGTGTTCTGACTTAGTGAAGTAAGCACTTACACAAGCACCTGTTCTGATCAGCCCTGACTTCACCAAAGACTTCTCTATATTCTCCTTTGCATCAGAACACATATTTGCTACTGTCTTACTGCAGAAAAATACAAAAGGACAGGAGTATTCCATAGCATTCTTCAGCCAGGAATTAATAGATTCACCTCTGAAATATAATATCATGGAAAAGCGGGCTTTCGCCTTAGTCAGAGCACTAAAGGATCAAATTGTTGTTGGCTTATTACTAGCAAAGGATGTTGTTTAATACGTATTTGTTTAATCTTGGCAGATCAATAGCTAGGTAGAGAATAAAAGAGCTCATCAATTCAGTCTGAGCCTTTAGAAGTTATAAGGTTAGACATAGATAGTTTTCTTTCAAAATAAAAATGATGTCAAGGTTTGAAAGCCTAAATTCACCTCAAAGCGAAGGAAAAATCATTTGAATCATAGATTGGGTAGGAATGTATGCAGAAGAGTTCTTAACACTTGATCATGTTTATAATTTTCAATCTCAGGTTGTTTTATCAGCTCAAGAAAGAGTGTGTTTCAAACCTTAATTTGCAGCAAGTTTGGTTTTCAATTTTTGAAGGTCACAACTACAAAAAGTTGCAGCAGATCAGAAATTTTAGAATTAAAATCAGTTAAATACATCACACTACTGGTCTACAAATGTTATTGACACCTCCTAATGGAGCTTCCCTCCCTAGCTGAAGCCACTGTTAGTCTCCTGTATTTCTACAGTATCACCAGATGACTGTTTATTTCTCACAGTTTGTTGAAAATAATATTCCTCGATTATCATTTATTTTCAGAAATCTGATTGCCTTCATTATTTTCCATTTAACCTATCCATTATCCCTCATTTTACTTTTTCCAATACTCTCATACTCTAAAACCTATGTTTGACCCTAATACCCTCATTTAGCCTTGTTGCTTTCTTAAAACCTCTCTCCTTATGCTAAAAACCCCATTTTCCTCATTAAAATCCCTTCCCCTTCACTCATTTCCCTCTGTTCATTTAAGACAATGTAAAAACCCATTTTTACGTTGTTTTGAAATAAATATTAACCTGGGTCCCACTTTAAATAGACCCTATTTACTAAACTACCCGACCCCTTATATGTTTAAATCCCCGCCTTAAGAACCTAATTCCCCCGCTTTAATATGACCCTGGCCCCACCATATATTAAGAACCTCTGCTTTAATACTTTCCCCGGGCACTGCATTATTTTAAACCCTATGCTTCATTTAAACCCCGACCCCACCTATCAAATCAATTTGTCATTCGATTTGATCCCGACCATCGTCTGATCCTCTCCCCTTCATCCAATGTCCCTCACGCCTTTTCGCAACCCTAACTGCCTGAGGTTTAAAAAATTGGAGGGCTTGCAAAATAGGCGGTTTTCACACCCCTCCCTTTTACCACTCATCACCACCTCACTTCATCGCATTCCCCCATCATATACCGCTTAACTACCTATGCGCCATGCGATAAACCCGAAACCACCTTCACACTATCACATGAAACCGTTGACCCCTTTGAAATATTTTGAACTCCACTCTGTTGCGATAAGCCCTTGAAAAACTGTGATAGCCCCTGCAACATTTCTAAAGGACCTGGAAGGCCATAGCCACACACAGAAACCGAAAACCTCCATTTTTTCAACTCTGTCCACAGACTTCCCGAGATCCTTCAGGCTATATCGTTTTCCCTACAGAGGTCTCGTGTTTTAAATTAACAATTGTTTGATTTGTGTAGGTAATTAGCTTATCAGAAGGTGGGATAAACCATTTACGAGTATAGTTCCCAAAGACTTGTTTAATCTGGACTCCCTGGATCTCAGTTTCAAGACCTTACTCACTATAAGATCAGGAGTGAAAGGATAAATAAAAAACAAGCAAAGGAGCAGAAGGGAAGACAATCATGATGATCAGGGATTATAGATTTAATCCAAAACAAAAAAGTTTCTTCAACTTAATCAAAGGATAGTAAAGGAAAAATAATTAAACAAAGCAGTCACAGGTTTAAAGATACAAAACAGAGTTTGAAAGACAAATTTAAAGAACATAGGAAGGGTAGTCAAAGGAAAGAAATAAAAAGAAAATAGATAAAAGATACAGAAGAAGACATGCTAACTATTAAAATATAAATCAAAGAAGCAAATCAATGAAGAAGAAACAGCTAGATACCCAGGCCACTCAGCATTTAACTCTTCCCAATCACATAGGCCACCTATAGCCTAATTTTTATTTAATGAAGGAAGCTACAATTAATATTACAGTTAGAGAAATTTTAGAAGTAGCCAAGAAGTTATTGTAAAAGTTAATTTTGAAGGCATATTAGTAAAATATATTTTAAAAGTTAGCTCAATAAGTTAATTCGAAATTTATTACTACAGTAAGACAGTCAGAGATATTTTGGCATTGGGCCTTGCATGGTCTCAGTTGTGGAAACATCATTTACTCTGTAGTAAATACAAATCTATCACCCTAGATTAGGGAAACCTCCTCATCTACAGTTAAATACTGCATTTATTGTTCTTTTTTATTGTTGGTTGGTTGGTTGTTGAGTTGGATTTTCACTTAGACTCTGAGTTGCAAAAGTTATTGCATTGGAGCACTGTAAATGTTTTGAGCTGGACATCAGTAATACAATCACTTTCACAGGATCCTTGAGCTATGTTTAATGGTGATGTTATCCTTCTTTGTTAATGTCTTTCCTTTGTTTTTCATATTGTGCATCAATCTCCCTAATAGCATAACACAAATATTAGATTAAGGTATGTTGCATGAGAACCTTAATTCTGTATGTAACTATTATCTTATTGTTTTCCTCTACAAAGTATAGCTAAATAATTCAGAGACTATCTGCTCTTTAGTTTCACCTAGCTGTTATCTTAAGGTTTTCTCTTGAAGTTTAACTAAAGAATTCAAATATTTTCTTCTCTTTAGTTTCTCTTAAACTGTTATCTTGATGTATTTCTTATAATGTTGAGTTAAATAATTCTTAATTTCTCTTTACCTCCACTGAACTATTGTCTTACATGTTTTCCTCTAAGAACTTGAATGCAGAATTCAGAGTCTGTCTACTATGCTTTTTTGTTAAAGTATAGTTAAAGAATTCAAAGTTTGTTTGCTCTTTAGCTTCTCTAAAGTCACTATAATCTCATTTCCATCTTACCACAGAGATCTATTTGATATAGTTAGCTTGCCCTGTGAAAACCCTTGAAAATTTTATGTGCAATTTAAACCTTTTATGACTCCATACGCCAATGGATTAAGCTTCCCACAATCTACCTATCCATCCTACAATCAAACAAACAAACAAAAAAAAACCCCAAGCTTTATAGATAGCCTAAAATAAGAAAATATAAGCATAAAAATAAATCAATTAATCATAGACATAGAGATAGTCCTCTCTGAGCCCAGGAAGGCTAGGTCCTGGACTCCAAAGTGGTTTGATGTGGTTCCCTGCTACTTGTTCTTTCCAATCTTTTAAATTACAGGGAGGCAACAATAAGTACGGTCCTGGGTAGTTTAAGCTGTCTATGGATAGTTATCTATTGTGTGGAAGGTTATGTAATGTATTGTCAACGACGTTGATTTTATTTGGATCACAGCTCTTGCAAGGTACACCCTTGAAGAGGAAAATTGACATAGCTCTATATATCTTATAATCAAAGAGATATTTGTTATTGTTTATCTCTCTTTCTCTTGTATTCCTAGATTTTTCACTACATTTAGTGATTTTCCAAAGTTTTGGAGTTGATTAAAAGAAAATTTGTGTCAAATTTCTTTCTTGGGCATGTAGTGAGAAAACTTCTGGGCACAAAATCAAAAAAGAAAAAAATATATCTTTGTTGGTTTGTTTTGGAAAAGGGAGTATATCAATGTTCACGTAGTTTGATATTTTCTATGCAAAACTTGGAGAATACAATTTCAAAATTAAATTCCTCTTGAAAAATACCCTATCCTAGAAGAAAAGAACTGTCCAAAACAAAGTACAGTAATTTTAGATATCATTTATGTAAACTCAACATCTTTTAGACTTTTTTTTGGAAGGTGGAAAATTTAATTGATTGGATATGTTTTGATAGATTGCAAAAATTTCTGCCAATCCAGTGACAATAGATCTAATGATCTTGTAGAAATTCATGATTGGGGTCATAATAGCCAATCAAAGAAGTATAGTAGAAGTTGTTTGCAAATTCAGCCTCAAAAAATACCTTGCACAAGTTATTTTCTTTCTATTTTAGGAGATATTTCCTTTGGTTAGAAAGCTCATATATATTTAAAATTTATTTTGGATTGTGTTCTAATGCCCTTTAATAACACGACGATCTATCCATAACTGGGTAATACTATAGTAGAGGAACAATAAACGTAGGAAATAAAGTGGAATGACATTTTGTGAAACACTTGTAACCATTGCTAGTATCACTTGAAGTAATACGACATAAGACAATACTTGTAAAAAAAATTTCACCTCCATGTACCTTTAGGAATATATTAATTCCTCTAGGTATACTTGAAGCCCTCTTTCGATAGGCTAACCAACTGTCCTATTGCTCCAAAATACGTAGAACAACACTCGAGGAGACCACTCACTAACACCTAGGTAGTCAAGTTGTACAGCTGGAGGAACGATTGACCCACCTTAGTTAGTGCCATGAGATATTAGGCCATGTACTATTGCCGAGCCCTTGCATGTCAAGGAGCTATAGTACTTTTTATCCACTGATTGAGGACATGAATTTCAATTGATAATTTGTTTTCTAATTTGTTTATGAGGGGAAGAAATTTGATTTGATACTATAGCAAAAATGGTATTAGGCGAGCCCTCCAGATACCTCTCCATGAGAGGAGGATTATCAGGTACATTGGATGTTTAGTTATGTCATGTTTTCAAGTAGGTTATATTTAATTTTCGTTGTGAAAAATTGATTAATGTGAAATTTTTTGTCATGCAGAGGTGGACGCACACATATGACTCGTGCGGCCATACACCAAATATAATAAGAGGATCCCTACATACTTGTTCCCATTCATACCCAATTTCTTAGATCCCATTCTGAGGGGTATATTATACACGGTGTAGGTACACATTAGATTGCTAGTTAAAATGTTCAAGTTTACATTATATTCAATGTTGAAAAGGTGATTTTTTTTTTTAAATGACATGTGTTTAATGTGAAAACATTATGCTCCATAGTTTCAAATGTAGGAGTTGGGGTTGGCCCTATTGCTTCTGAGGGACAAAGGAGAACAATGTCTCAGCTTTTGACATCCATTCCACACTTGGATAGATCTCATTTAGGTAAAATATAAAGGAAAATTTATTGTTTGATGTATGTTTAATGTGAAACTTATTGTGTGTCTCATATAATTGTGAGATAAAAAAAATTAATGTTTTGTAGAGTGGCTAGTAGACACCTTAATTCCTCGGAAGGGAACAATCCTAGTCCAATGAGCGAAGAGGATGAGATAGTTTTTCCATGAGGTATTTTCAAATGACCAGACAAGTTTTGAAGTTTTCCTTATAAATTATTTAATTTTTAATATGTGAAATAATTTAACATGTTACAGGTGGTGGTCGTCGCCCTCCTAGGGGGAGAGGTCGTAGGGTTCATGAGTTTTCTTAAAATCCGAGCTATGAGCCCCTTTACAACCATCCCGGTGATATTCCTGAGGAGATGCATTAGGAAAAAACCATATCCTTACTTACTGTTGATGTGTTTAGGGAGCATTCCACGAGATTTTGCAATGAATTACAAAGTTGAAATCTCTCTACCCCTAGTTGAGATTGTCTCCAAATTTTTTTGCACAATTTGGAGAGTTTGATAGGGACTTATCGTGGGGTTGGACCATCAACCCAAGTGTTTTTTGACATGATGTGTAGGAGGAGAGCGTCAGTGATTGATATCCACTCCTAAAATGAAGTTAAAATTAGGGTGACTAAATAAATGGCCTTGTCACTATTTGACTTACGACCTGAAGACAAAAAATGTTTGAATATTGCAAGATTCAATGATCCCAATATTGCACCTTATATTTATGAGAAGTTCTTGTATGCATATGGGAAGTTCCCAAATAATTATGAGGTGCAAAAATATTTTGTTAGGATGTTGTATGATCAATTCTGAGAGCACATGGACCCTAACTATATAGATACATCATCCAAATTATATGGATTTGGAAAAGTTCGTACATATGCTATGCGAGATGATGGGTTTAGGCCTCGAGCACCTTGTCTAGCACGTTGACCAACTAGGCTAGTTACACTTCCAGAGGAGTTATCCCTTATCTTAGATGAGGGAGAATATACAACAACATATTGCAACTACTTTAGGATGGTGGAAGTCGGCTTAGGGACAAGCCGACCTTCATCTAGTGCAGGAGTTCATTCATTTGTGAGTATTCCAGATGAGGCATTGAGGGAGATGGAGAGACATGAGATTCTGGAGTGTGCATCCTCTTGTAGAGACCACTATGAGTGAGCCATTAGACAACAAATGCATACCATGGGCGAGGTATGTACAAGCATGTTTTGATCTACTTAAAAATACACATTTATAAGATGAGCTAGAGTGCATGCACAGGGGCTTCATTGGGGGAGAAATACCATACCACGTGGGTTCATATTGGGGGATATATACTGATGAAAAATGACATAATATATTGGGGGATATATAGGGGATAAACAGTTTTTATATTGACAGGTATACAAAATGGATCTCAAAGTTAATGAAAAAATATAAAGGGGTATAACAAATGTTAAGGAAAAAATGGATACCTACAATATTTAGTGGAAGTAGGGGTTTTTTGCATTAGGAAGGTGTATTGGGTTCATATTGGTTGGGGGTTAAATAATATTATTTTAAGGGGTATTTTCCAATATGTAGTCAAATTAAGGGTATTGTTTATTATGCCACGAACGCACGTGATAGGTCAGAGGTTCATTGAGTGAAGTCCCTGTGAGTGCATGTAACATGTTTTTTTGGAGTATATACATTTAGTCTCAAAAATTTTAAGCCAATATATTTATTTAACTTATGAAATTTACAACATTCTTAGATCAACATTGCTTTGCCCCCGATCCTCATTCTATAGATCATGGACATGATCATGTACAGGTGCCACATTCATTACTATCTATCTATATTTTTGTATGTCAAATTGAAAATGAACTTATGTCATTTTAGTCATCATTAATTTTTACTATCTGTAGATGACTAAATATCGGTTCTAGATTTATAAAAACAAAAGTCCCTTAATATTGTGAGTTTTGTAAATCTCACTGCCTTCATTATCCTTATAGAAAATTTTCACTATTTTTTCAACCTTCCATTTCATAGTCACCCTGCCACTCCTAAAAAGACTCCTTATGGGCTTGTGCTACTCATCTCCATATTTTTTCTTGCCTATTACCTCATTACTCTATTTCTCCCTTGCCCATAACTCCAATTTACCTTTAGGGTTTCTCATAACCTACTCCTTCCCATGTTCCAAGTTCCTCAAGCATTGATGGTCTCAAAACTATCTCTGTAGGCTCTTTAGATAAATCAAGTAAATTGGATTTTGGATCTTCAATATAACACTTTGACAAATACTTTGTTTTAACTTGAAGCCTCCAAGCCTATTTTCAGTTAAGATCATGGTCAAAGAACCCCCCCCCCCCCCCACTAGGTCAATTAGGGTTTCACATGTCTTAAGGTCATAATTGGTGTTTAAAACACTCTTCTCCTTTGATAAGAAGCTGGCATAGATGTAATATAAGGTCAACACATAGTTACTCAAGAAAAACCTAAAGAGTTCCAAGGAAATACTATCCATTCAGTTTCAGAGTTTGCACATGAGGAAAATGTTAAGATTTTAACACTTCTACAGGAGTGTTAAGAGGCCCATCAACTGAAGGAATTGAAAAGGTAGATGGTCTAGTCCTAAATGAAGACAACTTATAACAGAAGAAAGAGAGACAGAACAGCCTGAAGAAAACCATGTAAACTTGATAGGCTTAGATAATGAGGGTGATTTTTTTCTCACTGAAGAAAAACAAGGGTTATTTTCCTCAAATCAAACTGAAAAAAACTATAAGGATTTTGAAGACTACAAATTGGGGTTTGAAAATGCCATAATGGAGGTTCATAGGCAATATGACCTTAGGATTAAGAAAAACCAAGATGCCCCAAGAAAAACAAACTAGAAACTGTTGTTAATAAGACTCCTAAAAACATAATGAAAAGGACAATAGAAAACACCGACACAATGGCTAAGAAATCTGATCAAAACAAAGGCAAAACCAACCAATCAAATGGTGACCCATGCTGCCCTAGTACATCAACTAGTGGCCCTGGAAAAACTACTCTAAATGACAGTCCTAATAAAACTCAACAAACCAAAATGGCTGAAAAGGCTGTGCGAAAAAAACGATGTCAATATATCAAAGACATTAGCACCTTTCAGTTTTGAGGGAGAAATTTCCAAGATCAAAATAAGCATACCCCTTGTTGAACTAGTAACTCAGGATGTATATAGGTCCTAAATGTTGAAAGCTTTGAACATAGGAAATGACACCGACACTCTGAACCTAACTGATGACAAGCCAAAGTTGTTATTTGGACTTGAGGTAGAGGGAAAATATCAAGAAGGAGCTGTCCCTCCATTCTATGTTAGCTTAAATATTCATGACAAAATATTGCACAATGCCATGCTAGACTCCGGTGCCTCACAAAATCTCATGCCCAAGGTGGTGATGGAGAGATTAGGCCTCGAAATAACTAAACATTACAAAGACTTGTATTCTTTCGATTCAAGCCGAGTCAAATGTTTGGGTATAATCAAGGATCTGTGTGTCAATCTGGCACAAATACCTACTAAAATCCTAGTCATGGATATTGTAGTGGCCGACATTTCCCTGAAGTATGGCATGCTTCTATCTAGATCACGGGGAGCCAAAATTCAAGGGAACCTCCAAATGGAAATGTCCTATGCTACCATCCCTATTTTTAACCAAAAAAGGATATTGTACCGAGAATCTCACATGAAATATATGGTTAGTAGCCAAGATAGGCCAAACAACACCCCTGTTTATTCCATCCATTCAGATCTTGAATCATTTATGTTGTATAATGAAGATGACATTGATGAACAAGTAAATGAGATTGAGAAAGATCTAGGCCTACCACAACAGTCAAACCAAACAATGAATGAAGAACTTGACAGCCAAAAATTTAGTAGCCCTGAAAAACAACATAATGGCAAAGTCGAACTTGAAACACTTTGGAACATGAGATTTGATGGCTCTTATGGAAAATCTGGTTTGGGAGCTGGTGTTTGGATACATAACACCAATGAAGGCCACTCCTACAAACTAGAATTTCAATGCACTAACAATATTGTAGACTATGAGGCCCTTCTCCTTGGTTTACATTTTCTAAAAGCCATAGGAGCCAAGAAAATTTATGTTCAAGGGGATTCTGAACTAATCATTAAAAAAATCAAGGGAGAATATTCTATCAAGAATCCTAGGCTAAGAGAGTACAGGAATGCTGCCTTAGACATCCTAAAAACTTTTGAGAAGTATGAAATTATCTCCATCCCTAGAGCTCAGAAAAACCTTTCTAATGAACTTTCCTTTGCTTCCAACACATGCCAAATAACTCATGCCAATGAACAATACAATGTGAAAGTCAAGTGTAGACTAACAGTCCCGGATAACATAATTATTGGCAAGTATTTGAAAATGACAAACAGATTGAAAACTTTTTGCAGCCCAAAACTAAGTTTTAAATGTTAAAATTAGACTTAATCCATCAAGAAGTTTTCTTTGATGAAGAGCAAACCCTCAAAACAAAGCTGCCTTATAATACTGATATATATCTGCTAGAAAATCCTCTTGAGGCAGAATCATTTGAAGATTTAGATGAAAAAGAACTTCAGGAATTGAAATGCAAAGATAACTCATTACCAAGAGGTCTTCCCCCCTTAGAAGAGTTGTTTTACTTTAATGATGTTGCTAGGAAGCCAAAAATGGAAACCACCGAAACTGATGTAGAAGAATGCAACATAGGCAGCATAGAAGAACCCAAAATGATCAAGCTGTCCAAAAATATCCCTCCTCACATAAGATAGAAATATATAGAGCTGTTCAAAGAGTTTAAAGATGTTTTTGCATGGGGATATGAGGACTTAAAGTCCTATGACACAAGCATTATTCAACATAATATTCCTCTCAAGGAAAATAAAAAACCATTCAAACAAAAATTGAGAAGAATAAACCCCTTCCTAGTACCTCTTGTTGAAAAAGAAATAAATAAGATGTATGATGCTAGTATCATAGTCCCACTTAGGTACTTAGAATGGGTTTCTAACCTTGTGTCAGTAAGAAAGAAAACATGGGAGATTAGGCTATGCATATAATTTAGAAACTTGAACAAAGCCTCCCGAAAGGACAAATGCCCTTTACCCAAAATGGTTCATATACTGCAAAGGGTGGTAGGTTATAAGAGGATATCATTGCTTGATTATTTCTCAGGTTACATTCAGGTACTAGTACTGTCAAGTGATCAGCACAAAACCTCTTTTACAACACCTTGGGGCACATTCATGTAGGTAAACATGCCATTTGGGTTGATGAATGCAGGGGATACTTTTCAAAGAGCCATGGAAATATCTTTTTCTAAAGAAATAGGTTACTTCATAGTGATATACCTTGATGACATCACTGTCTATTCTAAAACTGATGAAGAACACCTAGTTCATTTGAGAAAGGTATTTGAGAAAAGTGTGGCCTATCTCTGAATCCTAAGAAAACATTGTTTTTTCTTCAAGAAGGAAAAATCTTAGGCCACATCATTTCCGAAGAAGGGATAAAGATAGACCCCAAAAGGATTAAACGTATACTACAAATCAACCATCCTAGAAACATTAAAGAGCTGCAATCTTTTATTGGAAAGATAAACTTCCTAAGAAGGTTGATACCTAACCTTGCTTAACTCCTAAGAAATATCACAAACATGATGAAAAGAGAATTAGGAGTCAAGTGGACCATGGAAGCCAAAAAATCCTTTGAACTAGTGAAACAAGCCCTTACCTAAATACCAGTTCTAATCAACCCCAAATTTACCAAGGATTTCTTCATTTTCTCCTTTGTATAAGAACACACTATTACTGCTGTATCAATTCAAAATAACATGATGGGACAAGAACAAGCCATATCCTTCTTCAGTAAATCATTGAGGGATGCTCCTATAAAATATAATATCATGGAGAAACAAGTCTTAGCCTTAAAATCAAAACCCTAAAAAACTATCAAAGATTACATCTTTCATACAAGCATAGAGAGAGCCCTCTCTAAGTACAAGAAGGCTAGGTCCTAGGACTCCAAAGACTAGTTTGATGTTACCCTTGTGCATTTGGTCTTGCTAATCTAAAAAATTAAGTGGACCTAACATAATGGCGTTCACGATGGGACCTTCTGAGTAAATAACATCCTAAGTACACCTTAAGAACTCTCAAATCCCTGATAGACTTAGAAAATAAAGTGTTAGTCGAGAGTAGTATCTAATTGATTCACCATACTAGAAAAATGATGACTCAACTAGAAGACACTCATTAAAAACCTTAGTGTTGTATAAAGAAACTCAGAAAACCCCAAAAACATCTCTATATTGGTTTTTGTAAATTGTTGGTGGTGGACCACAAGTACATTTCATCAAAACAGTAAAAAAAAATCCAACCAGTGACTCCACTAGCCTCCAATAGGCCTACTAACTACACTAATTCTTATAGACTCCCCTGGGAATACACTAATTATTCATAACAGTCTAGAACCTAGTCACTCATTGTGTGAGCTTAGTATCCTTGCAGATAGGTATGTTTTCAAAACACTTCTAAACTTCCAGCCTCTCTGCACTATTGAGTTTGAAATTTGGCTTTGCAAATGATTAGCACCAGATGTCACCTTGACCCTAACCCTCCTACTATAGTTGATGACCCAGAAAATACTTTGTGGAAAACTTCTAGGACCCAAGATTCAACTACTATTAGGACCATTCAAAAAGAAAGTTCTGTCCTTGAAAACCTCAGCCTTGCAAGATCCCCGATTTGACCTATACCATAGAAAAAACCTTTTTAGAACTAAGTCTCAGAGTGGGATAGACCAGAGAGACCTTGAGCCCATATATTTGCACTAGAGTCCTAGTAGAGAATCCTCTCCTTCCACTCCTCTTGATTTTCATCTTCTCTAAAGCTTTGGCTCATTCCATTCCAAATCTGCTCAATCTTAGGTTGTTGGTCCGAGTACATCTTCCACACCCATTCACACACCCACTGTGCAAACCACTCCGCCTCATCCTCCACCTCCTCTCACAAACCCTCCGTGGGTTTCCTTACCTCCAATCATGGCAGCATGGTTTTTCTCCTTATTTCTACCCCAACCTTTGCTACCCATGCCTCAAGACTACCAATCCAAAATTCCTCACTTTACTGGAGTTGACTCTACCACTACCCAACATCATGTAGATAGGATGAATTATGCCTTTCACTATCAGGAGATAGAAGAGGAGACCATAAAAATGAGGATGTTTTCCTAAAGCTTAGGAGGAGAATCCAAAAAATGGTTCAAAAACTTAACTCCTAACAACATACACGATCTCCCTTCCCTCTAGTAGACATTCATAAATAAGTGGGAGATTAAGAAAAACCCTCTCCAAATCCTCTCAGAATATAACAACCTTAAGAGAAATGTCGGGGAAAGTATCCATGACTACTGCACTAGGTTCAATAGTGTGTATAATGCCCCTCCCACCGCACATGAGACCCCCACAAGGCCTAGCACTAGTGAAATTTACAGAAGGCTTTGATCCAAACATGGCCTACCAACTAAGAGAAAGAGATCCCCTAACTTTATAAGAAAGAGATCTTTATAAGTATTCCAAGATCAAATTCACTCAGGGACGAAGCAAATAGTAAAGGAAAATCAGGCTAAGAGGCTTACAACAGAGGTTGGAGGGAAAATTAGTTTTAAAGGCACAAGCCTAAAGAGATTAAAGACAAATCGAAAGGAAGAGATGAAAATAAAAGAGACAAAGCATATTAGAGGAGTTCTTAACAAGCAAATCCAAATTTTGACATCTTTTGATTTTTTGGAATTTTTTACTGTTTTGGAGGGCCAAGGGCTGCTCTTTTTTTGGGAACTGAATGAAGTAATGGCTTAAGTTTTCATGTTCATCTTTCCAAGGAGATCACTCACAGAAAGTTTCATCTCATTTGGAGCAAAATGGGTCCTCCAAAAGTGCAAAAAACACCCAAAAAATCACCTTTCTGCCCTATTTTCAGAGCTGGCGCTATGCCCTGAGCAGTCTTGGGAGAATGAATTTTTGAGCAGGTAAATGGAATCCAATCAGAAAAATAAAGGTATTTTTGGAAACTAGACTGGAAAATATTTCCAATGAGCTATCATGGAGCTCATTTGGACACTGGGAAGGTCTCAAAATCTCAGCTACAAAACATGAAATTTTTCCCAGTGCTGGAGCTGCGCTCTTTTTTGGGACACTAAATGGAGGAATGGTTTACATTTTCATGTTCATAGTGTCAAGAAAATAAGCCAGAAAAACATTCAGATCATTTGGAGCAGATTTGGTCCTCCAAAAGGGTAAAAAACATGCAAAAATTCACCATTCTGCCCTATTTTCACAGTTGGTGCTGTGCCCTGAGAAGTCTTGGGAGATTTGATTTTTGGATAAGAAAATGGAACCAAAAATGGAAAAATAAATGCATTTTTGGAAATTACACTTGACAAGCTTTCCAACAAGCTATCATGGAGCTCATTCTGACACCGGGAAGGCCTTCAAAATTCAGCTTCAAAGTGACCCATTTTTCAGTGCAGCCACTGTGCCCTTGGACCTCCCTGCTGCGCCCTTGCCCAAAAAGTCAACAAAAGACACATGATTTATGTAAAATAGATATTTTATGATTTTTTGGGCAAAACACTCCAAATTTAGGTGTTAGAATTTATTTTGCAGTTATTTCATTAGATATTTTATGCCTTGGGCCTTGCATGGTCTCTTTGGACATAAATGGTATTTATGGATATTTATGACATTTTGGAAACCATAGTTAGGGTTTTGGTCCTCTTTGCTTGTTAAATACAAAATTGAGGCATCATTTTACATGTTGGATGATTATTGAGAGTAATACATAGACTTTGATGTTGGAGAGAAATTGGCTTTGATTTTTGTGGATGGCTTGACTTGCTTGACAATGGAGAAGGCTCACTTGCAGGATTCATGAGCATAGTTAATGGTGATGTGTTCCTTATTTAGTTTTTGTTTTACTATGTTATCGTTTTGTTCCATATTTCTATTGCAGTAGGACAAAATTTTTAGGCTAAGAAATGTTGTTTAGAGGCACCTTAGCTCTGTCTGTTCTTCACTACTTCTATGTTTTCCTCTACTATGTCAATTTATAGAATTCTTAGTTGCTCTCTAGACCCAGTTATACTTGTTTATCTTAAAAATTATTCAATGAAGCAAATGTCAAAGTAGTTTTATGGTTAGCCCTGGTCTTTGATATTGTTTAAACATTGTTTTTAAGGTCTTTTACTTTGAAGTATTGATGATTAGGTTTAGCTAAATAGGTCTATGATTCGCCATGCCCTTTATTCATCTTAAAAATTTGCTTTGGAGGTCTTTATAGCTTGAGTAATGAAGTTAGGAGTTCCCTCTTCTTTGATCTCTGATATATGTTTATCGTAAATGTTTTCTTAGCTTGAAGGTGGAATCACTAGAATATTTACAAGTTTCTTTCCTTCTATAGTTCACTGAATTGTTGTCTTCATGCATGCTTGCTAAGGTTTAGTCAAAGAAGTTATTGGTACACCATGTCATTGATTATTTCTTCATGTTTAGCAATATTAAAGGCTCTTCTTGTTAAATTATTTGTTGAAGGATTCTTAACTACCCTTTTTCACCTACTATGTTGGCAGATTTAATGTTCACTCCACTCACACAAAGCTTTTAGATCCATTTGACCTTGTTAGACTTGCTCTGTGATACACCCTTGACCTATTGATAAAATTTTCAAGACCTTTTGTAGACTCCATAGTCCAATGGCTTAAACCTCTCTCACTCTACCTATCATTGCTTAAAAACCTACCCAACCAACCAAAAAAACAAACAAACAAACCCTAAACCTATAACTAGCCTAAAATAAAAACCCTAAAATCATACAAAGATTACATCTTTCACTTAAGTATAGAGAGAGCCCTCTCTAAGTCCAGGAACGCTAGGTCCTAGGACTCCAAAGACTAGTTTGATGTTACCCCTGTGCATTTGGTCTTGCCAATCTAATAAATTACGGGGACCTAACATGTCACATAATTTTATATGGTATGAATCTTAACATTATGGAATTTTTAAGTTAGCGCTACACATGAAGAGCTTCCTGAAGACATGATACCTTCATATGTTCTAGTGGTCTCACAGGTATTATCTATCTAGATTTTTACATTAAATTTCAAGTGAATTTAATATGAACACAATTTTATATGATGTGTATCTTAACATTATCGAATTTTAGGTATGTGCTACACATCAAGGGCTGCATGAAGAGAGTATTCCTTCTCAGGTTCCATTCGTGACATAGGTATTGATACTTTTTGTTAGGCATATTTATTATGTTTATTATATTTCTTTTTGCAAACTTTTCTCTTAACTTTGGTTTCTACTTTTCAAGCTACAGATAATATTGAGATGATGCAAACTGAGCCCCAAGGAGATTGCGTAGGCTTTGGGTCAGAGAGTCTACATTTTTAGCTGAGATGAATTGTATAGTGGATGTAGGCAGCTACCAACAAGTTGGAATTTTGTTGCACATACTTCCAATGTTGTTATTTCCTTCAATAGTTGACACAAGAATTTATGCTATCGAATCAAAATTACGCTAAAAAGGTAGTGTGATAATGTCATGAAGGGAGCAATGAATGCAATTACGTTATTTGTTTCATAATTTCATGCTTTACTTGGAAATGGATCACCTTGGAGGTGAGTGATAGACTATTGAACAAGTGATGGGTGATTCACAATGTCAACTGCATCCCCAACATTGTTATTAAGGATGAAACCACGGGCTTCACTTCCATAGTCTACATTTTAGTCTTGCCATGTCCCATGCATTCCAAATCTAAATCTAAATATTTTTCATTGTCCAATTCCTTCCAGATGATCTAAAAAACGATCCTTTAATACAAACTAGAGTTTGGACTATTAAGATATTAGGAAGCCTATGTAAACCAAGCACCTTGCCAACAACCAAATTTGTCTTCAAGAAGTTCATCCTTTATTATACATAATTGGTATTCCCCCCCCCCTTAAAATTCTCTTCCCAAGGTTACACATAACCTTATTATAACCTTTAACATACTTACCTACCATTCTATTTAAATTATCACTTACTATCTATAGTTCTGCCAACTATTATAATATTAAATTAAACCATGGTAACCACTTACCATTTCTTCGTTGGTATCATTGCCACATAATAAACATGATATAAAAAAAAAAACTATATGAATTTACTTTTTTTGCCAAAGTTTAATTTTTTGTGTTTGTTATGCAGGTTGGACCTCAACAAATATTTGTGGTTCATAGAGATGAATATGATGCATCGGTTTGCAATAATGTTTAAGAATATGATCAAGATAGTCTTACAAGCTAGAAAGTTGTTGATTTTGATTTAGTTAAGTTGATATTCAGTAAAATTGATATGGAACATAAACTAGAGGAAGATATATTTCATATGGAACATAAAAGGGAGGAACTTTCACTACATAGCTTGCCCAGTAGTAGTTGTCATGACCTAGGTCACTTCAAACAATTTGATAGTGTAAAGGACCCTATGGATCACTTCTACCACCAAGAAACAAACCAGGTATACATTTATTAAAGGGAATTCTCTTCTCATCCGTTTTTGTGATTTTTTTCGCCAAAAGAAATGTTATTTTCCATGTTTATGGTGTATGATTGAAGTTTTTAAACGTTTTTTTACAACATATTAATAAGCGTAAATGGATGAAGAATGTTCAGTAGGAATGGAACATTCTCAAAGAAAATTTACCAGGTTTATTAGATGGAAATTATAATTTTTACATAGATAGTTAGGGAATATTCTATAGGAATTGCTTTCATATCTTAATATGATCAATAGTTGACTCATAATAGAAAAACTTTATTAGTTTTGGGACATCCAAAATTCATAACCTTGGTATAGAAATTATTTCAACAATTGTATCACGTTTTTCAAAATTGGTTATCAATATTCAAGACAAATTGAGTTGTTGGAGTTGATGCAAGAAGTCATAATTGGTTTTCAAAGACAAATTGAGTTGTTGGAGTTGATGCAAGAAGGATAGTACTCTTATTTGTAGATTGAAGAAATATTTCTTTGTTTGAAATAGATCCTAAGGGTATGATATGATAAAATTGAAATCCTATTACTCAATCTTAACCGAGTCACAATATTTATGTTTGGATGTAAGAGTTAAAATATTAACTATTACATTATATGTGGATGATTTAGTCATCAGTAAAAACATTGTGAATTTATTTTTTTAGCATCAACATTTGAAATTACTAATCTTGTTGTTGCATTTATTTTTGGACATCCAAGTCTTCTATATGGATGATTGTATGCTCATTTTGTAACCTAAATATGTAGTGAATATTTCTATGGAAATTTATAATAAAAAGCTATAAATATTCTGTAATCCTTTTAGGGAGTGGATTTACACTTTATCAATAACGTGTTGGTAGCCTTATTTATTTAACTAGTAGAAAACTTGATATTTCCTTCATAATTAGTATGGAGGATTCATAAGAAAATATTTGTAACGTGGGTGATTTATGAGCATCTATGTGCTCATTTGATATATGTGTGCTTAAATTGGTTTTTTTGAACTACATGCTACACTGACATGCTCATGGTTGAGCAATTCCTCTGCTAAGAAATAGAAAATTTTACTCTGCCAAGTAATAGTAATATTTCCTTTACTCCCCATGTCCTTGTTTTATCTACTCCACTTTTTCTCAATTGCGTTCTAATCAAATCAGTGCCTACTCTCAGTGTTTTCCCTTTCTTGCTTACTTGCTATAGAAGGAGTTCAAAATTAAACCACTTCATTCTAGAACGAACGACTATTCACTTGTTGTTGCAACACTATTTGAAAAGAAGATACCCTGCTTCATCCTTATATTTTGATCTAAACATCAAATGATTTTATAACTTATTTTTCGAGGTAACTGTAGATCATATTGTGAGGTAGCCTCAGTGCAAAGTCGTGGATACAATTTTCTCCTTGGTCTCTATGGGGAGCTAAAGCATGTCCCTATAGAGGATTTATACTCTCCCATGATTGGTAAGCCTAAAACACAACCAATCTTCACAACAGCTTTTCAAAATTGCAGAAATATACCTTTAAAGATGATTGATCATTTCTTTAAAGGTGATACAAATGAATCATCTTTATATAATGAAGAAACATCAAGAACAGAGATAGGGCCAGAGCAGTGCTTGTTGGAGATAGTTCTTCTCAGCGATTCAAATGAATTCCATCCATTTTAGAATGAGCTTCATCAATTTCGGAATGAACTTCTTCATTATTTCTTTTTACTATATCTACTTGAACATCATTTTGTATATTTGTGCCTAATGTATCCGCATAAGACGGCTACAAATCAATGTTGGAAAATATGTTTTATTGTATGAAAAAATAATATTGCAATCTTAACCTTGGTTCTGTTGTGAACTCCAATGTTCTCCTCAACTTGGGACGTGAATCTACTGACCCATTTGATTGAAGTAGACATTGGTATCCATTATCAAGTCCACAGTCATAATATTCACTAACATCACTTATTTTAATTGCAAATTCATAATCCATTTGTGAAATAGAGCTTATGTTGTTGTGTGAGTGAAAAAAGATCTCATATGTTGTAGGTTTTTCAAGGCATTGATTTGCCACTGCATCTCTGCTACTTTCACTCATTGTATCTATTTGCAAAACATGACCTCCTTTAGCTCTTATTCGAATATGGAGTGATCGAATTTCTATTTCTAATACAATTTTCTTGGTTCCCTGTTTTGAAGATTTAAAATATCATGATTGTCTTGATTTCCTTTCAATTTCAGGCTTCATCCTTTGGATTTTGGGTGGCTATTTTTCACATTGTTAAGAATATCTTTAGAACATTGTTGATTTCATGTGGAAGTACTTGAAACTGGGGATGATGGACGAGGTATTCCCTTTTGAAAAAAATCATTTGAATTTCCTATGAACTTCGTCCTGATATTATGTTCTCTTCTATGATTTTGTACAACAATGGATTCAATATTATAGAGGTTTGCAAATCCTTTGGAATTAGGTTGACTTGATTGTTGATCTTTGAGAGATTTGTTTTTGCCCATAGTTGATATCTTGGTGTTTAAAACCTCCAGGCTGAGGTAATGAGCTCACTCTGCTTTTATTATTTTGAAACCCTTCCAAGGGAATACAGAAATAATTACTTGAGTTTTTTACTGATTTTGCAGGCTTCATTATCACTATGGGAGCCTAAGAAAATTTTCCAGAGTTAGAAATTCCAAACCTCATTTGATTGACTTGGATTTCATGTGCTATATAAACAATTTTTCCTTCAAGGGAGATTCTGGAACTAGGGGTGTAATCAAATCCATTCTCATGATGATTGAATTTTTATTTTGTAAAATTTAGAAGACTCTTATTGCTCATTGCTTCCAGAATTTCTTTGGGAGTTTTGAGGTCCTTACAAAAATGTTCATGCTCAAGTCGTTTTAGCCTCTTTTCAATTTCACTGTAAAAAACTTGGGATGAACTCTAATTATTTTTTGTCATATGAGAAGCTATCAGATTCAAAATCTTTTCTTTCGTAACTATAAGAGTCATTTTTTGTCTCCATGGGGTAGGTTCAATGTGACACCTCTGCATCATCATTGATTTTGGAATTGCATCAAGATGCTTGAGCCAAGGTCACTTCCAACTTTGACATCTACTCGATGATCCCAAAACTATTTCATTTTTTTCGTCAATAGAATTTGATCTCTCATCACTACATTGAGTTTGGAAATGGTGCTTATTCAATGTATCTAATAGATTTTTTAGCCTTACAATATTCGAAGCTTTTCCTCGTCTCTAGAGAAATTCTTAAAACAAATTTTCCTTCAAATTGTGACAGATATAATGCACCATTTTTTTCAAAAGTTGTGTTTGAATTACCTGGGATCTCTTATACACCCATTAGATGAGAAACAACACTTGGAGAATACTTTATTTCACTATTTTGGTATTCCATTTCTGTCAAATCTCCATTACAATGGTTGTGGTTGTGCATAATCTTGGGTGTGTCCATGCCAAAATAATTTCTTTTCAACTCATAATTTCTTGAAATTTCACTGTTGTCCAAAGATAGTCTTGGAGCTTCTCGGATATTTAATGAAGGAGAACGAGGGATGTCTCTGCCATCATACGAGAACCTTGGATAGTCCTTCGAAAATGAATATCTTGGGCATTCTTTCAATTCAAAAGGTCTTGTTGGCTCTTTGTTTTCTACAGAATTCTATGGGGCCTCTCTTACTCTTTTGTATGTTATTAATTTTAATCTAAGGTATTGTGTCCAATTCCTTGTTCAATGTCATAGATTGTTCAATTTCATATATTATTGTACTATTCTGGTTTAATGTAATATAGATCAAGGTTGGGATAGAAGGTTTTTGAAATAGTGGTGTCAATCATATGGGTTGAGCCCAAAACGCTTTCCAATGTTTGAGTGAAATAATATTTTAATAGTTCATGAAAAGAATATGTAAGCATGTTCTCTACAGAGTATTTTCGAGTTCCTGTATATTTTAATGTGGTGGAAAATAGTTTGAGGTTATCAATGTTGATAAACATAATAATGTTCTAAGAAATTTTTAGTTCTATAATATTGTATGCACACTATTTACTCCTATCCCATCCTATTACATACATTTTGCATTGATTGGACAGATACAATATTTGTGAGAATCTATGAGGATAGGATGGATTTGTTGAGGGTTGTGATTGTTGGAGCAGTCGGGACTCCATATTAGGATGGAATTTTCTTCTTTGATATTCATTTTCCATATGAATATATTGACGTACCACCTGTAAGCACTTAATTAGAATTTTTTTATTTTAAATTGAATTTGAGATCAATATTTATTTTTAACTTCAATATGGAGGTCTCATAGTTTTTTTTTTAACTTGAATATGGAGGTCTCATTTCACTTTCTATTGGTTTTAAATTTTGCAGTTAGTACACTATCATTCTTGTGGGTTATGGTTAAATCTGAATCTGTCTGATAATGGGAAAATGGGTTTGAGTGTTAAACACATGGAAAGGAAGAGGAAATGAAGTGTGGAACCCGTCATTATCAAATGTTCTACAAGTCTTTGTTTCCATTCAAGGACTGGTACTAAATGCTAATCCTTACTTTAATGAACTTGGATATGGAAAACAATTTGGTTCAGCTAAAGGAGAGAAGGAGTCTCTAGCCTACACAGAAAACTCCTTTCTCCTATCATGCAAGTCAATGTTGTACATACTTCACATGCCCCCAAAGGTAGAATCTAGGCATATTTTTAGTTCTAATTATTTTTTTAACCCTTTTCTTCTAAATCATTTTAAATCGAGTGACTTCCATTTGTGCAACATTTTGAAATGTTTGTTAAAGAGAATTTTAAAAAATGAGGTCATTGTATTCTTCGTGCATGTGATGCGTATGTGAAAGGGGCTCAAGTTGGATCACTTTTAAAAGACTATACGTTGCCATCAAATGTTGCAGCATAGTATGAGAACAAGAGTATTATTAATGTTGCAACAGAGTCTGAGAACAAGAGTATTAGTTCTACTGGCTTCAAGCTTATGTTGCTTAAAATTATTCCTAAACTTATTTTAGCCTTCTACAAAATTGGAGTATATTTCCAAGAATTTCAGCAGTCAATGGCCAAAGAATCCAAAGGACTATATGGATTGTAAGGTCACGTATTAATCATGAACAAATGCATCTGATGTGCTGGATTATTAATTGGTCAATGCATAAGTAGTATTTTTTTACAAAGGCTTTGTTGTATTCAGGACGTCAAGTTAGTGTGGTAGGAGTCATTGTATCCACAAATTTTCTGCAAAATTTTTAGATTCTAAAACATGTTTATCTATTTACCATGTTGTTCTTAATTATATATGGAACATCATCATCAAGGGCTTTAGAGGATCGATGATGTTATTACCCTTGTAGAAATTGTAAGGGCTTGAGGCCATGGAGAATTATAATAAAAATAGCTAAAAAAAATTGTAGAGACTATGGACACATTGAAGGTGGACATGAATATCATCAATGTCTGTATCATAGTACATTTCTGGCAGCCTTACAAAAAATCACTAGGAGTGTAGAAAAGATCGTTTACGATGATCTACTTGAAATGCTAGTGTTATTAAAATTAAAGAAGACATTTACTAAGTTCCCCACTATTTGAGGGGTTGCCTTATTTATTTTGTTCCTTTGGATAGATTGGTGTATTTGAAGCTCTCTTATGTAGGAAATTCAACATCCATATTTGCATAATATTTCCCTTATTCTAGGGAATTAAATGAGGATGAATTTTCCAACATGTTTCCACCAAATTCCCTTTCTTCTGGCATTGACTAAAATAATATTTATGGATACTCTTGTTTCTTACAAAAACCTTCCCATTTTTCTCTGCACACTGTTTTGGAGAGGGGCAGTATGAGCCTCTGTTCTTTCCAACGCACATGAAGCCTTTCTCAAATGCTTGCTTCCCTTGGCATGTAGCAAAAACATGATTAGTTTTTCCACAAGACGTTTCCGAAAAATGAACATGATTTGTTTCGCTTTATGCACCTTATTCACAATGAAAACAAGAGATTGAATTTGATTTACCATATTTCTATGGGCTACCCTTCAGCTCCACTACTTTATTCACTTTTCCCTTCAACTGTTTGGACATTTTCAAATGCTTAAAGGTTCACGTCTTTATACTTCTCAATACTTGTTTGAAATTGTTGTAGTGTATTCCTTATTTCTTCAATAAGCTTCCTTCTACTGCTATTCAAGGTTGGTTGCTTTTTCTTGGATGTGGTTTCATTCTTAGCCCCAATGGCCTTCATGCATGCAATCTTCCTTGCTGGAATTATTTCTCCTTCAGTTGCAGCCAAAGGTGTTATACATTGGGAAGCTTTCGAACATTCATCATGCATCACTATATGACCAAAGTAACCAAGTCCTCCATGTTGCTACCAACATTCAAGCATTAGTTGTTTTATGTATGGCCTAGCTGTCAGAATTTTTGACCTTCTCAAGTGATATTTTTTGATCAATTTTGTCTAAAATTTGGTAGGGATTTCTTGGAATGGAAAGTCTGAGTTCGGTAATCTCCACAATCTAAGTGCTGCTGAGGATTTCTTAGGGCGTTGAATCCATTTATGTATTCGAAAACACAGTGAAAATAATGAAAATTCACTATCTCATGAAAATTTTCATCGCCAAATTCTGGTCAAAAGGATAAAAATGATAAAAACATCTGATGGTTACTTTGTTCCATTGTTTTATCCCTTGGCCATTATTTTCAAGTCCTTGCCTACAAAAGCACATCTTCATGTGCAACATGAAACCTATTTCTTTTGTATGCTTCTCGAAGCTCCCAATGAATCCTTTTGTTGATTCGTATTGAAAATTGTCCTGTGGTACAATCTTCATTTCTATATTGCATTGCTCATCTGGTTTCTTTGCAATGGAGATATATACCTTTTTAATCTCTTCAACATTTTCTTAGAGACAATGCATTAACTCATTAGCTGCTAACTCTTCTTGCAACTTCACTAGTGTGCTTCTGCAACACGTATACTTGTGCCATGCTCTTCATAGCAGCATTCATTAGCTCTATCCTTTTAATCTCCTCAACATCTTGGAGATGATGCATTAACTCCTAGGCTGCTAACTCTTCCTACACTCTGTGGCGAAGTGTCCTTGCAATTTAGCAAGTTTATTCGTTACATAAACGAGGAAGCCTTATGTTTCTGTAGCTTCGGATAATGCTCTTCATTCTCTTCAATGATCCTGCCACTAAAAATTTCTCAAGTCATGGCTTTTGTTCTGAATTTGTTCCTTAATGGCATGTAACTCCTCCAGTATTTGTCCTGAAATATTTGCACATAACTACCTTACCAATATGATATGTAATCACTCAAACTTCCTTACCAATACAATATGTCACTCAGCCAATTTTTCAATTACTAATTATCAATATGGACACCGTTAAATTTTAAATGTGGAATGTATGCACTCATATTGATTGTACCACTATGTATTATCGTTGAAATTGATTTTTTCATTATTTACACTATTGTGATATCATTAAAGAATTCAAAATAGTAGAGACACACAAACATTTGCATGTAGGAACACAAATGTTTCAAAAAAACCCACAAAGGAAAACCCCCATCAAAGAGGAGGACTGCTAGATTCCAAGAAATGCCATAAAGGTGTAGATTGATATTCAAGCTCAACAAAAACACATTTGATCCTATGCTGATGACTCAAGGATGCAAACAAGGTAAGCTACCTTCAATCCTACACTTGACAATGCTAGGGAAAATCTAGCATTCATCTCAAGCTTCTTACTTGTGGAATTAGAACCAAACATTCAGCAAGAGCCCTCCTCTCAGAGAACACATGATCAAAGAACCAATGATGTTATTACCCTTGCAAACAGATCTTTTAGTAAAATTTAAAAGTGAACCTCATACAAACCTCATACAACTATGAACCAAGTTCCATTTCTGGATTACATTGTTAAGGATAGTTTTCTTTAGAAAATTTATTAACTGTGTATCCACAAAGCACAATACATGAGTTTATTTTGAAAGAGGCTTATTCTCCCTCTTACAAGCAACATCTTGATGTCAATAAGGAACTTCAATATCTCCAACAAAATTTTTATTAACCATCGGTATGGAAGAATATTGAATCCTTCATTCATGAGGGTTCCATTTGTAGCAAAAAAAAGCCTAATAACAAGAAAATAGGCTTGTTTCAACCACTACTAGCTCCCTATCAACCATAGGAGTCTATCTCCATGGAATTCGTCAGAAAATTAATTAGTCACTCAATCACACCATAATTACACCTTTATGCTAGTATCTCATTTTTATAGCATCATCAATTTCATTCTTTGCAGTAAGACTATCCAGCATCAATGCACATTCAAAAACAGATTTATGATTTTGACATGTATGGATACACTTTGGCCTCCCACTCACCATTATTTCAAATCACAAATTTTTGTTTCTCAACCAATTTTGTGAAGTCAAACATCTTGAGTTGAGCCATGTGGGTAGATAGTTTAACATTTTATAGAAACACATAACTCATAGGAAAATTCCTATATGCAATAGATCCCCTACACTTCAGTGCTACATAGGTGTGCTTTGTAGTGTAAAAAGTTTCCAAAAAATATTTATAACTACTTAAGGTGATGGCATAAGACAGAGAAGTAAATGATGGAAATCATTAATGTTAGTGGGTGGGTCAATGTTAACTCCATGTCAATCATTTATTGCAACTAAACATCAATTTCATTATTTGTAGTAAGTATGTCCAACATCAATGCACATTCAAAAAAAAATTTATGCTAGTATCTCATTTTCTAGCATCATCAATTTCATTCTTTGCAGTAAGACTGTCCAACATCAATGCACATTCAAAAACATATTCATGCTTTTCAGATGTATGGATACACCTTAGACTCCCACTCACCATTGTTTCAGATCACAAATTTTTGTTTCTCAACCAATTTTGTGAAGTCAAACATCTTGAGTTGAGCCATGTGGACAGATAGTTGAACATTTTATAGGAACACAAAACTCATAGGAAAATTCCTATATGCAATAGATCCTGTACACTTCAGTGCTTCAAAGGTGTTCTTTGTAGTCTAAAAATTTTCCAAAAAATATTTATAACTACTTAAGGTGATAGCATAAGACAGAGAAGTAAATGATGGCAATCATTAATGTACGTGGGTGGGTCAATGTTAACTCCATGGAAATATTTTATTGAAACTAAACATCAATTTCATTCTTTGAGTAAGATTTTCCAACATCAATGCACATTAAAAAACAAATTTATGCTAGTATCTCGTTTTTCTAGCATCATCATTTTCATTCTTTGTAGTAAGACTCTCGAGCATCAATGCACATTCAAAAACATATTTTCCTTACTACAAGGAGATGGAAAATAAAATTAGGAGACCTCCATCATGAGAAGATACAATAATGAAGAGATTATCCACATCAAATCTAAACTAATCTAAACTAATGAAGAGATGGAAATATGATGACATTTGATATCAAAACTGAACTAACAATACAAGAATATATATGTAATTAAATATTCATTCATCACCATCATATCCATGCAAAAAAAGGGGCGAGTTAAGATCATCTAGGAGTAAACATCATGGACACATTAAATCACCATAACTTAATTATGTAGCAAATCACCCTTATCCAGTAGATCATAATATATTGTTCGTACCAGCACACATCTAACCATCCACATGTCCATTTATTTGAAAGAAATCCACAATATAGTCTTAAAATATACAATATGGTCTTAAACTATATAAAGTCCAATATATTGTAGCAATTATATGTTCTAACCCTAGAATCAAAGTTCATTTTTCATCTTGAACAATGTGTTCCACTCATATGAAATGTGCTAGTGGCAAATTTTCCAGAATGGCATCATGATCATCTATCGATAACCTCCATTGTCACCATTTTTTTCTACTCTTCACTTGCTTCAACTACAACTGAGTTTTTATGACCAAGTGATTATATTGCGCATAAATAACCTCTGGTTGGTAATCTTGAAAAATAATATGATATTTATATTTTATTTACTTCTTCAAAGAAAGGTCCCATTAACACCATTGAACCGATTGGGTATGTATAATTTGATGGATCATTATACTCTTGCAGAAACGTGGATTTAGACATAGTGCATCGTAATAAATAATAATGCACTTTTTCTTGATTATTTTCTAGTGCAATGACAACGAAGACATCACCTTCTCTAACCATATTAGAAACACGATAATAATCATTGTCAATCACAACCACTTCATTGTCCATTTCCCTGTCACTCACATTTCCAAATGGGGGCAATGGTGTCAATTCTTCGTGTTTCCATTGTTTAACAAATTTCTTAATTTTGTTTTCACAGTCATCGATGGACTCTGTCTAATCAATACATGCAGAACAAAATCAAGAGAACTTTCGTTTCTCAATACAATGTATATTTGTCATGTTCTTACTCCTAATGGAGTGTAAAATTCTTGTCTGAGGGATTGCAAGGCAATTAAATGGCAATGATCTATCACCATCACCCATTGAAATATTCCAAAAGTACTTGCTTGAGAAAAACACACACATGTATGAGTCAAATTTTGAACAATATTTAATATTTTTTTGATAACAAAATACACACACATGTATAAACATATGTATCTAGACATGTATAATATATTGTTAGTTAAATGTGTATGCTTACCTCTTCACATTATCCATCCTTGGGTTCAATACACGACTTAAATTGTGTTTTCACCAATTAAAAACATCTAAATAATTTGCAAGTCGGGAAGCTGAGTGATTCAATTGATGCCTCCTAAGTGCATGTTTTACACATTCCCCAACACCATTGTGCTCTCCTTTTCCATGCCCTGTCTCAAATAAATTCCATGTATGTTGAATGTTGGTTCTCTTATGAAGATGAGACAAACAAAAGAACAATATTTCTAATTTAAATTGACCATCACAACCATCTGACCATATCCAATGTTCTTTAAAAGTGACCCTTCGTTTCAAAAATTCATTATAAATAACATTAAAACTATGCTAAACAAAACATGTATCATGTGTTCGATCATCACTGATGTAGAAATGGTACTCCTTAATCACCTCATGATTATTTTCATCGCTATCAAAACCATCGATATCAAACTCTGCATGTCTTTACAAAATATGCACAAATATAGATACTTGCTCTGAATGATAATACTCACTTTGTATCTCCTTTTGTGGAATAAACGTGTAATTCTCAGCGAAATCAACCACTGATAATATTGTTCCTTTTGGGGACACATCACATGATTTATTTAACTATAAATCCTTCCATCATGCTATATGACAGTGTTTAATATCTTTGTATATTTGCACCCTGAACTTCTCTATAAAAGATGTCACTGAAATGCAGTCGTCAAGTAAAGTGATCTTTTTTGATGCTGTGCTTGAATCTTCAAAATGAGTATAAGTAACATTTTCATATCACTTCCAATTCAGATTGAGATTTGACAGTCTGGGATCATTAGGATCAATGGGATACTTTGCATCATAGAGTGCCAAATGAGAACATTCTAGGCATTTTCTTCCACCAACATGTTTTTTTTATAAAATAATTTATTATTCTCTGGTGCACATAATATATTTGATAAAAATTCATGAACACTTGAAGGAGGGGGGTCATTTGACCAATATTTTATACAAAAATTTACAAATGTCTCATAAAATAACTGGAATTCTACATGGTATCGACAACAACATGTGTCTCGAATAGTGATAGGCTTGACATACCATGGTTTAAACTAAACAAATGTGCTAAGGGAAACCTTCACATCAGTATTACTCTCCATAAATTTCTAGAATAATTCTACTTGACTGAACTATGTTATATGTTTGGCATGAGTTTCATAAACTCCCTTAGATATACGACATTGCACAATGTCCTTTTCATTTGGTGACACACGAGAATTCAAATTCCAAAACTCTTTTACCTTATCCCTCACACCATCAGGAAGTCTACCATGATATGGATGCTTGCAGATATTAGCCCAACATGAAAGTTCTTCATTCTCATCTAAGTGAATTTTAAATTTTGTATGCCTCCATAAACCTTTTCTTGATGTTTTAAACAATTCTGAAGTTACTGACATCAACCGACTTGATGCAGTTTGTTTCACGAGTACACCTGTTAAAAGTGCTCTACGACACTCTTTTCAAATTGAGATTGCTTTTTGGCTAGTATGGCAAGCATCGACATCACATTTTTTGATACCATTTGATTTACTAAAACCTCTTTCTCACTTTTAATGCCCAATAATTTCACAACATTTTTTAGAGAATTGTGCTTTAAAAATATACGTAACATCTGAGCTTGTGCTATGATAGATTTACCTTCAAAAAGATGTTTCAACCCCAAATTTATTTTATCTCAAACTTTCCTTTCAGGAATTCATGGTCCCAATTCTTCAATTTTAGTTGGATCCATGTTATCTAGAAAGTTTTAGTCATATACAACATTCTTGGAACTTCCAATTAATTGCAGTAAAATGTGAGGTGTGGTAGTATCTTCTTGTGGTTCTCAGGTTGTCCCTGCATAAAAAATAATATTAACTTCTAATTTGAAATTGACATATATATATTTTTAATTTTAAAACTATCTTGAACTACAATTTAAAAAAAAAAAACAAAATTCAAATTGAAGAAACTATTGACACACCAGTGAGATCAATATCAATATTCTCTTGGACATTTGTGTTTTCAATATTCTCATTGACAAGTTCCTAAACATTCTCTTCGACATTTGTGTTTTCAATATTCTCGTTTACAAGTTTGTCAACATTTCTCATTTCCTCGTCATTGTCATGCACCTCTACATCTCTTTCACGATGTTTTACCTCCACATTTATTTCATGGCTTAATCTTTCCCTTTCCTCTCACCTTTTTTTTGTAATCTGTCATTCTTTTCTGCTGAATCAGTTCTATTTTGATCGTGCCTTGATTTTCAACTCCTTTTTCTTCCCATGTTCACAAAATTGGAAACCTAAAATCCAATTCTATTTGGACCAAATACCCAAAAAAACATAAAAAATTCAGATTAAGTACTTCATGCCTTCAATAAGAGAGAAATTTAAGTAAATAATTAAATTCATAAAGACATTTTGCAAAAATACTTCATGCCTTCATAGATACATTTTGCAAAATATCAAGTAATTAAATTCTTATAAAAAATAAAAATGTAATTTTTTTTGCCATAAACTTTTCACTTCCCTTTCCTGAAAATATGTGTTCTTTAAAAAAAATTGAATGTTTAAAAAAAATTACTTATAAAAAATAAAAAAAATTCGCACCCAAAAAAACTCCGCTAAAAAAATTTCGCACCCAAAAGAACTTTGAAAAAAAAATTGCAAAAAAAAATTCACACCCAAAAAAACTTCACTAAAAACATTTCGCACCCAAAAAATATTCGAAAAAAAAATTCGCAAAAAAAAATTCGCACACAAAAAATTCGTACCTACACACCCTCGCACCTTCGCACCTTCACCAGTTCAAATTGGTGTGTGGAATATTGTGGATTTAGTCTTTCAAACGAGAATATTTATATACAACACTCGCCCGAAACATCGTGACGATATGATGAATCTTCGCAGGATTCCGTCGCCCGACGATAAAATGTGTCGATTAAAATTCTTGCCCAAAAGTTTAATAAACTCTCAGAAGAGAGTTATATAACTTTTTCTCGAGAGTCTGCCTTGGGTAAACTATCACAAACAAACTCTCGGCTGAGAGTTTGTAAAACTTTCAAGCGAGATTTTACCCATGCAGTTAAATTTGACCTGTGGTGGTTTAAAATATCAGTCAAGAGTTTAACATTTCTCGCCCAAGAGTTTATTAAATGTCTTGCCTTAGAAATTATCTCGCCTGAGAGATTGTGGTCAACAAAAAACCCAGAAAATTCTGCAGTTTTCAGGAACCTGCAGCTTTGGAGGGGCGGAACACCTACAAAAACATAATGTTATCTTTCGGACCTAGTACCATTAGATTCATATTTGAATATAGTTTCTAATGATGTAATATTTGTGGAGTTTCATTAAAAATTTAAATTTGTTATTAATTTTATACTAAACTATGTCACTGTGGAATTTCATTGTTCTGAAAATTGCAGTGAATGAAAATTCAATAACTTTAAAATGGCAACACCAAAAAATCAGAAAAATCATACTTCAATTCCTCTCCCTATCTTCTTCAAAAGGGTATTCTCATTTTTCTTATTGACGATCACATTGAAAAGAAAATGTAGGGCTCATAAAATGTACTAAAACATCACCATTTGTTTTTCTTCATCCATTTCAAAAAATAATAAAAAAATAGTGATTTAATATGAAAATTATCGAAAAATAGTCATTACAGTAGTTCAGTCTATGTAGATTATGATGATATGGTTTATTTCCAAAAAATGAATAACCATCCCTAAAAAATGTTAGGGTTCAAAAAGTGACTATTTATGTTTGCCTGAAAATTTCAAGTATATGAAGTTAGTAAACAACAAATTTACCCCTCTATATGTCAATATTTCAAAACAAATATATGAGTATGGAGGTAAGACAATTCTCTACAAATATTTTTTTTTATGTCAAAGCGTTATTTGCATTGAAAATATGATTTTAGTGGAGTTGAAATTGAAAAAACATAGAAAATTACAATTTTTAACGTAAAAAAAGAGCAAAAATTGTTTCCCAACTTCATGTTTTCACGAGGGACATACTCCTCTTTATATTTACAAACACTAAGAAAAGAGGTTTTATTTAGGTGAATCCTATGGGTCAAATTATAATTAATACCATGAAAAAAAAAACATTATTAACCCTAATATTAAAATCAAAATATTAATAGTAATAATAAAAATATTATTATTATGCCTGCCTGTGCAGGTATTATGCAATAGGTATTGAGTTGACCTTGTATTAATTTGGTCAACCATTTTATATAGTTTTAATTTTATCAAAGTTTAACATAGGGAATTAATTTTCTATTTTATTACAATTATTTTATTAAGAATTATTTGTTATCTAATTGGACAAACACTTTCACTTCTTATTGCAAAATGCTTATATTTTATCACCATTATTTGTACTCTCATTGCAAAAGCATTCATATCTACAGTACAGGGCTTCTACTTTATCTCCAGTGGGGCTATTGCACTACTTTATTTTTTACCTGTCTTGTTCAGCCATTCGTTCAGCCATTCTTTCTTGGAGAAGGGTATTCGGGGACGTTTTAGATGCTGCTTCTGGCATGTAGACCTTGTTAATGAGATGTATTATACACAACATCACACCTACTAGAAGTTCGTATAGTCCTAACCTTATGAACCCATCTAACACATTGCGTACTTTGTCACATTACATGTCTTAGTACTTTCTGGCAAGTGGGGAGATTCGATATCAATGGTTTTATATTCGATGATCTTGTCAGGTGATTTGGATTAGTACCTTTCACTGTCTCCTATACCTTTCAACTCTCAATATATTAATATTCAGCTACAATTTCTCGCCTGGAGTACGAATGCATTAAGATTATGGTACCACTTCACGTGTTTTCCTTCACTCGATTTTCCATGCCTCGATCGGGGAATGACCCTGAATCGAATGCTAAGTGGACAACAGAAGAAAAGTTCCTCATTAGGGTTTCAAAGAGCATAAAAGTTTTTCATTTTCAATTTTGTGTTATCATTTGAACTAGCAATCGCATGCTAGCTTAGAGCATTTCCTCTCTGCTACGATTAGGAAACATTGTAATTCTCCCCGTCCAATATGGTCATGCTGTTTTGCATGGTGAATCTAGTTCACTCTTCACCTACAGGTTAAGTGATCTATTTCTATTACTTCGTTGACAACTTTATTTGGATCATTTAGGTCTTTCTCAGTAGCACTCCTTTTTTTATTTGATTTTTATTTCTTGTTTCTAATCCTCGATTTTGTATTGGTATGCAGTAGCAGGTTCTCAAATTTACGAGGTCGTCTTGATTATTGTACGTGAAATGGGTAAGTAATTTCCATGAAACCTCATAAACTCTTGAAATAAACTCACGTTATCTCCTTTGAATTTGGATCGGAGTTTAATAGCCCTCTGTCAGGCATTAATATTCAATATGCACTTTCACAGTCTTTACCGGAGACAGAGTCAGCTAATACACCTGATCTCTTGTACAACGCGGCCTAGTTTGGCTACTGTCCATTTAAAAATTTGTATTCTCACATTGATAGTATTGTTTGGAGCTTTCCTCTGGGAGTGAATACTATTTCATAGTTGAGAATCAAGAAAATTAAGTGCTAAGTTTGGTTCCTCATACAATTTCTTTGCTCTTTTCATTTACTATATATTTCATTTATGCTTCTGGACCTTTCTTTCTCACTTTGAAAGGTAGCTGAGTTATTTTAGTTTAATAATTAATATGCTGGACATACCTACACAGTGCTGGGATTTTCATTGCTTGCTCGTCTCCCTCCAAATTTAATTCGATATTGGTCTGTGTCTAGTTATATGAAAATCATTCTCGGTATTTTATACCTTAACTGTACTGCTAATATGCTATACTAGTAATTCGATTTAAATCTCATTTTAATTTTCGAAGTAGATGAAAGGTTTAAAAGTATATTCCACTCTGTTATTTTCCACTGCGCCAGAATTCGATATTGAATTTTGTTCTCCTTTAATATAGCTATCCGCTACCAAGATGACCATACAAAATAGTGTAGATTTCAGATAAGAATACGTATTTTAAGTTATTTAGGCAATTGAAGGCATTGTTTTCGTTTCAGATTTTACAATTTCTTTTCTTAAACACAGTAATTTTCCTGAATGATCTGATTATTATATCTGTGGGAGGCAGTGTAATTTTATTAGGTTCCTTCAGTACTTCAGTATTAATGGAACAGGTATGATGGGAAAAATCACTAAATTATTATAATGGATTCAGATTATATGGATTTTCAAGTTTTATTTATGTGATGTATTCAGATTATATGGATTTTCAGATTTCATTTACTGACATCACATAAACATAAAAGAAAAAAACAAAGATAATAAATAATAAATATTTTTTTTTTCCTAAATACAATTTTGTGCAATTATCTCAACAATTATAACTTTTTATTGCTTTTTATTTAAAATTAATTATATTTAAACTAACCAACAAATAATAACTACCATGTAGTCCTTGTTGTTTCTACGAATACTATTATTATTCCATCTAATGCCTACCGATACTATTATTATTCCATCCAATTATTCCATCTAATGCCACTTGACTCCAATGAAAGATTTGCTGTAATAGTAGATACAATCATGGTGGAGAATATGCTTTGTCCTCCATATTTTGTGCCTGTGCCTGTACCTACTGTATAGCCTAGTACTTTAGATTGCTTCACGACTTGACTGCCATGAATTGACAGGTATATACTTCCTCTGGTACAGTGGGTAAATTGGAATTTGGGATATATCCTTTTGTTACCTGTTATAAAAGAAATGGTTGATTGATAAATAGAGAGTTATGAGATTAGAACCTTGCACCTTTATTTTATGAGCAATGGCTAATTGATAAATAGAGAGTTACGAGATTTTATCCCTACACCATTATTTTACGAGAGATTATAGGTAGAGATAAAATGTAAATAATATTTGATTAACTTATTTAAATAATAAACATAAAATCAAGTAATTCAACTAGAAGGTTAATAATAATCTAATTTCAATTTCAAATAGATAGTTAAGTTTTAGAAACTAAACTAAAAAAAAAAATATAATTTTATCTTTATTATATATATATATATATATATATATATATATATATTAACTATAATATTTTAATAATTATTACGTGCAGTCTTGAATTTTATTTCAAAGAGATGGTTAAGTTTTAGAGAGGACTTGAGAGATAGGAGGAGAGAGGGATGGAGAGAGGAGGATAGAGGGATGGAGTTGGAGGGTGACAGAGGGAGGGAAGAAGAAAGACATAGAGAGTGAGAAGTGAAGAGAGAGAGGGAGTGACAAGGGAGAAATGGAGAGAGTGTATGTATGTTTGGGGTGAGATAATGAGACAAAGAAGGAAATATGGATAGAAGGGGGGAGAGAAGGTGACAGGGAGGGATATAGTAAGAGAGTTGGAGAGAGAGAGAGAGAGAGGGAGAGAGAACGAAATAGATATCAAGTTAGAGGGGGAGAGAGAGTTAGGTAAGTAGAAATACATAGAGAGAGAAAGGTGGAGAGAGAGAGAGAGGGAGTGATAAGGAAGATGGAGATAGAGAGAGATAGGACAACATGAGTAAAGAGAGATAGAATTGGGGTAGAGGGAGAGAAGGGGAAGATAGAGACATAGAGGGAAGGTGAAGAGAGGGAAGAGGATAGAGATGGAGAGAGGGGGGAGGGATATAGATATTGATAGATATGGTGTGGGAGAGTGTGTGTGTGTGTTTGGCGGGTTAATATAAATAGAAAAACAAGGAGAGATGGAGGGAGATATAGATATAGATGGAGGGGGGAGAGAAGGGAGAATATTTCTTGCACTAGATGCATTGATTTCGATGCAGATTGTGATTTATAATACTATTTGATTGCTTGCACTAGATGCATTGATTCCAGTGTAGATCGTAATTACTAATCCTATTTGATTGCTTGCACTAGATGCATTGATTTCAATGTGGATGGTGATTTCTAATCCTATTTGATTGCTTGCACTAGCTGCATTGATTTCAGTGTAGATGGTGATTTCTAATCCTATTTTTTTGTTTGCACTAGATGCATTGGTTTTTGTGTAGATATTGATTTCTAATGATATGTAATTTCTTGCACTCGATGCATTGGTTTCAATGTAGATTATTTCTAATCTTATTTGATTGTTTGCGGTAAATGCATTGATTTTAGTGTAGATGGTATTTTCTAATCCTATTTGATTGCTTTCACTAGCTGCATTGATTTCAATGTATATGTTCATTTCTAATTATAATTCAAATTTCTTTCACTAGATGCATTGATTCTAGTGTAGATGATTTCTAATCCTATTTGATTGCTTACACTAAATGCATTGATTTCAATGTAGATGTTGATTTCTAATTTTAATTGATTGATTGCACTAAATGAATTGATTTCAATGTAGATGTTGGTTTCTAATCCTATTTTCTTACTTGAACTAGATGCATTGATTTGAGTGTAAATGTTTATTTCTAATCCTATTTGATTGCTTGCATTAGATGCATTGATTTTAGTGTAGAACTTTTTTTCTAATATTATTTGATTGCTTTCATTATATGCATTGATATCAGTGTAGGTGTTGATCTTTGATTTGATGTAATTGGATGAATGATGGTACATTAATTTTAAAGTGATTGGATTAACAATGTGCATTTATTTCAGTGTAAGCACAAAAAAAATATTGACAATGTATAATGAATTTTGTGTTATAGTAATTCAACCTATTAATATTGGATATGAAGAGAGACAAGGTATGATGTTTACTACAACAAATCTAGCTAAATTTTTAAATGGTTTACAATATGAAAAGATGACAAATCTAAAAAGGGTGACAATCAGAATAGTAGAAGAAAATAGTTTGAGATTGATCAAAATGAATACTATTTGTAATTGACAACATTCTTATTATTCACATTTTCTATCATTCAACACTATTATGTCACTTTGCATTCAAAATTTGTATTTCATTTTTTTTCATCATTAAAGTTATTAACAATACTTATCATCTCAACAAAATTAGGTAACTAAGAAAATTTAAAATTAAAATGACGAGGTTAATCTTAAACATATTTAGTATATTTAAAATCATCATATTAATATTAGATATATTTATATATTATTGATAAAAAATTTCATATCTTTGATAGAATTTCCTTGGCCGCACACGAAAACTAGCCTAGATCCATATTAATTTTGGATCTATCAAGCACCAAGAGGTTTCAAATCTCTCGAGGTGCAAACCTTTCCTCTAGTTTTTTACTCTAAAAAGAAGTTTGTGCCTTGAGAAATTTGATCTCTATCGGCGCTTAATAGATCCAGAGTTAAAATGAATCTAGGATAATTTTAATTATGTTATGTTTTATTTATAATTTTTTTTAATTATGTTATGTTTTATTTATAAAATGTTTTCTTTTCCACATAAATAAGTTGTAATTTTTCATTAATAATAAGAAAAATCACATGTTACATCTAACGACATAATCACCTATGCTAATATCAAAAATGAATTACATATTCTCCGTAGAGTCTGTTATTCTATCAATACAATGTCAGTTTTTCAGCTATTGTAATATAATATACATAGATAAAAAAAATATGAAATCTCTGACATATATATACAATTAAATAAAATAAAAAATATGACAGTCCAATAGACTATTTATAGCTACTGCGATAATGTATCAAAAAACAAAACAACAGTCAGATGATTACTGCTCCCTTTGCAATAAAATCCTCAATGAACGGGTGGTGATAGAACTGATATTCATGTTCCCCTTCATGAGCCATTATATTCCATCGACCCCACTCCTGTAAGTGTGAGTAATAGAGATAAAATCAAATAGTGATTTTAGTAATAAGAACTCATCCAGAAGTGCTCTAAGAAAGTGAGTGTGACATTGTGACTTCAAGTTAAACCAATTGATGATAATCTGTGAATCCCCAAAATTCTAAATTCTATTGCAAACTTGTTCACGAGCAAAGGTGAGGAGAAGTTTGAGGCTATTAAGTTCACCATAGTTATTTGATACCAGACTAAGTCCCATATTAATGTGGAAGAAATGAGTGTCATGCAAGTGTAGTACAACACCCCCCCCTGCATCCATTAGGATTGCATGCACCGTCGAAATAAGCCCAGGGTATGGTTCGGTCAATACTCTCATGTATGATGGTCCTGTCATGTGCTTCACGGTTATCCTTAGGGATAAATTGGAAAATGGATATAATGGTCCTACAAGTACGATCCCAATCAGGAGGTCTATAAAAAAAGATATAATGATTCCTTGTGAGCCAGGTACCCCAAGCAATGAGGTGGGGAATGATCCTATCTTTTGGCCTCCGAGATCCATGCCACTAGTTTTTCCAGGTAGTACAGACCAAGGAGATGTGGTAGATTTGAGTGCAACCAAGAAAGGTTGTCGTAGAGTGCCAAAGATGTAATATTTCAGGGCATTGTAGGAATATATGATTAACAATTTATGCCTAAGAGAGGTATAAGAAGCATCTAGATGGTCCATGGAACTCCCTTTTTCTAAGGTTGTCCTCAGTGGGGGTGCAATTCGACAGTATGCACCACCTAATAAATCTAACTTTGGGGGGTGCCTTCAATTTCCATAAATGTTTCCACCACTAGGCCTTGTTCTGTGTCTCCATATGATTGTAGAGAGTGGAGTATCCAATCTTCAGAGTGTATCTGTGAGTCAGAGATATTGCTCAAAGAATCTCATCATCATTGATCCGTTAAATTGATGTTGGTGGTGTGGAGAGCCCTGATGAATCTGCCCCAAATTGGCCACTAGTGTTCGGGGAGGTTCAGTTCTTGTGCTAATAATCAAGCTTGTGAGGCCCAAGTGGTATGCTCCAAATCAGCAATATGAGATATGAACAGTCTACCAACATGGGCCAGGTGTAATCTCATATCCAAAGGCAAATTAAATTCCTATCCGCAACCAGACCATGCATCCACTCCAATTTTGACCCCCTCCCCGGATCCAATGCACCAAGCCAATCCTTGTTTGATTAGGTGGGTGGATCTGGTAATGGCCTTCTAGATGATCGATGAGCCATGTGACTCGTGAAGACTGCCCCTGATCCAATCTAATGTGATGTTGGGGGCGATATATTTATAACAAGTAACTTGTTTCCACAACATATGTCTGAAAATAAGATGCCAGCCCATCTTGGCTGCCAAAGCAGCAACAAATTTGTTTAGATATTTCAGGCCCCATCCCCCCCAACCTTTGGGTTTAGCAATTTTCTCCCAAGCAGTCCATGCATATGCTTGGTCATCCTTCATGCCCCTCCATAGAAACCGATGACAGATCTGTTGTAGTCTAGCAGTCACTCCTTTTGGGATCCAAGAGAGCGCCATCCAATATACTAGGATGGCTTCTAGAACAGAGTTTATGAGAACCAATCTGCCAGCTCGAGACAAACATTTGTGATGCCATATGTTGATCCTGCACTTGAATTTTGCAATCAGCTAGTGCCAATCCACAATGCTGTAATAATTTGGTTTAAGATGGAAACCAAGTAATTTTAATCCATCTTCCAGATCCTTGTGATCATATTTAAAGAGACCCAGAGCATGTCTGATTTCATTGATGGAGAAATGCACCATCACAATGGTGGATTTGCTATGATTCAGGACCATACCAGTAGATTTACTAAAGGTGTTGAGTAGCCTGAAAAAATTTGAATTATCATGAAAAGAACTATTCAGGAATATAATTACATCATATGCAAATAATAGATGCGTTAGTCGAATAAAATTGTCAATTTCAATACCATGAATGGAGCCCTAGTTTTTTTCATGAGTCATGAGGGTAGAGAGACCCTCCATAATGAGGAATAAAAGAAGGGGGGAGAGGGGGCAGCCTTGACAAAGTCCCCTTCCAGCATGAAAAAAATCAGATGCAACTCCATTAATAAGGATGTTGAATGAGGCATTGGTGATGAAACCCATATCCAATTGGTGAAATCATGAGGGAAGCCAATATGAATGAGGATGAGGTGCAGGTAATTATAGTTGACAAAGTCAAAATATTTTTCCAAGTCAATCTTGAGTATAGTACTCTTGATATTTTTTATTTTGATGGAGTGTAAAGCTTCCTGAGAAGTGCCAATAGCTTCATGAATTTGTCGTTGGTGGAGGAATGCCAATTGTTCTTTGGTAATGTGCTGGGAGAGAATGGGCTTTATGAAATTTGCAATGATTTTGGAGATTATCTTGTATATGCAATTGCATAGAGATATGGTTCGATAGTCATGAAAGAGCAAGGTTTGTCATATTTGGGGGTGAGGGAAATGAATGTAGAGATGAATACATCATATATACTACCCAAAGTCCTGATTTCTTCAATGATCTGAAGAAGATCCTTGCCGATGAGTTCAAAAATGTGAGGTAGAATTCGATGGGCCAACCATCAGGGCTCAGGCTCTTTTATTTATTAAACCATTTTAATACCCCCTCAATTTCCCCCATGGATACTGGGGCATTGAGATCATCCAAAGCCTCCTCGTCCACATGTCTGTGCAATGATCAAGAAATCTGTAAGATTTCCGACAAGTTGGCATCGACTGACGCCCTCTACTAGTTGGAGAAATGTTGAATACCCATATCAGTGAGTTGATCATGTGGCTGTGCCACCCCCCCATTATGGTCAGTGAGATCCCAAATGGTATTGATGTTTTTCCTGCCTTATGCACATTGTTGAAATAATTTTGTGTTCTCATCCCCAACTTGTAACCAAATTTCTCTACTCTTGAGTCTCCGTTCCTCAATATTTTAGCTTTTGTGAGTTCCAGAGCATTTAATTTGTCTTTTTTATCCACTTATTCGAATCCCAGAGAATCAGGTTCGGTCATCAGTTCGAAATATAAGTGCGAAACATCCTCTATTCATGGTAAGGACCAGAGGAAGTTGAGGCATGGAATTGCTCCAAATCTCAGCTGTCCAAAATTTAAGTTGCGCATGCGAGTAGCTGCGATCATGGACCCATCCCACGAGAATCGTTTTAGATGTGTAATCAATGTCCTCCATGCCAACCTCTTGCCTGAGTTTGATAGCCTACTTGGGTTGACTTCTAGCACACCGATGCTTTTTCTTGCCAGTCCCGGAAGCCATGTGGCAAACAACCCCATCTGGTTCCAATGCCTTGTCTAATTCAGAGGACTTTTGGTCATTTGTAGGAGGGGCAATGAGAGGTATTCCATTGAAACAACCTGAAGAAACCACCAGGGTAACCACCTCAGAAATGCCAAGTAGATGCGTTGGTCTAGAGTCATTGGTAAGGTCAAGCTATACAAAACCTATAGTATCCTGCTGCACTAGAAATTTGAAACCATCCCCGGGTGTATCTTCCACAGGAGCTGAAGTATCTGGCATTTCATGCGCCTCCTGTTCCCAAAGCATGAGGACAGATGGTGATGGGATAGAGTATACCAACAAAGGCACCAGTTAAAGTAGGGGATCTATGGTCACTGTTGATGCACGCTGTGTTGGTGTGGAAAACAAGGTGAATGTTTGAGTCACCCACCACCATGTCCGCCACATCTCTATCTGTAAGCATCAGAATCAACACCCTACCAATGGCACCATGGTCAGAGGGATGGGTAAATGTCTGGATGCCCTCTAATGGCTCAGAGGAGTAATCCACTAGGTCCTTGTCCGACATCTTCGAGTTAAGGCCGTTCCAAACCCTAAAACAAAACCATGACAATGTAATATCCCTCTTGAGGGCCATGGGAAATCACCTTTTTGGGTAGCTAACAGTTGATCAAAGTGAAATGTCATGACAGAACCTCCAGCCCCAGCTATCAGGGAAAACCATAGTAATCTGAAAGTGAAAAATAATAATAATGTGTAGGCCGACGATGAAATAGGACCCCCATCCCCAATATTATAGAGTGTGTCCCTCCCTTAGGGGTATTATCAATGAGAAAAAGGAGTCATGAGTCGCAACCCAGTGAAACAACCGCGGTGAGGTAAAATAAAAAACAAAGAGCTACGGGGAATGAACTGAGACTATAAATAAGTTGAGAAGGCCCAAATAGAATGCACCACCTGCAGATATGGTGGGCTCCATGCTCATGGCCCACCATCCGCAACCTCCGCGCTGTGTAGGAATTGTGAAAATCGAAGAAACACCATAATTAGGGTTTCAGAGCTGCCATCACTCCATCACTTCCAAAAGTCATTATAAAATATTGTCATTTTAATTATGTTATATTTTATTTATAAAAAAATTATAAAAATATGAAAATCTATTTTGTTATTCATGAAACGATGGGTTAACAATTCAACCTTAACCAAAAATACTTCACATCCACCCCTACATAGAATAATATTATGCATTTTGGCATGCTATCAAACACAACCAAGTAAGAGTGATAGACCTATGCATGCCACGAAGTATATGTATTTAGATATCTCCAATGCCCTCCGAGCACTATTCAAAAGAGTAGAAAGGACCTAATGGTGAAGTATGAGCGATGTGATATCCCCTCACCCGATGGAATATGTATTTATTTTTGCCTAGTGGTATATGTATTTATTTTTAAATAGGTGTGTATTTATCTTTTTGGCATTTGAAGTATAAATATATTTATGGAATTTTATTATCAGTAATAATTAAATTATAAGTATGTATGTTTCCTATAAATGAATGAATAAATAAATTTGGAATTTTTTTAGTACCCATGATAGTATGAGTTAAAATCAAAAAATTGTAATTATCACTCTTTACAAAGAATTATGCATCTAATTTGGGATAGTTATATTATAAAAGAGTTATGGATTTTGTGATTTTATGTCTTCCTGAAACATAAAGAAGTTAGAATTATGCATCTGGGATAGTTATATTATCAAAGAAAAAAATTGTATTATCACGCATCACAAAGACTTATGCATCTAATTTGCGATAGTTAGATTATTAAAGAGAAAATTTGTTAGTATCACCTATCACAAAGACTTATGCATCTAATTTGGGATAGTTAGATTATTAAGGAGTTATCAATTTGGTCAATTAATGTCTTCCTAAAAGATAAATAAGTTAGACTTATGCATATAATTTGGGATAGTTAGATTACTAAAGAGAAAAATTGTTATTACCACCCATCACAAAGGCTTAAGCATCTATTTTGGGATAGTTAGATTATTACAGAGTTATGGATTAAGTCAATTGATATCTTCTTAAAAGATAAAAATTTAGACTTAGCATCTAATTTGGGATAGTTAGATTATCAAAGAGAAAAATCGTTATTATCACCCATCACAAAGACTTATGCATCTAATTTGGGATAGTTAGATTATTAAAAAGTTATGAATTTGGTTAATTAATGTCTTCTTAAAAGATAAGGAACTTATCTTGAGGAGTGTAAGACATTGAGCTACCAAAGGTGGATTCAGTTGCTAACCACTAAGAAGAGTGGTAGATGGGAATAAAAAAGAGCATAAAACATTTTATACTTGTGGTTTTTTGTTTTTCACTTCGAAGAAGGAAAAATGGTGGAAATTTATAAGGACAAAAAAAACATTTTTCATATCTGATGAGCTGGGGAATAATCATTGGTAAGAGTATTATGGTTTAGAGGAGTCTGGTACTCCAAATTTAATTTTTCTTGAAATAATATTAGAAATAATATTATTAAAATGATATTATAAATTGTATTATTTTTTGTTTTCTGAGATTCTAGAAGTTGAAGGACATGTGTATACATGATTGATTATTTTTATGTTGTTCCTATATTCATCATATAAATGTACTGAGAAGGAAATATTGAAATATACTTTTATTCCACTCGTTATATGCCTCATTAGTCCCTGCCTTTGGCATCGCAGGGACTATAGTGATCGATACACATTGACCAAGAATTAAGTTCTTTTGACCAACCATGTATTTGAAAATTAACCCAATGTTTCAACAGATATATTGGATCAAACAAATCCAAACTAATTTTTATCCAAAGTTTTATTTTTGACCTCTTATTTCCATGAAGAGAGTATGATTTTAGTAAAACATAGGATCATCAGTTTAAAATTTCACTTCAAAGTTGTTTAATGCTAAGTTGTAGTTATCATTAATTGGAAAAAAATTAATGTTTTATCTCTAGGTTAATACATATTTTCAAGACCAAGACATTATGTATGCTTTGTAGTTCAAAAAATAATATTCTCCCCATCACATATCCAATGTAGTCCATAAGCCACCGCATCACATATCCACAACGTGGTGGCAAGCTGCATGTCCCTTGTGAAATTGCTTTGCTTTCCATCTTTACAGCAAAGAGCTCGAGAAGTCAATTATTTGTCCATTTATTTACGTAGCGGAGGCAACGGGAAGAGAAGATAATTCATGAAATGTCTATTGAATGGTTGCCCAAAATTCATGGTATAACGCAGGTTATTCCAAGCACAGACAAAGCTCAGGTCAAAATTTTGCATACAACCTGCATCACGATTTGGACTATATTTAGACTGTATTTCTATGTGTATTATCACAATTTTGTATCCTATTTGGAATATATTGCTAATGTTGTTCCCATTACAAAAAGAAAGGACTATAATACAGCTATTGTGTTTTTTTTCTCCCATAATTTGCTTGTCAAAGAATGGATTTTATTGCAGTTGTTGTGTTTTCTCTCCCATTGGCTAGTTATTTTGATAACAAGGTGTTAAATAGTTATCATTCTCTTCATAGCAGGTTGGACATGTGTGTTCATGCTACCATGAACTCGACTTAGTTGCAGTAAAGAATTTTCATGGATATTAGTAACTATAGGTAAGTAAATGTGCTTATTTACAAGGTTACCTAAATGTAAATTTTCTTAATTATAGGCCCATCAACAATGAATGAAGAGAAGAAAGGTAAGTAAATTTTCTTATTTATAGGCCTACCTAAATGTAAATTTTCTTATTTACAAGCCAATCAACAACGAATGAAAAGAAGCATATAAGAAAAAAATAGAGACTCGTGCAGTCATTTTCCAGAAGAAAAAAATTAAACCTTAGTAGTCCTTCATTGAAAATAATGAATAAATATAACACCAGAGGGATGCATTTTCCCCACAACATAGAGAATGCAACAATATGTGGAAATAAAATTCATACACACAGAAAGACAATGATTAAACACAGGAGAGGAACTCTCTTTGAAATTTATTCAAATCTTATCTATTCGATTCATATCCCTGAACATATGAGAAATTACATAGGTTTATACAAAATGGCTAAAGCCTGAAACTCTTAATGCAATTCAATGCAGATCAGACGTATACCAAACAAATCATCTTTCCGCTTAATTCTTCTATTTCTACATGGAAACATGTTCAAAACACAAAATGGAGGACCTGAAAATTTATGGGTTTCAACTGTGAAACTACATCACATCCAACCCTCCAAATTGTAAATCGGCGATCACAACTTTTAACATTGCGCGATATGGGAAAAAATTAACACTTGTGATGTGCGATTGTGACGTGGCACATATCGCATCACAACATAAAACTTGTAACTTACGGGCACTTATTCGTTAAACTCATAAGCTTGCAATGTGCACATTGCACCATCCTCCTGAGTTGACACATGCGATTATGATCACAACACATCGCAAATAACTTAAATTGTTGGCAGCTAAAAAAGGTAAATAAAAAAACTTGTGAAGTGCGGGCTGCGGGTGCGCTAAAAGGTAAGTGGAAAAACTTGCGAAGTGTGGTAAACCACGGGAGGTGAGAAAATAAAAAGGTAATGAAATAACGAGAATACAAAGGTTTACACGGTAATGCAACAAAGGGTTGGTGGGTCCCGCCAGATCGCATCAATGAGGAAATAACTTTCGGTTAAGCGCTAAGAGGTAAATTCTAAATGTTGCGGGCTGCAGTATGTGAGAATTTAAATAGTGGGAAGTGTGATAAGGCGAGAAAGTGAAATAACACAGATTTTCATGGTTTGGTTAATGCGGTGAAGTTAAGGTGGGTCTCACCAATATCACATCGGCAGGGAAATAGCTTTTGGTGGAAGGCTTAAAGGGTAAACCAAAAAATTTGGGGGCTGCGAAGCTACGGGCAATGGTAAGTCAACGTGGAAAGGAAATAAACACAAACAAAAGGCTTCGGGTACTCTGTTTTGGATTTTGCTTGGATTGCAAAAAAAACCCGCGGATTTAATTTCTAAGCCTCGTCCTTCCCTGCAATAAAAATTCAATGAAGGTGTGGGTTGCTGCCATTGTTTATTCATGGCGATGGTTGGGAGTATTTCAAACACTCTCCCTTAATCACAACTACTGCCATCGATTATTCCCAAAAAATGTGTGAGAAAAACAAAACTTTTCTGTCCCAATGGCTTTGTGAGGATATCTGCAAATTGTTCCTCTGACTTGTAATTCTGCAAAACAATTTCACCATTGTTAACTAATTCCCTTATGAAATGGTAGTTGGCATCAATATTCTTTGTTCTCTTGTGGAAAACAAAATTCTTTGACAATGCAATTGTTGAGATGTTATCACAGAAATTTGTGGTTCCTTTGTATTGTTAATGACATAAATCCATCAACATCCTTCTCATCCAAACTGCTTGACAGGCTGCTGCTGTTGCTGCTACATGTTCAGCTTCTGCTGTTGATAATGAAACTATTGGCTACTCCTTGGAAGCCCATGAAATGGTTCCCGATCCCAAATGAAAAACATACCCTGATGTGCTCTTTCTGTCATCAACACTTCCATCCCAATCACTGTTAGGGTAACCAATTAGCTTAAAATCATCAGTTTCTGAGTATAGAACACCTTTACTCCTTTGTTCCATTTACATACCTCAATATTATCTTGCCTACTTTTCAATGTGTCTAAGTTGGGTGTCTCTATGAATATAGATATCAGACTTATTGCATAAATTATATCAAGCCTAGTTGCAATCAAATACATTAGACTGCCAACCATGCTTTTGTACAATGTCAGATTGACATTCTTGCTGCAATCTTCCTTGCTCAGCTTCAACCCCATGACAGTTGGAGTTGATGATGGCTTGTTGTTCTGAATATTGAACCTCTTTAAAACTTTTGCAACATATTTTTCTTGGGAGATAAAAATCTCCTTTTCTGTTTACTTTACTTCTATGCCGAAAAAATATCTTAACAAACACAAGTTAGTCATTTCAAACTCACTTTTCATGATTGATTTGAAATCACCAATGAGAGAAACATCATTGCATGTAAAAATTAAATCATCTGCATACAAAACAACAATAAGGATCTTACCATCATTTTCTTTGATGTAGAGTGTGGGTTCACCATCACACTTTTCAAACCCATTGTCCATCAGGTAAGCATCAATCTTGTTGTACCATGCTCTTGGTGCTTACTTCAGCGCATAAAGAGATTTCTTCAAATTACACACCTTTTGTTCTTGGCATTCAATCTCATAGCCAGTAGGTTTTTCAACATACACCTCCTCTTCAACACCCCATTCAAGAATTTTTACTTCACATCCACATGTTAAACTTTCCATTTTTTTTGTGTTGCTATAGAAAACATTTTCTGCACTGTCTCCATCCTTGCAACTGGTGCAAAGGTTTCCTCATAGTCTATTCCTTGCTGCTGCTTGTATCCTTTGACAAGTAGCCTTGATTTGTGCCTTTCTATCTTGCCTTCAATGTTGCTCTTGGTATTATAGACCCATTTCAATCCAATAACTTCCTTTCCTTGTGGGAGGTCCACTAACTCCCATGTGTCATTCTTTTCTATTGCTCCAATTTCTTCATTCATTGCTTCAATCCATTTTTTTTATTTTACTGCATCTTAAAAATGGATTGGGTCATCAACATGACAAAATAAAGCAAATAAAGAATTCATACTAACATTACTATCAACTTCTTCTTGCTCATAAATTTCACTTAAATTTCTGAGTTTTGGTCTTCTTGTATTTACCGAAGATGTGCTTGGAGTTGCACTTGAACTCGAGAGAGTTGTTGATCCCTGTGGTGTGCTTGGAGAAGCACTTCCTTGGTTTTGAAACTCTATTCTATTGTTGCTTTTGGTGTGCTATGTTGAGCTTGTGTAGGTGGAGGAGGATCCACCATTGAGGAATTATTTTCTCCAATTAATTTCTCTTTGTCTTCATGTGAAATACAAGTATTCACATTGACTGTTTTCTCTAAACTTCCATCCCAAGCTTCTTCTTCTATGAACTGAACATCTATGTTGATTATTACTTTATTGGTTGATGGATTATAGAGTTTGTAAGCCTTGGATTCATCACTGTATCCGATAAATATACACTTCTCCCCCTTGCTATCCAACTTCATCCTTAATTTATCTCAGACATGTGCATATACCACACATCCAAACACTCTCATGTGAGTGACAACTTGCTTTGTTCCACTCCATGCTTCTTTTGGAACTCTGTTCATAACAACTTTGGTTGGACATCTATTTAAAATATAAGCTGCACAATTGACAGCTTCTGCCTAATACCCATTTGGCAAATGCACCTTCAACATACTTCTTACCATGTCCATGATGGTTCTATTCTTTCATTCTGCGACACCATTTTGCTGAGGTGTATACCTTGTGGTAAACTGCTAGTGTATTCCATGCTCCCTGTAGAAACGTAGGAAGTCTTTGGAGAGATATTCTCCACCTCAATCAGTTCTCAACACTTTTATGTAGTGTCCACTTTAATTCTCAACAAGAGCTTTGAAGTGGTAGAACTTTTCAAACACTTCACTTTTCCATTCTAGAAACTACATCCCTGTCTTCCTTCTGTAATCATCTACAAATGTCAAAACATAATGATTTCCAGCTAATGATGGTGTTTGCATTGGTCCACATAAATCTGAGTGGACAATCTCTAAAGGTGTCTTTGCCCTTATACTCTTTCCTACTGGAAATTATTCTTTGTGTTGTTTGCTTGAGATGCAACCTTCTGTTGTGGTAAAACACAACCCCCCCATTTTTGACTTGTTCACTTCAAATAATGGGGACCCTTTCTATAAATTTTTGACTCAACACCTTTTTGGATTTTTATTTTATTTGATTATCCTACGCGATTGTTAATTTTTTATTTTCTTTGGATTCTTTTTTTGATTGCTTTGTTAGAATCAATTTTTTATAAGCTTCCCATTGACGCTTGTTTCACCTTATTTGGTCAACTGGTTTGAAAATGGTACTCCTTTAAAGTCCCATCATGTATCTAAGTCTGGGTTAAAAATGCTATTTTTATTCTTTTTATTTATTTTCGGAGTGGCTGTAGTTAAGAAAATTTCATAACTAAACTAAACATCATTAAAATAAAACCAAAATAAAAAACTGATATTTAACATTAAATTTTGAGATTAATTAAATTAATTATTATAATAAAATATAATTAATTTAATTAAAATTGAAACTTAATATTAAAAAATATATATAAAAAATAAAAAAATAAAAAATAAAAAAATAAAATTTACATCGCATATCGCAATATCGGAACACATCGCAATTTTTATAACATGCACATTTGACAAAATGCGATATGCGCTAAGGCGATATGTGATGAGTTAAAAGTTTTTAATATAAAGTTTTTTGTTTTATCCCTTATGCCTCCCGTACCTCCACCTTACTCAACCTCACGTCACCCTCACCTCACACTCCACTCACCATACCCCTCCACAAACTCACATGGATGAATTAATAAAGTGTGGATTGATTTCAATGGTTTGTTTAATGGATTATGGGTATGGATTGATTTCAATGGTTTGTAAATTAATTTTTATATTTTTATATTATAATAATTATATTATAATTATAATGTTTATTATAATTTTAATATAATTTGAATTATAATATTAATTATATTTAAATTAACTTTTTCAAATCATGTGTATATTAATTTAATTTTGTAACTTAATTAATTTTTAAATTAGATGATAATTAATTAGAATTAATTGTTAGTTAGTTAATAATTAATTTAGAATTAATTGTTAGATAATTAGAATATACTTTAGGATTAAATTTCTAATTAAAAATTCTGATTTTTAGCCCAGCAACAGAATTTCCAGAATTATGCCAGTTTTGACTCATCAACTTTGGAGACCCATAGATTAAGCTATACTTGACCAAATGAGGTCCAGGACGGCTCATTGGAAAGATAAAATCAAGAAAAACATTTCTGAGGAGGTTCCACTAATAGATTTGGTCATTAATTGGGTCAAAAATCATGCAGAAGATCAAGCTCCGAATTTCTAAAACAAAATCAATTCTCTGAGTTATTTTCTGCATTTTCATTTGTCCTAAGCCTCTTATGATTGCAGATTCACTCATCAATAATATCTTTGGCCAATTAAAACATCCCAAGAATCAATAGAGAGTTTATATTTTATTTTCAATTATTTATTTAAATAGAATTTGATTGGATTTGTTTTAATGCCAGAAATGGTATTTTGATTTTATTGTTGCATCTTAATTTATTTTGATTTCTTTTTGCAGGAAAACAGTAGAAGAGATATGAAGAAAAGATCTTAATCAATGAGAATGCTCCAGCAATTAAAAGATTGGAATTTTTGAGCAAATAAAAGTGATTGGGTAGATTTTCTTCAACAAACTTTCATCTCAAGAATTCCTTTGCAAATATTATAAATAACAGATTGCAGAATGGAATAAGGGGCTGCTCTCCTCTGCAATTCTAGAATTCTAAAAACACTTTTGTAATAGGGATTTAGAGTTGTAGGTGGGAGGAGTGGAATCTCAGATCTGGAGATTATTGAGGTTTTTCTTTTACATCCTGAGTTATGTATAATGAAGAGAGTTTGCACTATTGTAGCTCTGCTTTTGAAAGCAGAAGCTTAAGCATTGTAAAGGACTATTAGAAATCGGAGCTGGAGAAATGGATTTAATAAATTGGTATTTCGAATACTATTATTTTAAATGATGGTTTTATTTTATGATAACAGGAATGGTGTCAATTTTCTTACATATTTGTGCACTTTTGTCGGTATGAGTAATTTGCTTCTATTTTATGTTGTTATTTATCTCTGCTCTTATGGGCTGAATTATAATTTCTGGGTAACTATTTACTCATAAATCTGTCTTTTAATATTGGACGAATAAATAGTGATATGTTGTGAACTTCTTCCGCATACTATTGTTTACTAATTCAAGTTACTGATTAAATGATCAATACCATTTTGTGAACTATTTCCTGAGTGTTGTTGATTGATTATTTCAGTTAAAAAGGTCTCAATAGGATGTGTTTTGCTATCCATAATGTCATTTAATTGAACTATTTCATTAACTTGATATTCATTATAAACAAGACATATTTCAATCCCAATATTTTAAATACCTGCTCTTGGTTGGGTTAGATCTATATCTGCCTGATTGAGATAGGATTAAGATAGTTCATTTTTCTTGCATCTTAGAATAAGTTTGCATTTAGATTAATTTCTACATTCTTTTAAGTCCTCTTCCCAAAGAGGCAAAATTTAGTAGTGGATTGGCTGAGCCCTAAATCAACTTAAGGATCACGTTCTTGCCTGATCAGCAAGAAGGTTGATCTGATGTCTCTTTTCCATTGGTGAATGAAAGTCATATTTTAAAGCCATTGGAGATCAAGAGAAGGTAACTGGACCTAGTTGAACCAGTCGGAACCACCATTTCAAACGGAAAATGAGTTGCTTTAAGGTCCGGACCGGGTGGTCATCCCCCATGTTGTTACAACGATTTTCGAGGCTTCAACATTTTGGCACTAGAAGGAGGGCCTGAAACTTGTTGTCTGTTGGAGTCTTTTCAATTTTAACATTTTATTTAATCACGATGGCTCCTCCTAAACTTCCAATTTGGAGTTGTATCCATGGACGTGCATCTTCCAATACTCCACCCGAAGTGGTAAGACTCTTGTCTTAGGTAAAGTTTAATGGTGAGAGAAATTCTTCTGCCTTTAATCACGCCCTTCAATTTATTCAAAATGTTTTAAACTATGATTTTCAAGGAATTGATGAAGGCATATTATGCAGAATTTTTACTTTTAAATTTGCGGCAAAAGCCAAAAACTGGTGTAGAACTCATCTGGTTGCCTCAATTCACAGCTGGGATCAATTTGTTACAAGTTTCATTTGTAAATTTGACCGCTATGATTGTGATCAGGTATGTGATGAAATTGAATATATACGAAATGAAAATGAGTCTGTTAGAGATTTTAATATTCGATTTCATTTGAATTGTTTAAAATTTAATTTCAAAGATGAACCTATGAAAGAAGAATCACTAGATTGGTTTGAACATAATTATTCTTTTCCTCCTATTCCTGATCCATATGAAATTAGTTCAAGCTTTGTTCCATCCCCTTCCAATATAAATGAGAAACCCAATTTGGATGTACAAATAAATTGTGATGAAGAGGTTTCAAAAAGCTTGGAAAATATTTCTAATCAAATGAAAGAAGACAACAACAGCAATTTTGGAGAAAGACCTGCATTAGAATCTGAAAGTTTCTCTACATTAAATTCAGAAAATCAGATTGCAAATCAGAAGTGCAAGCAAAAATCAAAGTAAATAATAGCATGCAAACTACTGTACAAATTTCTGATTTTTTTCATGATGAGCAAATGCTAAAATCAGAGCAGTGAAGCAATCTTCTTCAAAAAAGTATGAGTACGCAAAGAAATGATTTAGAATCTGAAATTTACAATGAGCATAATGTACAAGAATTTTCAAACAGAAACATTTTTAAATGCATTATTTCAGATTCACATTTTTACCTTTATCCTCATATTTTTAATGATGGTAATTTTTCCCCTCTTGGTGTTAATGATATTTCAGAAAATACAGAGGCTGATATAAATGAATTACCATTAAGTTTTTATCAAGATAGAGAAGCAATTAATGATCATTCTTTTTCCATTAATGAACATAAAATTCTTGTTCCTCCGTGTTTGGATATATCAGATAAGATTGAAGGGAATTCTAGAGAATCTTGTGAAGTCATTTATGATAATTACTCTAACATGGAAGATGTTGATTTCTATTCTTCTAAAGAGATTCCTCATGAGAAAATTCAAAAAACATCTGAGAATGAGGAACATTTCAATTTAGAAATTATTCCAACCAATCCTCATTCTAAAGCAGCAAATTATCTTCACGATTTCACTATTCAAGAAAATATTCCAATTTATGATTCATATCATGATCAATCTTTCATTCTTGTTCATAATCATAATTCCCCTTCTAATTCACAAGTTGGAATTCGAAATTACTCAAATTGCATAATTCTGGCCAATCCTTGTGAAAAAGAAATTATTTCTAAACGATCCCGATTGTGTTGTAACATTAGTTGTACAAATAGTGATTTTATTTTATTTTTGTTTCCTCACTTATTTTGTATTAAATTAGATTTATTTTCAAATTTTATTTTTCAGATTTTTGATACATTACGCTGACATATTGAGCACTTTATTATCAAACATTCAATTTATACATTTCCCTTTTGGAAAATTGAAGTTTTATATTATATCAAAAGCATCAAAAGCTATTTCAATTTCAATTTCAATCAATGCTAATGTTTTATCAAAAGCTTCTATTTTCTCAAAGGCAATATCAACAAGAGAATGTATTTTTAGAAATCTGCCAGCAATCCAATTTAATTAATAATTTTTCATTTCATTTGAAAGATTTCCATCCTTTTTTCATTAATTCATTTGAAAAATATTTGGAAATTTTTCCTTCATGGAAGATTGTCAATAGTTTAACATTTACACATAACACTAATAGTTTCTTCCAGGCCTTTGAATCTAAAAGCTCATATCCACAATCTGGCCTTTCATCTCCTCTTTTGAACATTTCCCAATTATTAATAGAAATTCATCCAGATTTCTATGATTCAATTGATATTCAATTGGAAAGAAAATTTCATGAGAAGGAGATTTTAGATAAGCTTCTAACAATAGTTGTACATTCTGATTTCAGGTTTAATTTTCTTAGTTCAATTAGACTTGTATTTTTATTACTAACATTTGAATTGTACATACATGCAGGGATTAAAATGAGAAAATGGTTACACTGGAAATATGACTATACCTAGTCATTTTTCAAGTATATGGTTAGAATAGGAGTAGAGTTAATGTAGTTAATTTATTTTCAACAGTTCTGTAGATTAAAAATAAAACAAAGCAATTAGCCATTTTCATACATGTTCAGTGAAAACATTTTCTCCCAATCAGAAAATTTTAATTCTTGCTTTCCTTTTTAAATTTCTTACAGCAATACCTCTACTCTGTCTATTTTAAATAATGTCTTGATTAAATTCAATTAAGGTTGCACTTGGCATCAATCGCCTCAAGACCACTTTTCTTAATTTCGGGATTTTCTTCTAAGATTTTATTTTGAAATTTATATGATAAAGGTTTTGAGGATATAAAAGCTTCACGATCTCATTATCCCATGAAATGTATGACTGTCTATGATAAGCTTAATTCTGACTCAATCATTATTATTCAGTCTCACCTTTCGTGGTAATCATATGAAGTTCATATTATTTTCCTCGAAATTTGCTAAGCTGACCTTAAGGATGCCCATTTTGCTGTGTGCACACATTCAAATCTGTTTTGACATTTTTCCACAATTAGTGGCTTTATCCCATTCAGACCTTTAGTTTATTATCTGATGTTGTAATACGCATCATATTTATTTACTAAAGGCATTATTGAACAGTCACTATAACAATACAGATTTTTCTCAAGTTAATTCGGAATGTGCAGAGGTAATAAATTGTTGTTGCAATTCAAAAGGGAAGCATAGTTTCATATTTATTTCTGGTAAATTTTATATTTCCTGAACATGAATAAACATATTTTATTTTAGGCTGATATCTCACTCCGATTTAGAATAAATAATGAGATGATTTTGAACAAAGTCAGAATGTTGATAAATCGAAGGAAGAATTTGAAGATTCATGAGGTAAAATCTACAGAAAATTTCCTTCCAGGTTTTCATTTGTTTTCAAAACTTGAAGTAAGCAGCAAACCCATTTCAAATTTGCAAAAGGTTCAGGGAAATTTTATTCTGTGATTCATTAGAATTTGAGAAATTTTTAATTTTTCTTTCATTGATCATTTCAATTTGATTTTCGTATTGTTGATACTTCAGTGAAAATATTCGCAATACTACCATCCCACTCATCTTCGTCAATCATTTCATATGATATCACAACCATTTTTAGTGAAAGATTTCATCGGAAGTACGTTTTAGCATTGCTGATAACAAATTGTTCATAAAAGATCTCCGATGTATTACCTCACTCATATGCGATATCGCATTTCGCATTTTGCATATCAGAGGTTTGCAGTTGAAGTATACTTCCATTATCGTGAATTTCCTTTACCAATATTGCGACGACCACATAATTTCGGACCCGATATGAAATTAAAATCAAGTTTATAAAATATCGAATCCATTCAATCACAAATAATGGTAGGAGCATAACTTTAAAAGGGTCGATGTCGCAGATCCAATATGTTATTAAATTTTCATTATAAAGTTATCGGGTCCACTCTTCATCGCATATTAGCGTATCGAGAATTGTTACATCATGTGCTTAAGTTTGCCGATCGCGATCGCCAATTAACCACGTCAGTCATCACATATCGGCATCGCAAGAATCATATTGTATTACATCGGGTACCAAACATTCACCAATCGCCGATTAGAAATCGTCGATATCGCAATCGCTTCATCGCATTTTTATTTATGCTCACATCAAAATTCAAAATCTATGATGTGCGTTGTGCGATGTGGGAAGAACAATGTAAATATTCTCCGATCCCAGATATTATATTTCTTCAATGATGAAATCACTTCATCTTATCGCACATCTTCTCATTACATGTTTTCATGTCGGCAATTTTCCATTTGCAATCTCTGATGTGATAGCTTCCAATGCATGCCTCTGAGCCATTAACATTTAATCGATATATGGCATAGCAACAAAGGTGAAGTATTGCAAATTAAACTCGAAGCATGGTGAAGAAACATGTGATGCGAATCATCCAATACAGCGATGTGTTATTTTAAAAGCGAGCTTGAGTAACCACTATGGTAAGAAAGTAGCTGATGATAAATTTGCGGCATATTCAAATCATTTCGATTTCTCATATATTTCAGTTTTAAATATATAATTCCATAATTAAATATGGAATTCAAGACATCTCTATTTTCATATTTAAATTTTATTATTTTGGATTTGGTCTTGATTTTGGACAATTTATAAAATCATGGAGTTTATATGAAACTTATAATATTTTGAGAAACATTCGTTACTGCAAATTCGCATTCTCATTTCTGATGCATTTCTTTTAATTTCAATTCCCTTGAGCACTAAGCATTCCATTTTTACATTTTACTGCTTGCTTTAGTTTTGATAAAATAAATAATGATTTTGGGTTATAGGATTTTGGTTAGTTTGACTTCTTCAAGTTTTTAATGTTAATTAGAATAAGAAGTTAGCTAGTTTGGAAAAACTGATACCTTTCAAGTAAGATCAAAAGCAATCATCCAATGGTAAGATTCATGTACCCACTTTCATTTATTTCCATTTCGTTACTTTAGTTTCAGTTTTGTTTTTCTGATACATAAATTTGTTTTGCAGCTCTTCATAAAAGCTTCCAATCCTCCACCAGATCATATTTTCGAAGTCCATACTCTTCTCCTGGCTTAATTTCAAGAAGCAACGATAATCCTCATTGAAATATCTACACCAAGAAGTTTCTGAACCTTTAATCTGTTTCTTTAAGCATTCATTTTTATTAGAAAATGATTAAGATGATGCTTGGAAACAAAAAGATTGATATCAGATAGAAAGTATTCATTGTGACTGAATTTTATCGTCACTGCTATCTAAAAAGCCTAAAACACTTACAACCCTGCAAGGTATGATTTTTCTAAATCTCGACATAAGAAGGATTGATTGCACAATTATTTTATTTCTTCATATTGTTGAGACATTGGTATAACATTCTTTTTTGAGTTTATCTTGTGAAACTGGGATTTTCCTTTCCATTTTTAAAATTTCTTCATTTTTATTTTTGCTGATTTCTTTCTGATTTTAGCATAAGAATTCTTCTTCCTTTGGTTTTTAGTTTTGATTTTGGTGACTTTGCCATGATTTATATGGAAGGCCTTCTTGTTACCTAACTATGGTCAGTATACATGGAGAAAAATTGTTAATAGTCATCTATTAACTTTTTCTTAAATCTCTTAGTAAAGTTTGATTTTCTTATTATAAATGTAGACATACTTATGGAAGAGATTACCAATTTAGAGAAGTTGACAAAGTATCACAAAATCTGAAGAAATTTCTTTTTCATCAAAATTGTAATCATTTTGAGATTTCAATATTTTATTAAGATCTTTCAAAGTTCTATTATCAGTCAAGAAAAGTTATTTTTAACCAAGTAAAGACACTTTACATCAAAGCACCTTTTAACTCTGAAATTGTCATTCTTAACTCTTAAGGAGTCAATGATTCTCCCTGTCCCAAAAAGTCTTATTTTTCTAGAATATAATCCAGAGATATATTTAAACTTAAAAGATAAGAGGTCTCATCATGAGCCTGCTTACCATGATCATAGGGGAAAAATAGGCTGACATTACCAACACTGCTAAACAAACCAGAGTAATGGCTTATGATTGCAAAAAATTATAAGACAAGGGGTCTCATTACGAGCCAGCTTGTTTAGTCTAATTATAACCAGTGAATGGCATTGTTAACTATCTGGCTACCAAACCAGGACAATGACTTTTAAGATTTATAATAATAATAATAATAATAAAAAGAAATAATAATAATAATAATAAAAATAATATAAATGGATTTATCTCTAGGTCAATAATTCTTAAAGAGATGGGATTCTGAATCATTGGTAATTAAAAGGTAACCCTGTCGAGACTATAGATGTTTGCTGGCAACAGTGGTTCTACCTGTGACAAATGAGTATATTTTAAAAGCTAAGCTATAAAGTGACCCCTGCTTTATCTCTACAACTAATTAAGGATTGATATAGACTTTTGAAATATTTTAATTTATGAGGAATTTTAAGAAAAATTGCAGTTAGATGATTCTTGCTTTTATTCAGACTAATGAACCTAGTCAAGCATTTCAAGCATAATTCTCTCTTCTTTAATTAGTTTTACTTTGATTTTAGGAAAATCTTATTCATATCAAACAGATATAACTGGTTCTTCTCCCATGTGTCGCCATTGTTGTGGTAAAACACAACCCCCCCATTTCTGACTTGTTCACTTCAAATAATGGGGACCCTGTCTATAAATTTTTGACTAAACGCCTTTTCGGATTTTTATTTTATTTGATTATCCTACGCGATTGTTAATTTTTTATTTTCTTTGGATTCTTGTTTTGATTGCTTTGTTAGAATCAATTTTTTATAAGCTTCCCATTGACTCTTGTTTCGTCTTATTTGGTCAACTGGTTTGAAAATGGTACTCCTTTAAAGTCTCATAATTTATCTAAGTCTCGGTTAAAAATGCTATTTTTATTCTTTTTATTTATTTTCGGAGTGGCTATAGTTAAGAAAATTTCATAACTAAACTAAACATCATTAAAATAAAACCAAAATAAAAAACTGATATTTAACATTAAATTTTGAGATTAATTAAATTAATTATTATAATAAAATATAATTAATTTAATTAAAATTAAAACTTAATATTAAAAAATATATATATAAAATAAAAAAAATAAAAAACAAAAAAAATAAATTTACATCGCATATCGCAATATCGCAATATCGAAACACATCGCAATTTTTATAACATGCACATTTGACAAAATGCGATATGCGATAAGGCGATATGCGATGTGTTAAAAATTTTTAATATAAAGTTTTTTGTTTTACCCCTTATGCCTCCCATACCTCCACCTCACTCACCCTCACGTCACCCTCACCTCACACTCCACTCACCATACCCCTCCACAAACTCACATGGATGAATTCATAAAGCGTGGATTAATTTCAATGGTTTGTTTAATGGATTATGGGTGTGGATTGATTTCAATGGTTTGTAAATTAATTTTTATATTTTTATATTATAATTATAATGTTTATTATAATTTTAATATAATTTGAATTATAACATTAATTATATTTAAATTAACTTTTTCAAATCATGTGTATATTAATTTAATTTTGTAACTTATTTAATTTCTAAATTAGATTATAATTAATTAGAATTAATTGTTAGTTAGTTAATAATTAATTTATAATTAATTGTTAGATAATTAGAATCTAATTTATGATTAAATTTCTAATTAAAAATTTTGATTTTTAGCCCCGCAACAGAATTTCCAGAATTATGCCAGTTTTGACTCATCAACTTTGGAGACTCATAGATTAAGTTATACTTGACCAAATGAGGCCCAGGACGGCTCATTGGAAAGATAAAATCAAGGAAAACGTTTCTGAGGAGGTTCCACTAATAGATTTGGTCATTAATTGGGTCAAAAATAATGCAGAAGATCAAACACCGAATTTCTAAAACAAAATCAATTCTCTCAGTTATTTTCTGCATTTTCATTTGTCCTAAGCCTCTTTTGATTGCAGATTCACTCATCAATAATATCTTTGGCCAATTAAAACATCCCAAGTATCAATAGAGAGTTTATATTTTATTTTCAATTATTTATTTAAATAGAATTTGATTGGATTTGTTTTAATGCCAGAAATGGTATTTTGATTTTATTGTTGCATCTTAATTTATTTTGATTTCTTTTTGTAGGAAAACAGTAGAAGAGATATGAAGAAAATATTTTAATCAATGAGAATGCTCCAACAATTAAAAGATTGAAATTTTTGAGAAAATAAAAGTGATTGGGAAAATTTTCTTCAACAAACTTTCATCTCAAGAATTCCTTTGCAAATATTATAAATAACAGATTGCAGAATGGAATAAGGGGTTGCTCTCCTCTGCAATTCTAGAATTCTAAAAGCACTTTTGTAATAGGGATTTAGAGTTGTAGGTGGGAGGAGTGGAATCTCAGATCTGGAGATTATTGAGGTTTTTCTTTTACATCATGAGTTATGTATAATGAACAGAATTTGCACTATTGTAGCTCTGCTTTTGAAAGCAGAAGCTTAGGCATTGTAAAGGACTATTAGAGATCGGAGCTGGAGAAATGGATTTGATAAATTGGTATTTCGAATACTATTATTTTAAATGCTCGTTTTATTTTATGATAATAGGAATGGTGTCAATTTACTTACATATTTGTGCACTTTTGTCGGTATGAGTAATTTGCTTCTATTTTATGTTGTTATTTATCTCTGCTCTTATGGGTTGAATTCTGATTTTTGGGTAACTATTTACTCATAAATCTGTCTTTAATATTGGACGAATAAATAGTGATATGTTGTGAACTTCTTCCGCATACTATTGTTTACTAATTCAAGTTACTGATTAAATGATCAATACCATTTTGTGAACTATTTCCTGAGTGTTGTTGATTGATTATTTCAGTTAAAAAGGTCTCAATAGGATGTGTTTTGCTATCCATAATGTCAGTTAATTGAACTATTTCATTAACTTGATATTCATTATAAACAAGACATATTTCAATCCCAATATTTTAAATACATGTTCTTGGTTGGATTAGATCTATAACTGCCTAATTGAGATAGGATTAAGATAGTTCATTTTTCTTGCATCTTAGAATAAGCTTGCATTTAGATTAATTTCTACATTCTTTTAAGTCCTCTTCCCAAAGAGGAAAACTTTAGTAGTGGATTGGCTGAGCCCTAAATCAGCTTAAGGATCACTTTCTTGCCTGATCAACAAGAAGGTTGATCTGATGTCTCTTTTCCATTGGTGAATGAAAGTCATATTTTAAAGCCATTGGAGATTGAGAGAAGGTAACTGGACCTAGTTGAACCAGTCAGAACCACCATTTCAAACAGAAAAGGAGCTGCTTTAAGGTCCAGACCGGGTGGTCATCCCCCATGCTGTTGCAGCAATTTTCGAGGCTTCAACATCTTCACATAGGCTTTTTGGTTTCTCTATGGGTGGTAATCCCTTTACCATGTCTTTTCTATGCAACAAGTTCAAACCTCTAAAATTGAGATGTCCAAATCTCAAATGCCATAACCAGTTCTCATATTTCACTTCTTCCTGAAATATTTCTTGTGTGACAGCTACTACAACACCTCCTTCCTTCAAGTCTGATTTGATCTTGAGAGGAAACAACCTATTGCTTAAAATATTCACTTTTGTAATGACCTGTCTACTTGGAGGTATATCCAAGATTTTTCACACATCATTCTTAAAAAACACATTGTAGCCCTTATGCATGAGCTATCTAATGCTTAGAAGGTTACATTTTAGACTAGTGAAATAATAGTCATCTAGCACAAAATTCTTCTATCCCTTATTTGTTAGTATGTTTACTCTTCCTTTCGTCATGACAGAGACCTTTCTGTTAGTCCCCATTGTCACTTCAAATTTTACACTTTCATCTAGATTGAAAAACATTGCTATGTTTCCAGTGATATGGTTACTACACCCTGAATTTAAGAACCATACATCTTCTTGTTTTTATTGTGCTACATTACAAGCTAAAAGCACATTTCCTTGGTTTTGATTTTCTTTTGTAAAATTTACACTAGTTTTATTACCCATGTCATTTTTCTTCTTTCTACATTAATTTGCATAATGACCATACTTTTTGCAATAATGACATTGGACTTGAGATTTATCATACCTCTATCCTTGTGCTTGATTCTGGCTTGTATTCTGATTGCTTCCCCTTCCACTTGTGCTTACAGGGCTGCTTCTTCCACCTTTATGTGGGCTTCTTCCTCTTCCTTGGTAGTTTGATCTTCCTCGACCTATACCTTGACCAAAATAAATGTGTATCTTGAATGCATGCTCCAATGAGGATTTTGTTGCTCTGTCCACTCTGTGCTCATGAGACATCAGTGATGCATGAAGCTCATCCACTGAAAATTGTGAGAGATCCTTTGTCTCTTCTATGACCACTACTGTGGCATCAAACCTTGATGGTAGAATTATTAAGACTTTCTCCACTATTCTCCTTTCTTCAAGTGTCCCTCCATGAGACCTGATTTGGGTAACCAAGCCAATCACATGTGTGAAGAATGAGTCTATGTTATCAGACTCTTTCATACAAAGAGTTTCAAAATATCTTCTTAGCATTTGAAGCTTTGCTATATTCTCCTTGCCATGCCTTGATAGGCTATATGGAGGGTATCCCATGCCTCCTTAGACTTTGTTGCTACTACAATCATTGGGAAAATACTCTCATGTATTGCTTGGAAAATATAAAATAGGTATTTGGAGTCCTTCTTCTTATTTTATCTCAACAAATATCTTTGTGCTTGTGTTAAAGAATTATATGATGCTGCATCTGTTGGTTCTTGGAAACCATTTTCCATCAGCTCCCAAATATCTTGCGAGGAGAACAAGGCCTTCATTGTAATAGCCCAATAATCATACTTCTTCCCATTAAACTATGGTAGTTGGGGATTATTCAGGCTTGTGCCTGCAACTACCATCTTGACTGTGTAAACCAACCTTCTCACTACTGGAGAATCAACTTCTCAAAACAATCTTTCAGCTTCTTAGTAAAGAGTGAGCTCGTCATTAGGGGAATTTTTGAGGTCTAAAATGGGCCTCCTAAGAAAAATGTAAAACAAAAATTAACTTTATAAGAACCAATAGGATTGAAGATGATGATGTCAACCATGGGGGATGATTCACCATTTTTTAAGTAAAAGGGTAAAAATATTAAAAAATAATAAAATAATAAAACTACTTTTTCAACTCATATTTTCAACTTATCTCTCAAAGTTTTTACTCAAATTTCAATCAGGAGTACTTGTTGAATGCAAAATTTAATTCCTCATCCAAGGAGTACCCCTGTTACATACTTTCAATGGGCCCTACTACACGAAAAATGAGAAATATATTAAAAAACGTGATTACAATGATGTTTTTCATGTATTTATCATTTTTCGTGAAGCGGGACCCATCAAAAGTATGAAACATGAGTACTCTTTGGATGAGGAATTAAATTTTGCATCCAACAAGTACTCCCACTTGAAGTTTGAGTAAAAACTTTGGGAGATGAGTTGAAAATATAAGTTGAAAAAGTAGTTTTTTCCTTTTTTCCCTCTAAAATTTGATGATGTAATCAAATATTATTTTATTATTTCCATTATTGTTTTATAATTTCCCTAGGAGGCCCATTTTAGACCTAAAAATTATCATAATGCTTCTTTCATTGAGATCCTAAACCTGCTCCGATACAGTTTTGAAAATTATTAATAAATAAAACACGAGAGGGATGTGTTCCCCCCACAACACAAAGAAAGACATCGATTAAACATAGGAGAGGAACTATTTTTAAAATTTATTCAATTCTTCTCTATTCGATTCATCTCCCTAAACATATGAGAAATTACATAGGTTTATACAAAATGGCCGAGGCCTGAAACTTTTAATGAAATTCAATCCAGATTGGATGTATACCAAACAAATGTGTTGAGAACACAAAACACAAAATGGAAACGTGTTTAAAATACAAAATGGCAGATCTGAAAATTTATGGGTTTCAACTGTGAAACTACGTCGCATCCGACCCTCCATCACAAATTGCAAATCAATGATCACAACTTTTAACATTGTGTGATACGGGAAAAAATTAAAACTTGTGATGTGTGATTGTGACGTGGCACGTATTGCATCATAACATAAAACTTATAAGTTGCAGATGCTCATCCGTTAAACTCCTGAGCTTGTGATGTGTGATTTGCGCTATCCTCATGAGCTTGACATGTGCGATAGTGATCGCATATAACTTAACTTGCTGGCGGCTGAAAAAAGGTAAATAAAAAAACTTGCAAAGTGCAGGTTGCGGGCGCGCTAAAAGGTAAGTGGAAAAACTTGCGAAGTGCAGACGATGATGCGGTAAACCACGGGAGGTGCGAAATGCAAAAGGTAAAGAAATAACGAGAATACAAAGGTTTACATGGTAATGCGACAAAGGGTTGGTGGGTCTCACAAGATTGCATCAGAGAGAAAATAAGCAGTGGGAAGTGCGATAAGGTGAGAAAGTGAAATAACAAAGGTTTGTATGGTTTGGTTAATGCAGTGAAGGTAAGGTGGGTCCCGCTGATATCTTATTGGCGAGGAAATAACTTTCGGTGGAAGGCTTAAAGGGTAAACCAAAAAAGTTGTGGGCTACGAAGCTACAGGTAATGGTAAGTGAACGTGGAAAGAAAATAAACGCAGAGAAAAGGCTTCGGATACACTGTTTTGGATTTTCCATGGATTGTGAAAAAAACCTGCAGATTTGAGTTCTGAGTCTCGTCCTTCCCTGCAACAAAAATTCAATGAAGGTGTGGATTGCTGCCATTGTTTATTTATAGTGGTGGATGGGCGTATTTCCAATATCCTCTTCAAATAAACAAAAAAAAATTGCTATATTGACCTCACGAATGCAGACCTGAGTATTCGTTGGATTGCTTGATTAAAAAACTAATGGTTTCATGTATTTTTGCTGCAAAAATATCCTTAGTTTCCCCATTTTCCTTTCCGCAAAAATACATAGTGTTCTCTCCAATGATCCGTCTTCTCCTCAATCCCTATGGTTTAGCTAATTTGGGGAGGGGAAGTTTGAGATTCTAGTTCATGATTATGTTTAATTAGAGATTCGAGCGGGTAATTGATACTTTCATATGCATAATTCTATTTTATTAGAGATTTGAGTGGGTAATTGATGCTTTCATATGCAGATTTCAAGGAATTCCAAAGATTTTGTTGATCTATTCCTTGTTTATTGTGGGTTGACCCTGTTCGAATCTTCTAGTATTTTGGATGTATTTTTTGAGCAAAGTTTCCCATCTTACAAGCTGCTCCATTTAGCCAAATCTATAACAACATTATCAAGCGCAAGATGCTGGATGTATTTGGAAGCATACTATGCTGCCTTCGGTTCATCAACCCGATCTCAGGTGTTTCGAACTATACTATATTTTGTGCATGTTTGATCATCTGGATTTGAACCAAAAGACTCACAAAATGGTTACGAGGTCTCTTCTCATTACCAACATTTTTTTCTAGGAGAGAAAATTCTATGGTTTTTCTATTAAGATAAAAAGAATTGTTATATTGTTCAGGAAAAAAATAGCTTGGACATGTGCCCAATTCGGCATACTGATCACTGTATAGTCAATAAAAAAACATAACACACATCAATAGAATATTTGTAGGTGTCTATGTTATGTGAGATGAAATAGAAGGTTTTGTGCATCCCTCTAACATCGGCAGGTAGGCACGCCTCATCTTGAAGGTCCCTTGATGAAAATCATTACAAAAATAATTCGATGAGAAAGCTATTAGCATGGTATCTCGAACCCATACAAAAATTCTCAAAATGTATACATCGTTATGCTTGAAAACTCACTACCAGCCTTACGGTTGAAAACTGACATGCTGTAATTCTTAAACTTGTCTCTAGCATTCGCATGTTATTGTAACTCTCATAATGCTCCTGCAAAACCAAGACAGATGTTTCATGTAGGTAGTCGCTTGTCCATGCACAATGCACAATTTTTGTGCATCAACCATTTTTATTTAAATAATATATTCATTGTTTAGTGGCATTGCCGTTGTGCGGCTAGTGGTTACAAACAATAAAGAAAACGACATTCATTTCAATATAATATTCTTCAAATGTTGCGAGGCTCGATAACTGCTCTAAGCCCATCTTCCTTTGAGTTGAGCCCTAAGTTATATTGAAAAGCCCCTTTCAATTCATGATATTCTCTTCGTTGTCCCTTTCCATTTGTGATATAATCTTTATTCAATTACTTTTCAATGCGGCAATCTTAACAAGTGCGTGGTATTCAAATCCAGACCTCCACTATAAACACCACACTTTTTTTCTGATAAGAACTACTAAAACATCAATACTGCCAAAAAATCAATAACCCTTTTACTTAAAAGGCGTGGAATATGGGTTGCATCCGAATCATTATTTACATATGACATAATAGATTTTTTATCACCATATATATTATACATATTACATAATAATATTATGACATCAACATATATATCATACCATATAGCATTGTAGATATCCAAAATCAGAATGGAATAATAATAGTATGAGATGTGAAGATTTAATTTCATTGTGACTACGGTGGGAAATACGTTAAGTTTGGAAAATATGTATGGGTTTATACGAACCTCCCGAGTGGTGCAGTATAATATGCTCCTCTACCTCTATCATATGATACCATTTAGAGATTACTCTAATATTTACTATCTTATCATCTTATATAATTATATGGCATGCTTGTAAGGGACGTGAAGTCAGAAGGTAAGTAATTCCAACTAGAAAGCTAGTTCAATGGTAAGTGGAGTCTGAAATCGATTCTCTTAAAACTCACTGAATAACAACTTGCAATATAACATTTGGAAAAAAAACAACTTGCAACTATGGCAATTTTTTTTAACTAGATGGGTAACGACTACCGCTGCCTGCGGCTTTCGTTTATAAGTAGAATAGATCAATGATCCAATTGGTAGATATGTTTTTGTTATAAAAGATAGTAAATTGTATTCTTTTAGTTTTTTTTTGACAAAATATGGAGTAAATGATTATAAAAAAAAAGGATGTATATGTATATATTCGAATAAACTTTACAAGTTATGATGGGAATGTTAGAGCAGCACAAGAATATCAGGTATGACTAATTTGTTGTAAATGTAATTTCTTAATCATAAAATGTGCTTGAATATATTTCTATATATATTTTATATGGTTTTGCCAGAACAAAATTTATGTGACTTTTGTGAATAACAGAAAATTCTAATGAATCAAAAAGATATTATTTGGTTATTACTAAATAACTGATAATTCGCCTCAACAAACTAAACCAAAAAAAAAAAATCTCCAAAAAAATAAGTGTAAATAGCATAAAAAAATAAATACTTAAACTTAAAATCCAGTTTATTGAAATAAAACCATATGAAAGGTGGAATATATTTTCACATAAATTAAATGGAAAATTTATAATATTACTGAATTGTTATAGTATTACTGTACAAGAGTACATTTTAAAGGAATGTAACAAAAATAAATATTTGTTTACAGAGATTAATTCTTTGTCTAAATGAAAAAATACAAAGTATATACATACTTATAAATAAGTGAGGAATACATATGTATAAACAGAAGTGAGGAACTGTGAATGCATAGTTATGGCAAAGAGCCAAGAAGAGAATGGCTCATAGCCATGGTAAAACTCTTTATGATAACCAAGTAACATTAGTAGTTGGGAAGCGTGTTAAAGGAAAAACTAGACCTGGACCTGTGAATGAGAGTAACAGTAAGTTACAAGAAATCCTAAAAATTTTGTTATTAAACTCGTTCCGATAAAAATATTTAATGCTACAACACTAAAAAATCATACTTACCCATCAATAACAAAGCTTTTAGAAGAATAATACCTATTAGAAACAAGTGATTTAAAAAAAAAAACTTGTATCTTGTAATGAGTTAGGATAGTTGTCCTTCACGTTGCAAAGAACAACAACTAGGTATACACTCCACTGATCTTGTCTGCTAAGGCTTTTTCTTCTTCATCGTAAGAAATGTGAGCCGTGCATATTTTCAATTTCTGCTGTAGATCAGGGTGTGTTTCAGAAGTATATTCAGAATCTATTTATGAGCTGTTGCAATGGAAATTTTCTAAATTTGTACATTTGCAATGGTCAACACCAAATACTGCATCATAATCTTCTGAATATTTTGTTTAAAGAATGAAACTTGAAGTTTCAATAGAACCACAACAATTCTGTTCTATAACATGTATTTCTTCCTTAATAAAGAATGAAACTTGAAGTTTCAATAGAATCACAACAATTCTATCTTATAACATGTATTTCTTCTTTAATACAAATATTAGGAAAATTTCTTGCTTTGTGGAATTTGGACCCACATTTATAGCGCTATATTGAGATTAGTGATTTTCCTTTTTCTCTCTTATGTTTGTCTATTTGTCCTGCTCATATTTTTAATCAATTTCTTGTGACTTTTGCTCTCTGTATAGCTTAGATTCTTCTCCCTGTTGGAATTTATTTGACGTATGACCCAGTTTCCCACATAACCAATAGGTAAGTTTGTTCCAAGCTTCTTTCTTGTGTGTCCCCATATGGATGTCTTGTGGACCATAGTAATGGGATCTAGGAATTCTTTTATAATATCCCTTTGTTCTTATATGGGTCTCTTGTGGACCATAGTAATGGGATCTAGGAATTCTTTTGTAATATCCCTTTGTTCTTTTTTATTTTGGAGGCTTTAGAGAGTATTTTTTCCACTTTGAAGCTTTTTTCATGGCCTTTTTCACTCTTTTCCTTTATACAAGTGGGTCATCTAAAGATAGGTTATATTTATTGCATATAGATTTTTTATCAAGTAGCTTTGACAATTTTTGTATGGACTTGTTTACTTTCATGTTTGTACAAAGGCCTACTAGGGCTTTAGTTATAATAAGGTATATCTCCCCAGGTATATGACTAATAGGGGTCTTGGAAAACATTTTGTATTTTCAAATAATCTACAAAATTTGAAGGAAGAGCTGCAAGATAAAACTCTTTCCATAAAATATTCCTTCTATCTTTTACTTCATAGATTGTTTAGACCCAATATCTATGGAAATATTCATATTGTGACATTCTTTTGCATATAAGATTCATTAACACTAGAGAATGCTTGTCATAAATTTTTGTTTTTGCACCACACACGTGTTCTAGAATGAAAGATGTCAATGCCTCAATTGTGTTGCTTTGTGGACTTCAATCTAAATTATGTATAATATCACCATATTCATCTTTTATTGTCTCTTCTTCCATTTTATCTGCAATTGTTGGAGAGGATTCTGCTTCCCACCATTTAAGAAGGGTACCACCAAAACATTGAATTAATGTCTTACATGCTTCCATATCACTTTTTCCTCTCATGCACATTAACTTATACTCAGCAAACATTTGGTTTATCATTTTTCTTATTTGTCGTGAGCCGAGGTTATCAATATTCCATTCCTTATGAGCATTAGTAAAAAAACGTTTGAGTCTTAGGAAAATTTCCTTTACCACTTAGATCATGTATAGGGTATCGACAATATTGGATGGGAAGTGGTTCATAAACTAGTAGGAGATGGGATTCAGACGAAGATTCTTGCTCTTCTGTTTTTTCTTTGGGAAACATGCTAGAAAATTTATCTACATATCTCTGAAAAGAATGTAGAGGATGACTGAATAGTAATGAAGAAGGAATTTCACCTTCTTTGTTTGTCAAAGACATTTTTTCAAACTGAGAGGAAATATCATCAATATTTTCATTGGTTGAGACAAATCCTCTATGTACTTCATTTCCCATTTCTTCAAAATTATTTTTCACTTTTCTCTTATTTCCCCTCTCTTCATCCTCTATCTATATCTCTATATTCCCTTGTCTCTCCTTTTTACCCTTAGAATATACACACTCTCTCTCTCCCTCCCTCTTCCTCTCACCCTTCCCCCATCTCTCTCTCCCCCCCTTGGCTCCCTCTCTCTCTCTCTCTCTTCCCTCTTTCTCTCCTCTCTACCTCACTGTCTCTCTCCATCTCTCCCTTGTCACTCACTCTCCCTCTCCACCTTTCTCTCTATGAATCTCTTCCCCTTGCAATTCCATCTCTCTGTCCACTCTCGCAAGTCCTCTCTCTCTTCCTTCTTCTTTGTCCCTTTCTCTCCCACCTCCCTCTGTCTCTCCCCCCATTACACACACACACACTCTCTCTCTCCACCCTCCAACTCTCATTATCTCCGTCCCTCTCTCCTTCTCGCTCTCCCCCTCTCTCCCCCTCCATATATATGTATCCCTCTCTCTCTCTCTTCCGCTTCTTTTTGTATCTGTATCCTCTACTTTTCTCTTGCTTCCCTTGTCTCCTTTCTCCCTGGTTCCATTTTCATCTCTCCCTTGTCACTTCCTCTCTCTGTCCACCTCTATCTCTCAATGTATTTGTTCTTCCCTCCCCCTCTATTTCCCCCTCCAAATCCATCTCTCTCTCCCTCCTTGTCTCATCCTCTCTCTCTTCCTTCGTCTCTCCCTCTCCCCCTCACTCTATTCACCTTCCGTCTCACTCTCTTTCTTAAATATGATCCCATTGTATTGTATTTAAGAACATACCTAAATTTAAAAAAAATATAATTGGTTGTAAAATATTAAACCTATATTTTGGATCAATTATGTCAAAGAAAATACAATAATAAAAAACTTAAAAGAATCATGCGCTATCTTTCCTCTATCATTGTTAGTCACTTTTCTTTTTCCCTTGGATTGGATCCTTTGTAAAATGCATCTATCATGGTTATATGTAATATTTTTTGTATTATATAAATTTCACATATGTGTATATAAAATTATTCTCATTTTTTATTTAATAAAACCTCGATTTAATCTCCTTGGGAATATTTTGTGAGGATGGATGGTTTAGATATTCCTCAAAAGCAATTATACCATTTTTTTCTTTTAGATTTAATTAAAAAATGTTATAAAGTTAAATTAAATTAACGTATTTGTAATATATTTTGATTTTAAAATAAGTTGCCATTTTTGGGCATGTGGTATTGATAAGCTTTGTATTGGGAAATCGTATTGTAACAAAATAATTAAAAGCCTAGATCCATAACATAATAATCAAAAGCCTAGATGACCCATGTTATTCATAAACCATGGTATTATGATTTTCTTCAGCCCTCTCCCTCTTCGGCCCTCTATCTTTTTCTTCTAGATATTGGCTCATAATATTATAAAAACAATTATTTTAAAAATTAAAAATATCCTTGGCAAATATTCATGATTAATAATCTTGTTATATTTTAAATATTAAATTTTTATCAACTTGTCAATTAAATTTAAAGATAGCTATAAAATCACTATTTGAATTTATATGATAAAATATATATTAATTTACTAATATTATTTATATATTATATATTTTAATATAGTATAATATTATATTTTTTATTCATAATTTTATTAATAAAAAAATTACAATAAAAAAATTAAATTTAAAAAATATTTCACATCTCTAATTACTACATATCTTCACTAATTTTTAATCTCTAACTATGGCATCTCTAACAATAATTTTATGTTTTAAGCCATCCCTTCTTGCTTTATTTGATTTTCAATTAATAATGCTTTATTTGATTTTCAATTAATAATGCATTGAATCCATAACTTCTTTGAGCAACATCTCTAAATGTATCTGGTTTATTCATCCTCTATTACTACAGACGGCCCTGAAATCCATGTGTGAAAAAAAAAACTTTTATTATTATCAAAATAAGTTGCCTTCCAAATTATACATCAAATATTGTGCACAGGATGAAGGAAGCTGCTCCAACGACTGTATGTGGCATTTTCCAGTATTTGCTGAATGAAGTTGTAACTGAGTCATCTAAGAAAATTTCTGCAGTAAGCCGAGCTGAAGCGGTTCTAATATCAAATATATTGTACATAATGTATACATAAGAAATTCTCTGGTAGAAAGCTGCTAGTCCTCCATTAAATAGTTGGGAATTAACAAGTAGATCTATGCCGGCCGATATCAAATATATTGTACATAATGTATACATAGGAAATTCTCTGGTAGAAATCTGCTAGGTCTCCATTAAATAAATAGTTGGGAAGTAACAAGTAGATCTATGCCGGCCGGTATGTCAATGCTTCAGTCTATGAATGAGTAAGCAGCTAAAAACACATTCAAGCTTTTGTTCATTTTTTATTTGAGATAAATCCCAAACAACTTAACTTTCCTTTACACGGAACTGAAACTGCATCGAACATAGTAGATGTGTATGAGAAGAAAGATCCCCAACAATAACATCAACATCAACAGAAACATGCATTAAACATAGTAGATGTGTATGAGAAGAAAGATCCCCCAACAATAACATCAACATCAACAGAAACATGCATTAATCCATTGTTTTAGAATTTT
>CM076577.1:160199728-160357827 GCA_034641835.2 Pinus albicaulis | reverse complement strand
TATTTCCTTTGGACCTGAGGTTGCATGGAAAGTGTTCAACAAAATATTTGAAAAAAAAAGTATTTAACAAAAAAAATGGTAACAATGGAAATGTTAGGGTACCTTAATTTAAGAGGGCTTTGAAATCAAAGCAAGATTTCAAATTATTGCCAAGCCTATCATAGGGAAACCTTAATTTTTTGGGTGAACTTTCTTGATTTTATAGTAAATAAAAAGTAAAAAGTAGAGCAGAAATAACTTTGTTTGCAGGAAACCTACTTGATGACCATTATCTATTGTCTAACAAATGCAAAGACACTATTCTAATTTTGGTGTCGTGCCTAGAAAAAGGAGAGATGGGAAAACATGTATTTTAATCCTTGGAGACTATTTCTTTCAAGGATGCAATCTCAAATAAACCCCTCCACTTCAATGACTATAATTTGTAATCAAGTTTACAATATTTAAAATTACCAAAGAGTTATTAATCGTAGGTGTCATTAATTAATGGGTAAAGTAAAAACCACAAAACGTGTTGCAAATAAATGCCCTCTATTAGCATGCACTTTAAATGTGCATGTTTCCTTATGAGCACAAGCTATAAAGGTCACAATGGTAGAGTTCTCTGAGCAAGAGGTCACAAACCCTTTCTGTGAATCACATGCATTGAAGTCTGATTCACAACACCTATATTAGAATTTTACAAGTGGATATATTCAAACAAGAAAAAAATTACTATGAAGTGTATCTATACTCCAAAGATTTATTTATTATCCAATTTTCTTATCTGGATTACTATCCCAAATAATTTGAGGAGTGTCCTCTAGGGAAGAGAAAATCCTTTGTTATCCCAAAGTTCCCACACTTCAACCCAACCATTATGTCTGTCACCAAAATGGCAATTTGGTTTCATCTCATTTTCCAATACTATTTTGGAATTTATCAGTGTTTGTATATATTGTTAATACTTAGGGAAAAAATTAGAAACAAATCTTGAAAAGATTAAGTTTTTTTTTTCGCATATGCTTGACTCAATCACTTCTAGAAAAAATCAACTATGATTGATGAGACAAACCAAAAGCATGACTAGTTTCACATACTAGACATCTACCTTATTATCATTAACATGGGAAACCTAGATGCAACCTCAAAAGGACTAATTAGCAAGGTTAAGAGGCCAAATATCCAGTATATCCAAAAAAATAAGTTCATGCAATTGGAACAACACTGCACAAAAGCATGAGACCCTTCTTTGCCACTTATTCGTAAGCTATTATATTTGTTGTGTATTACCATATTTTGAAACATGATTTTGGATTTGACTCTTAATAATGGACAAATTGAACTTTGTCCATCTTATTTCAAAACTTCATGCCATGCTCCTTGGAAATTTTGATGTATGTTGATATGATCCTATGATATTGTTGAATATGTTATTTTCAAGTCGAGAAAATATGATCAAGCACAATTTCCAATCGAGTGAGAATTGGTTCTACCTATAGTTATAATCATTAATGTTTAGCTCTATCCTTACTCCACATAGTACAAATATTTTGGGATTTTAGCTTTGATAGGAAATGGTGTCTCTAACTACCATTTTGATCATCCAACCTCCCATTTGCAATATTAAATCGACTTAATGGTCAATGCTCTAATCCATCCTCGCAAAAGACATGGTAACAATCCTAACAATTTTTTGAGTCTTCATGATTTCAATTTACAAGCAAGTCATGAAAAATTTGCATTATACAATGGAAACTCTTCAAGTCTTCACAATATCCAGCAACAACTTCCCCACCTAGCACTCAAACCTTCAAGTTTTAATCTCTATTCTCCTCCATCCATAGACTACTAAATAGTCAATGCTAGGAAAATAATATTAAAAGAGAAAAAATTGGTATAAAAGAACGTGAGATTTGTGATTTTATTAAATGTTAGAATTTTTAATTTTCATTTATAATCTAAACACAAAGTAAAAAATAATTATTTTTCTATATAGTCCAAATAATCCAATCAACAACTCAGCTCAAGGCCACTCTAAAGTAAAGCCTTCCTCCTACAATGCAACCAAACTTACATCCAAACATTCCTTTCCCATGATAGTAATCAATGTTATTGTGTACTATGGTGCTTCTAAAAAATATTATAGATGTTTTTAAATACTCCTTTTGTTTCTTGAACATCTCTTGGAAAAATATCTTGTGATTCCATTTATGGTAACATGATTTGGGCACTAACAAGGTTAATAAAAAAATGACTTATGAACCCAACAATTGCATGCAAATAAATTGAAATTTTGCACAGCAAATTGAAAAGAGAAAATCAAACAGACTCTATGACCAACAATAGGAGGTAGCAAAAACCTTCAAATTTTACCAACCCCTTCAGTTATTGTCAATTGAAAATATCATTATGGAAACAGACACACCGAACACTATAGTTCAATATGAAAATACAAAATTTTGTTCCACAATTCATTATAGGATCCTAAAATGAAAATTTGACTATTTATATGATTGGCATGCATCACGATGCAATTTCAAATTGCCAATATATGATAAGTGAACTAAATTATAATCATCTCTCACGGAATTAACTACATTAAATGTCTAGAAAAACAAAATATTTTCTAGAGATGTAATTTTAAAACAAAAATACCATTGGCTTCAAAAGTCAAATTTTGATAACAACACATTTTAGAACATTAAACACTACTAGTAAAATAATCTTGAAAGAGCAAAAATTAGCTTAGTAAGATCCTTGGTATAAAAGAATGTCATATTTGTGGTTGCAAAAAACAGGATTTCCCCTATTCCAATTTAACTTCTCCACAGTGCAAACATTTTCAAACACAATGTGTTGCATAATCAGATGTAATGATTCTCATCCTTACAACCATCTTAAAACAATCATATATGAAAGGTTATATTCCACAAGCTACGACCACTAATAGACTATGCCATCAATTACAAAATTACTATTCCTTGACCACTAATTAACATGACAAATATCCAGCCTTACTATCTCCCAATAATTTCATGGAATTTTAATAAGATATCTATTTACTCTTGGTGACTTCCCAAAGTCTGAGGATGCATCACATAACATGGACTTCCCTCTTCTTGGGTGCCAAGTCTAAGGAGAATATATTCTACTAAATTCGTTCAAGACTGCAATGAATAGATTATGTTCTCCAAGGTCCAAGGATGAGCTATTGATAGCAGAGGAATTATTGATGGCACGACCCAGAAATGGTGGGTTGGTGATTGCAACTGAGACCAAAACCATATTTTCCACAGTTTTCTCCACATCATTTATGGTATATTCTAACTCAAATGTACATTTGAGAGATTTGAAGTTCAAGGACAGTCCAAAAATCCATTTTGAAATAGCTTGGTCAACACATGTTCAAATCAAACTTGGAAATTGTTGCTCACGGGGATATTCCAAATACAAATGGAATTCACGTCTCAGCCTCTTGACATGTAGTGATTCAGAATTTCACAATTGCAACAGGAGATGATTGTGTTTCTGCAGTTACCCAAATTTCAGACATTGAAATCAACAAACTAGTTTGTGGGCATACGCACGAAATAAGTATTGGAAGTATTGGCAGCAGGGATTCAGAAGATACAGTTTGAGACATGGTCGTTAATGGATCTTCTCTCAATTTCACAGAAAATGAATCATTATTCCTAAAAACATGGCAGGGGATTCTGGGTATGCCCAACAAATAATCTTCCAACATGTGAACATGATTAACATCTCAAATCCCATTATTATGGACCAATATTACTGTGCCCCTCCATTGTGATGCCAAAATCAGTTAAAACCATGCAACAATCATATTTTCGTTGTTCAAGTTCACAACGTGACATACATAGACATCATTGGCACTTCGGTAACGAAAGAGACAATAAAACTTGCATGTAGCTGGACCGTTCCATGTACAAAAATTGTGATGGAGGGTATAAGCCTTCGCTTGGACAATGGAGACCCAACCACTTCTTTATCGGCTAATGTGCACGGTTCTAGTGATGGCCAAGTAATTCCTCCCATTAATTTCACATCACTGAGCTTACAAGCATTAAATTAATTTATTACTAGGATTTATCGGTCATCTCACTGGTTCAACAATTATCTTCTTCTGTGCCATGGTGGTGAGATGAAGTTGTTAGTTTGAAAATTATTTATAATTACCTTGAAATATGTGAATATTCTGCAACTAAAGACAACTCCGTAATGAATATGCATCGGCTATGGAGGAGAATGAGGAGTATGTAGGAATTGAAGACCAAGGTCATGAGGCTTTTGTTTATGGGTAACCCATCATTAAGCGACTATGAGGATGATGAATATTATGATTTTTTTTATAAAGAAGCTTCGTTCAGAAATAAGAAGACTCGGGGTGGGCCATCTGTCTATTAAAAAAGTAACTAAGTGAGCCTGGAAGATGTTGAGGGCTTATAAGTACTAAAAATTCATGTTCTCCATCCAAACACTCTTCCCATGTACACTTTGAGGGTCAAAAAAATCATTATTAACCCCTCAAAACCCACTTTCTCTAATGTTAGTGTCGAAAAGTGAAGAAAAATTCAAAAAATTAATAAGTGGTGATTTGCTTATTATTTTTCCAAGTCAAAGGGGGCAAGGAAAATGACATTGAAAATCAAGGTGTAGTCAAAGGCTGAGTCAAAGGGTGATTGGAGCATCCACCTAGGGTCCACAAGTTCAAGTGCCAAACAAGCCAAGACAAGGAGGGAGCACATTGAATTCTGTAGATACCACAAATTGATGTATACCCAACCTCAATCCCCACTTTATGTTCCACACATATTCATTGGAAGAAAGGGAAATTCGAAGTACACTTTGTTAGTTCCAAACTCCACGTAGCAACCTGAGAATACTCCACACAACAGCATGTACACATGTTCTGGTAAGGTTTAATTGGCAATTTTCAAGGAAAATTTATTTCAGAGTTGGAAAGTTGGACTACCCTTAGCCTCCCTCCTGCATCTATTCATCTCAGCCTTCATGCAATCTATTCACAACAAACTACAACTAACACATAGCACCAGAGTGGAGATACACAGATAGTCTATAAAGGACATACACAACAGTATTGGACACATGTTTGATGGATGAGTTAAGTAAGAAATTAGCTAAGATTTTTTGGGAGTCTACTCCCCTTTCAACTCCACTCATTGTACACATGTATTACTCAGCCAATTCACACAGTAGTTTAGAGGATGAGTTAAAAAAAAAATTAACTCATATTTTTTTGGAGTCTACTCCCCTTTCAAATCCACTAATTGCACACATGTATTATTCAGCCAATTCACACAGTAGTTTAGAGGGTTTTTTCTCAGCCGATAGAGTATTCTATAGCCAGTCACAAGAACAACAAAATAAGGACAAAAATGCAGAATACAAAATCTTCAAACAGAGATTAACAACAATTGTTTTTTGTTACAATACATGTGTACACAAGATGATTGAGAGTTCGAGTCTCAGAAACAATATTATACTTTCAAATAGTGCTTGGTTTGAGATTCAGGCTTGTTAAGACTCGAATATTATACTTTCAAGCGATGCTTGGTTTTAGATTCAGGCTAGTTTGGCAAGAGTTGTGCTTGATTTTTCCCATAATCTTCTGTATCAGTAGGTTTCTTGTGAGTGAGCAGGAATGGTCGACTTAGTTAAATATATATTTGCAGCTTTCTTGGTCATTTTCATGATAATGCTGGGCATAACAGTAGCTACCCCCAGTCCGACAATGTAAATAGGCACTGCTTCAATGACCTTCTTTCCTTCCCTATTTTTCGTTCTAATCACCTCTTTCTTTCCATTCTTGGCTTCTCCACTCTTCAAATGAAATGTATTATGGCTGATCTTTAGCCCCTATTTTAGGATCATGGAGATCTTGCTATTATTTTTTCCTCTTATGTGATATATGTCATTCTTTATTACACAAAAGGTGTTTAATTTTGAATCATTCCACCGCTCACCATAGTCGACTTTTTATTTTCTACCGTTGTTTTTTATTCAAGTAAACAATGTCACATTGTATGTATTATGGCTGATCTTTAGCCCCTATTTTAGGATCATGGAGATCTTGCTATTATTTTTTCCTCTTATGTGATATATGTCATTCTTTATTACACAAAATGTGTTTACTTTTGAATCATTCCACCGCTCAGCATAGTCGACTTTTTATTTTCTACCGTTGTTTTTTATTCAAGTAAACAATGTCACATTGTAGCGTTTTTGTCCATGCATCAGCCATAACTGGAATCACGTATTAATAGAAATGGAAACTAATTGCAAGCCATCTTGAAACTAATTGGAAACTAGTACGTTAATTGGAAATTGCAGCACACTAAATGGAAATTAATTTTGAGTATAGAAATTTTTTAATTTGATTGTTTTCTTTAATAATTTAAAAAGCTAAAAATCTTAGAGAATCACGAATGTGTCACAATTTTTCTTATTTTATTGAATATTCTGATTTTTTTTCCCTTTTTCGGAGGAAGATTTGAATGCTTTGATAGTATTGTGGATATTAGAGAAGATATTGCCATGTTTTTAACTACAGAGATGCTTATTTTGCACTGATCAACTTGATAGTTTGTCTCGATATGGCCCTGGTACCTACTTGATCAGGATTTTAGCTTCTTTCTTGGGACACACTGTTTTTACCAGCAAATGGCGATCACATATTTGCATGATTTGCTTATTAGTCTTCTGCATGTCTGGCCTTAAGCGGCCGCATTGGAGGCATTTCCATTTAAATGGACTATTTATAAATTTGTGTGTGTTCGTAGGTTCTTTAAACTCCGTCGAACTTATAGTTATTTTTTCAACACAATAGAAATTAAAATAAAATCCTAGTCGGGATGATATCATTACAAGGTTCAGATATGAAGGGAAAATGTTGCCTCTTCTAGTATCCTATCTTTTGTGGCAAGGAAGATCGTTAGAGAATTTTCGTTTCCAATATCGAACTCATGACAGATTTTCTCATCTTCTTCTGCATGTATGGTATTCACCAACCGCTTTGTAGATGTTTTTATTTCAACAAAATAAAAAAAAAATTTGCTAGTTATTATCGGTTCTTTAAGCTCTGTCTGTCATTTTTCCAGCAAAGTAGAGAGATTTATGTAAAATCATGGATAAAACCCTAGAAGGTAGAAAGATAAAACTAAAAAGTTACACGTTTTGGTTTGAGCATTCGTCATTTTCTCCTTTGTAAAGGGAGATTGAATTTTCCTTTTTTCTCTAACTCAGGCTAGATTTTCTCGTCTTAAGCATGTCTTGCTTGTTTGTTAGTCTTTAAACTTTATCTTCTACTCTATTGTCAGTTTTCTAGCACAGTAAAGAGATTCACTGTTTGGATAAACTACCTATAAGGTAGCCCAAGGGATTAGCTCAACCGGGTAGCCGAAGGGATGTTGTTAGACATGTGGAAAGCAAGTTCCTGGGTTAATTCCACATCCATGAAAGTGGGAAGGATCCCTTGGTATCCTCTTGTGGTTTTACTCTGGAAAAATTGGTGAAAAACCTGGCAATAAGGTAGATATTTAAACGAAAAGTATAAATTAAAAAAAAAAAACTCTTGTAGTTCATTTCTTATGTAATTTTATCATATTTAAAGAAAAATACGATCATATAGTTTTTTGAATACCTCACAACCATAGGTGAACAATGTGCTAGCAAATTTTCTTTTGGAATTTTCACTATAATACTGTTTTAGCTCCTTATTTTCAATACTGCACTGTCCAATTTTTATTTTCTAATTTTATCCTTGCATTCATTGTGCACCAACTGTTGTGCTGAGGTAAATACAATAATTTCTATTACATTCAAGATTCTTTAATAATATTTTTTTGACTAGATTTTATCCTAAAGGTTTATTTACCCTGTAGGGAGGTAGTTTGGGATTCTGGCTGGCGATAGTTCACATATCAGCGTGAAGGAGTAAAACAACGCAGTAAATTTTGTTGTGATAAATTGTCTTTAATCTATTACAAGCTTGTAAAATAACCCGTTTGAAACATTTTTGACTAACAATATCAATGTCTTAACCTTTTATTGCCACTCAGTTCTTTACTTTTCAAGTAGGTTTACCAACATCATCTCTTCCCATATGAAAGTATGTCTAGAGAAAATCTGAACGATACTCTCTCTTTAGAGTCTGAAAATGGGATGGTTTTATCAGAACCTATTTTTGATGAAGGAAAGTACATTCTACATGAAAATGTCACCAAGGTTTCTGGTCTCCATACAAACTACTACTAAACTCCATTACTCTCGAGTCTCTTCCTTTTCACTGCCCTTGTATCTTGATTTTGTGATTTGACATGATGCAATCATTCCTCTTTTATTCTGGTTTTTTCCATTTCTCTATTTTTGACCAAAAGCACTTTCTTTCTTCACCTTATCTATGTGTATTTTTTTTATTCTATTTGTTATTGCATGCAATCTTTGCTTCATCAGATTTCCCTAGGGTTAACATGTTATCATGGAGATCACCCTTTTTAATGTCCAAATAAAGTTCTGAACAAGGTAATTGGTTCTCTCTTTTCCATAAATTTGTGACACACTAAAAAAAAATTGACTCCTAGAGTGGAACATATAAGTGCCAATTATGGACAAAGATTTTAACTAGAAAATAAAATCCTGTCATCTGTATATATGTTAAGGCAATATCTGTACATCCTATTAACCTTTTTTAGTGTCCTTTTTGTTTCCTTCATGGTCACAAAATTTATTCATAAGATTTGAATATACATATTTTTGCCCAAATTTGCAAGTTTTTTTCCAACTAACATAGATCAATATTAACCGAGGATCAATACATAGTGAGTCTACAAGAATCAAAGACCTTCAAAAAATTTGTGGTCTGCTTAATTAGTATTGATTAATTAATGTATATATATATATATAGATATCTCTGCCTTAGCTGTCAAGCACCTTTCTTCTCTTGGAATAAATAATGCTTAAGTTATCTCATTATGGATCTCTCTCCTATTTTAGGATGCAAGATTAGCTTGAATTGCAAGTGTCGATTTTTATTTTTAAAATTTTTCCCTTTGTTTCTCTGTAATATGTCATAATACAGATATTATATTTTCATCTTTTGTTCAAAGCCACTCATTGTAGTATATCCTTAACTCTATATCTTATTCTTAATATAAATATTTTCTCTTGCTGAGCCTGTTTATCTCGACAAGATGATTTTTATTTTAAAATTTTTTCCCTTTGTTTCTCTGTATGTCATAATACAGATATTATCTTTGCATCTTTTGTTCAAAGTGACTCATTGTAGTATATCCTTAACTCTATATATTATTCTTAATATAAATATTTTCTCTTGCTGAGCCTGTTTATCTCGACAAGATATCCTGGTTTTAGGAAATTGCATTTTCTTCTTGTTTTTATATTACATTTTTCGTGGTTTTGTGAACATGTTGAAAATTTTGTTTTTCTCATATCTTCTAAATGTCATTAGATGGTCATATTTTTAGTGGTCATGCTTCTGTATCCATCATACCATCATATTATGTAATTATGGCATTTGTATTTCTGTGAAAAGATGGATCACTTCTATTTAATTGTCCCAAATGTTGTCCTGGATATAACTATTCCTTTTCACCCCTGTGCCAATAGTGACGAGTCTCATTGTATAAGGACTTTGGAGGCATGGTAAAATGCACTCACATATGCTAGCCTATCAAACTTTGAGCCTTATTTTTTATTGCAAACAATGTCTGTATTTTGGAATGCCCGTGCCTTTCACAGTGCTTGTGGATGTGAAGGAATCCTTTCCTTTGTAGCTGAGTTAAAACTCCAATTTCAGTGGAATAGGACTGACTTGGCTATTGCATTGATGGTAGTAGAGAAATATTCTTGAGATTTTTGTAAAGGTGCCCCAAAGACAAATAAGAAAGTGCTTCTCCCATATTGTACACATATTCCACCTAAATTAATTTAACAATATAAAAGCTAGCGTAGAGAAACTCGAGACAATTTTTTAAAGCGTAAATGGTCTTTTTATCCATCTCAATTCAATCAGAGTAGTGGGATTGACTTTGCTCTTCTGATTATTTTAATAGGTAGCGTCCCTGTCTTATTTAGGCTGTTTGTATCTGGCATATTCCTATGGATCAAGTTTCAGATTCCCATTTAATTGTCATATTTGGTGATGTAGTCATGACTCATAAGCAGATTATGCCAGTTAGGGATATTGTGGGGAATGTGTGAAATTAATTCCATCATGTATCTCATCAATCATATTTTTCGTTCTTATGAAATAATGACTTGTGATTTCTGATATCATTAGTTTCATTTTTCAGGGAATTTGAAAGGATTAAAATCCAACCACGTGAAGTTCATGAGCACGTGACGCATTCCATGCCACCTAGGAAGGTTGATATCTTTAAATCACTCGAGGACTGGGAAGAAGACAATATATTGGTTCATTTAAAGACTTTTTATAAATCTTGGCAGCCACAGGAGTCAGGACGCTTTGCCTGATGCTTCTTCTGAGTGCTTCCTTGAAGAAGTTAGAGAGTTGCGGGAGCGGTCACTTGAATTACCAGATGACTATTTAGTTTTCCTTGTGGGAGATATGATTATTGAGGAAGCATTTCCAACTTACCAGACCATGATCAACACCTTGGACAGTGTAAGAGATGAAACTGGTTCCAGTCCCACATCCCGGGCAAGGTGGACATGTATGTGTACAACTGAGGAAAATAGACACGGTGATCTTCTTAATAAGTATCTTTACTTATGTGGCCGAGTGGACATGAGACAAGTTGAGAAAACCATACAGTATTTGATTAGTTCTGGAATGGTAAGTGACAACACAAGAATTTAAACTTTACAAACATATGGTTGAAGTATTTTATTAAATTCACTATTAGTGTCAACAAGCTGTGGGATTGCATTTTGTAATGCTATTTTACTGGATTTTCTATATTTCATGTTGGGAGATTTCTTCAGGATATGGTTGATGAATATTATCTGACTTCACGTTTTGGCTTATTTAGGATCCACGCACAGAAAATAGCCCCTATCTATGCTTCCTATACACTTCTTTCTAGGAAATAGCAACATTCGTATCACATGGCAACACTGGAAGATTTGCTAAAGGATACAGTGATTTGAAATTGGCTCAAATATGTGGAACTATTGCTGCAGATGAGAAGTGCCATGAGACCGAATATACTAAGATAGTGGGAAAGCTGTTTGAGATTGATCCCGATAAGTCTATGTTGCAACATCTTCAAGAACAACAATGAAACGAAAGACAAATTGTCCTAAATCTTGACGAGATAAACTACCTTAAGTGTATATTTTCACTTTTAGAGGAAACTGCTTTAGGGGAAACTGCTAGTATATTCGTTTCTGATCGATGGCCAGAGTATTTTGTATGTTTAGACAAATTTATGAATCCATTTTTTCACCATTTAGTAAATCATGGATTTTTCATGCTCCTTAAGAAAACTAACAAAAAATTCAAAATAAAACGCATCATTTAAAACCCAACGAACTTGGAAATGCTATAAATTAACTAACTACAAATATAATCACAAAAGGCTAAAGATTAAAACTTAAATGCACCTAGATCATCTGTAGAACAAGTGGCAGGACAATGTGAGATAGAATAAGCAAGATGATGATTTCATCAAGAAATCGAGTTTGAAAAAATTACCTCGTCATCGGTTTCAGCCTCCTCGCTGCCGGAAGCATCTTGATCGTCATCTGGGCTGGACACATCCGTCGGCTGATTGTCTTCATCATTGTCTGCCATAGGCTGAGTTATGACTTCGAGTCTTCATGGTCCTCCTTTTATTATTAGAACCATACGTTTGTATATTTTTTATTCGATACAACTCAACGAGAGTCACAGAGATCTAGATCAAAAAACAGACAGAGTTTACAGAACATCAAAACACCAAGCCTAGGGATAGTTACCAGCATAGAGCTCTACCACCAACAAGATTATTACAGAACCAAAACATAAGACCACTTGCAGACAAAAATAAAAACCTAGGGCAACATCATATTTCCTATCTCCTTTAGCTTCCACCATTAGAACCACCACCATCGCTGTAGTCACCACCACCGCCATAACCACGGTTTCCACGATCAACGCTTCCACTGTAACCCCATCACCACCGCCCCTATCGTAGCCATGCAAGCCACAGCCTCCACTACCGCCCCAGTTTCCTCTAGACTGCGCTGGGTTAATGGTGAAGCTCCTCCCATCAAGCATCTTGCCATTCATTGCGTCAATGGCATATCTCATCGATTACCAGGGTCATACCGCCCCATTAACCAATCAGCGCAAATTCGAAACCCTTGGACCAGCTTTTGCTGTCGTTCTAGTGATTCTAGTGGATTTCAGTAAAAAGAGTAAAAAAAATTTCACCGCCATTTTTTATTAATTTATTTTTATTTTAAATTTTCCCTCCTTTATTAATTTATTTTCATTTTAAATTTTCCCTCCAAATGCATTTGTTTTTACCTTCTCAGATTTTAGTAAAAAGAGTAAAAAAAATTCACTGCCATTTTTTATTAATTTATTTTCATTTTTTCAGCCTTCTAACCATGGATTGGGAAATTTTCCCTCCAAATGCATTTGTTTTTACTTTCTCGGATTTCAGTAAAAAGAGTAAAAAAACTTGACCACCATTTTTTATTAATTTATTTTCATTTTTTCAGCCTTCTATCCGTGGATTGGGAAATTTTCCCTCCTAATGCATTTGTTTTTACCTTCCAAAATTTGAGAGAGTGCGAAGGATTCCTCAAGGTTTAGAAGTTGCAGCCTTTTTTATGCATTTCCTCGCAATGAGGATCACCAGAGCCTCTTGAGTCCTTGTTGGTCTAGGGAAAAGGTTCTCAAGGAAGCAATGAAACATATTGGCCTTAATATATCAGTAGTTTTAGATGTGAATATATCTCATTTATATAGTATAATAATTATATTATTGTTGTAGTTTTAATCATTGTTGAGTTATAGAGTTAATGAATATATGTAAGTGTAGGTAATGATTTTAATGGTGGGTGTTATAAGATTAATTTAAGGAAATTGAAAAATGGAGAGGGTCATGAAATCAATACAAATATTTTCTTAGGGTTTAAGGGTTTTCAAGGTGGTGGAATATTTCAATTAAGAGAAATGTATAGAAATTTAGGAAATATTGATAAAAATTGCACATATGTATATGTTGTGGTGCAAATGTAACAATTTTTTTGAAATTATTTTGTAAGGTATGACAATGGCCAAGTTTTCCATTTTTTTTAGAAGTATACATGTGTATGTAATGGTGGAATAAATGACTTATGTTAGGTGGGATGAGGTTGAACCCCAAAAAATACAAGCAAGGAGATCAATCTAGTAACGTTGGTGGTGTGGGTCAACGAGCATTGGGCTATTTAACTTGCTTTCACATACATTTGTTTTTTGGATTTAAATTGTTTTCATGAACAAAAGCAAGTGGCAATTAATTGATTTTAGACATTTCAATGTGGTAGAAGCATCTCAAAAGATATGAAAGCACCACTTTAACTCAACAGTCACAACTAAGTGGTATCTATTCTATGAAATTCACTCTAGACTTGGACCTAACCCTATCTTAAATAAACAACCCCCTTAAGAGGGAAATTTTTCCCATGAGGGGTGAACATGTCACATGGCAATATTGAACACTTGTGGGGGAATAATAACACACTATTTTCACCCACCAAGCAAGAAGAAAGCCCTCATCAATGTTATGCACTACTTTAAATGGGTTGAGTGTCCTTGGATGCCTCGAACAATCGTATTGAATTTATGTGATCTTAACTAAGTTAACAAACAAAAAACGTATTCAATATTGGTAACAATATTTGCACACTATTTATTTCATTGACCATTCAAATGAGGCTTTACTACTTGTAACCAACCATACATGTATTTGATCAAGTTGACCAACCTAACACACTTCTACTAGTGATAACCAAAAGGTACATGTTGGTAATCGAGTGACCAATGTGGTATGCCTCAACATTCATAATTGAACATAAATGTTGTTGATGGGGTTGACTAGCCTAACATACTCTCGCAATTGTAGTTAAGCATGCATGTTGATAGGGTTAATCTCCAAGATATTGTTAATAAAAAATAGATGTTAATAACCAACCTAACACATCACTAACAATGAAAATGGAATGCGCATGTCAATAAATAAATTAATCGACATGACATGTTGTTCATTAAGATGATTGACATGACACACAACTCGCTAAGTTGACCAACTTGACAAACTATTGGTTTTTTCAATGAACTAAAATGCCTTTAATGAACACAACCAAATGTGCATGATGTTGAACAAGTAAACCAACCTGACATACCTTTAACAATAGTAACAATGCGTAAAATTTGTGGATTTGGAAAACCAAAGTAACATACCTATGATAATCATAATCGACCATAAATTCCTATTGTGATTAACTGTTCACAAGTTCCGTTGATTTCGTGAAAAATTAAGCATGTCATGCAACTCTTAAACTAACTTTTATACATATACAAATTAAGTTTGTATTTACTTGTTAGAATTGTGTTAAAGTGTTTCCCCTTTAAATGTCACAATTTTGAATCCAAGGGAAATTAAGGTGTGTATACATGTTGGATTGAGGGGTCCTGACCCAGGTTCGGAGTTCAAGGTTTGCCAACAAACCGCTATACTACTGGCCCTTTCGGTAGTGACCTACTTGGGTAGGTCAAAGTCTCACTCGAAGTAGTATGGGTGGGTGTTGGAACTAAGTTTCCGCACGCTGAGAAAGGATAGGTAAGGCAAGCAGAGCTGCGTCTAGCCCTGTGATACCTAGATCGCCTCTTTCTGTGCAGGGTCGATAGGTCTCTTTTTGCATCCACGTGCGCCAGATCTATAATTAAATACTTCTATGACAGTAGCACAATATTGCATAAAACAAAACAGAATAGATCCAGATACAACAAACACACTTACACAGATCTTTCATAGCTTGAATAAAGAATGCGCATAAAGCATTAATTACCAATGATTCGCACAAATAGTACAAATAGATTCAGTTGTCAAGCAACCTTTCTTATTCATCAATTCATCAATTCCTTCTTACAATACCCATCCTAGCCTGCGCACACAACAACAGGGTCCGCACATAGCTGGACTCTGGATCTTCGCGCACACAGCCAGCAGGAGTCCTTTCCCCAAAAACCCAAACATATATCTTAAACCACAGTTTGCATCAATAACTCTTAATTCTCTATCTTACAATACAAAATGTTCCTCTATTTATAATAATCTAGCCTAAAATTTCCTATGGTCTGCAAACCATGGTTTTCGGACCCCTGGTTTACCCTTTTCCCCATTACAATGCTTTCGAGACTTTGAACCACCCCAAAACCCCTGTGCTAGACTAAATATAATCAAAAGTATTCAAAATTGGACCAGTTTCGCAGCTCGTGGGAGATCTGGTTCCAAAAGTCTCCCAACACAATCTTGTGACTCGTCCCGAGTCACTGTGGTGGTGCGGTCGCTATCTGCGCATGCAAGGTATTGAAAGTGATGATGAGTGGAGGGATCACTTCCTGACTTTGGGCAGCACTCGTTGTGCGATATTGACAAGCTTTAGGGAGGCAGGGTCTTCCGGAGCCATGGTAACCTGCTCTAATATCCGGTGGAGACGCGCGATGGTGTTATGAGCAACCTGAGATATCTAGAAGGAGGTATTGCCCCACAAGTGCTTTCTGACGATGTGCTTGGCATGGAATACATATGAAATTGTGTCTATGAAGGCGTTGCGGGTTTTTAAGATGGCTAGACACTATGTAGGGATGAGGGAAGGCAAGGTAGCTTCGTCCTGATCGAAAGCAGCTTTCGTTTGTCGTACGTCTTCCTGGACACACTAAAGCATGGGGTGGAACTGGACCGCTGTCCATAGTTGCATAGTCGCCTCTACCAATTGAGTGCCTAGAGTAAGTTGTTCCTTAATAATATTCATGGCTTCCGTGATCAATGCAACCCATTGTACTTGAAATTTTGGGGGTATTTCATGCTACTGCCGTGCAGTCTGATCATGGTTATAGATCTCTTACAACACAGTGGTGTATAAATCCTATAACGCCTCATGGGGTATCTACACCAAGTTTATTTGCAGGTCCGGAGCTGTCGGGGCGTGGTCGCCAACCATGATAGTGCGAGGTAGCGAACAAATATGTCTTTCGCTGGTTGGTAGTCTGCAACTGCGGAGAAGTCACAACGTATGCCTATATTGCTTCATCCCTTCCATGCATAGGACTAGCTGCGACTTGACTGCGTCAGTGTTGGTGGCGAACTGTGGCAATTTCATTCCCTCCTTCATGGTATCTTTCGAGGCCATCCGGCTGGAGCCTGCGATCATTCTAGGGTTGTAAAGGTTGGGAACTCTTGTCGTGCAGCTATGGTGCCCCTCTGCCCAGGGTTTAAAGTCAATTCTCCTTGTAGGGAGCTAGAGGCCAATCATCTTATCAATCTTGGCATCCCTAGACCCTCTCAAAACGATGTCTACAGGCGCTAAACTAGTAGGTGTCGAAGGGTGAGGGACTGCCATAGAAAAAAAAGGACAGGCTTCTCAGAAAACGTTAAAGATCCCAATAAGTAAGCAGTAGAATAACAGAGATAGGGTATAGAGATGATATGAAACCCTGAGCACAACTATATTGTTGACCTTATACTGTTCGGGGCTATCCAATGGTAGAGTAAAAACCTCACTTGAAACTTACCATCGATCGTCCACAACAAACTCACCATAAATTGCCGTATTGATGGCCAGCCGCCCATTTTTTGTAATGGTAAGGTTCCCTTCTCACCAAAGTGCAGTGGGCTAACAGTCATTATTCATACCTGAGGGCTTTCCCATGGATTTACAGATTTTGGATGACGCTTGTGCACTGCTCGCATACTTCGAATTAAATCTGATGCCAGGTGTTTTGTAATACAGTCTAGGTACCACTCCAGTAACTTGACCACCGTACTTCTTGAAAGGTGTTATTTTCCCTTAGTTATGGTGTCTGTGTGCGGCAGAGATGCGTTGAGTTTCCTTGTGCCATCTGCCACCTCAAATGTTCGCAGACACTCAGCCTGCAAATTCTTCGAATTGCGCGTGTATTGGTGCAGCTCCGCATCTAAATACCATGCAGTCAGACGCAAGCCTGGATCATGGATAACTAGGTGAACTTGTTTGTTTGGGGTCTTGTTGCACCCTTGTTCTTCCCATGCCAGCAAATATCTGTGCAGATCCTCTAACCCAAGGAACCGCTCGATCCATCTTCCAGCTGGGGCTCCAAATCGCAGGACCATCTTATCCCGACAATCCTCCCAAGTCTGGAATACCAGCACGTGTGTATCCCACAATTGCGTAGGCGCTCCACGCAGAACTAGCAGAAGTGCCCCTAGCCTACGCTCCTTGGGAACTTTGGCTTCAAACGAGCATAAAAAATACTTAATGTCACCCACGTCCTCAAGGTAGGGCAGGTATATTACCTCGGCGGAGATGCAGTGGAGGTTCCTTGTCACTCGAAGACATCATAGCGCCAAAAATTCATGCAACCAGCCTTGCCAATTCTTTAGTTCCCCATAAAAGTCAAAAAAGCATTCACTGTCCTTTTCCCAGTAGAGTACTCCTTCCGCCGTGGGGTTAATCCAGTCTTCGTCCTGCGTAGTCAATTTGTAAATGTGATCTATTTCTTCCTCATTGCGTGCTGGCTCTGTATACCGCGCACCTTCTACGGGATCCAGTGGTACTATTACGCGCGTACCATTATTTTCAAACACCATGCTACGCTTTTTGAGATTGATGACACCGCCCATATCTATAGCCCAGTTTAGTCCTAGGACTGTAGGGTAGGGATCCACATCTTCCACAATTTCTATTACTTCAAATTCAGCTAGGAATTTTACTACTACAATATCTACCATGAATTTTTGCAGCCTTCCCAGAGGGATGATCTTTTGTTGATTTTCCATGCGCAGCTGATGGTGGACCATTCCAATTTAGGATCTCCCATTTGTTGCCATGTTTTCTTTGGTAATACGTTCACATTTGATCCAAGATATAAACTAGCTTGATCCATTTCATAGTCACCAATCTGCACAGTCAACCGCATTTCTCTTCCGGTGCGTTTTTTTATATCTGTATAGCTTGTGTACATCCTTGGTCCCGGGAATTGGATCCGGCCAAGCTGCGGAGATATGCACTAATGCTTAAAGGTTCTCTATTGCCTGTGGGTTATGTAGTAGCTTCAGACATGCTTGCAGAAAGGGCTCAACCCCCTCCTCTATCTAAAGGTGTGTCGACATTTACGCAGTAGCTACTATTGTTGCTTGTCCCTTGCTAATGTTCGATCCTTCCTGAGAGGTCATAGGACCCCTGGCAGGTGCTTCCCTTGCTCCCTGGGTGACCATCCCACTGCGTGTTATGACGTTTACACTCAGGACTATTTTTCTTAGCTCGGCTTTAACTCTTTGCACATTCTGCGTAGGGGTGGGTTATTTTTCCTGCATCTTGGCTATTAAAATTGGGCAATCTTCAACCACATGGTCCAGCTGTCTTAAATATTTGCACGATTCCCTAGTGGAATTTGGGCAGTCCCTGGCGAAGTGTCCTATCTCCCCGTAGTTATAACAGATTAGCTGCCCACATCCTCCTCCTACGCTTCCTCCTCGACCTCCTCCACCTATTGTTGGAGAGCCTCCGAAGTTCGGAAAAGTTCTTAGCAACGTAGGGTCTGATTATGCCCTATAAAAGTTCCCACGATCTATCATCAAGTCATAAGTGTGATAGTTCTGCTCATCGTGTCCCACTGAACGACATAACCTACACCACTTTTGCTTCAGTTTTGGGACATACACACCTAGTCGAGGGCAATGGTTTGTATCATGTAACCCTGCTACACAGTGGTCATCACACCATAGCGCAGGTCCACTCAAGCTTGGTTGTGATAGGATGGGTTCCCCACTTGCTCCTGGGCATATCGGACTAGGTCCTCCTACCTGCATGTAATCCGCCAATAGAGGGCACTAATCCTTCATATGGCTAGATACCCGACATCGTATGCACCATAGGTTTGCACTGGCTTCTTTTCCTCGCTCCTTTCATAGGTTCTGAATTTCCATGTGCATAGCCCCAAACTGCTCCTGAATTTTCTGTACTCCTACCGACATATCTTCTCTGGGTGCAACTTCTAGTTTCATAGCAACTTCCACAGCTTTTTCCTGTGACTCAAAGGTTTGGTGAATCATTAGCGTATGCAGGTGGGGTAACAACATAGTGATGAACCATTCCTTATGTTTTCTATCGTCATACTCAAACCCTCCTTCCCTGATTTCTTTCTTCAGTTGATGATCAACCTCCCACACAGATTCAGACGCACCTTTCTTGAAGTCCTTTACTTCTGCTACCAACTGAGGGTAAGATTTTGGCTTCTGGAACTGTTGCTTTAGAGCATCTTTGATATCTTGAATAGATACACTACCATTTTGGAAAATGTATCACATATACCAGTCTAGTGCTCTGTCCTCGAATGCCAGGGACAATTGCGCCCTCTTCACCATATCGTTTGTCACATTTGCGCAGTCCAAACGAAGTCTGCAACAAACCAAAATTGGTCCATATCCTCATCCCCTACCCCCTTGAAGGTAGGTAGTCTCAGGTGCGCAACCATATCACTGTCCGGCGGGGGTGGTGGTATGGGTGAGTTCTTACCTTTGTGTGGCCTGGGCGGCGGTGTAGCTGGGGGGTCTTGCACAGCCGTTTCTTGCAAAAGGTTATAGGTATATCTCCCCCCATCGAGGTTGGTCCGATAGTATTTACCACTGCGCATCGCGCTCTCGTCTAGATCCAAGGTCATTCAGTCGGTATGACTACACAAAATGCTCTTTTCACACAGTAATATCTTAATCAGCAAGGGTAATGTCTTCAAAAATTTGCCCCGAAACCCTTTAAAGAATCGTAGTTCAGCCTCAGAGTAGGAGACAAAATAATCAATGGAAAATTATGTCAGAAATCCTCCTAGCACATTGTCCACCCACTGATCTATTGTGCATGCGATTTTATTATCAATCCTCTTCAGCTGCTGGATCAGGTCTGGGGTCCACTGAGTGACTCGCTCTTCCTTCCAACACTTCTGGAATTCTATGAGCCTAGCCAGCCACCCTTGAATCTCAATTTAAAATGTTACAAAGAATATTTCGTAACTTTCTGTAAGAATGTACCTATTTTTGCACCTTTCCACCGTTAACTTCTCGCTCCGATTTTATTTTACCGCAAATTCCTGGATCTGATTTTTGAACCACTCCTCAATTTTCTTCCTTTCAGGCTTCCAATACTCTCTTTTCATTACCCAATCCCTTTCTCAAAATGCTCCAGGTCCCAGCAACAGAACCATTTTTTGGCTCGAGGGGTCCTGACCCAGGTTCAAAGTTCAAGGTTTGCCAATAAACCCCTATACTACTGGCTCTTTCAGCAGTGACCTGCTTACGCAGGTCAAAGTCTCACCCGAAGTAGTATGGGTGGGTGCTGGAACTAGGTTTCTACACCCTGAGAAAGGATAGGTAAGGCAAGAAGAGCTGCGTCCGGCCCTGTGATACCTAGATCGCCTCTTTCTGCATAGGGTAGATAGGTCTCTTTTCGCATCCACGTGCGCTAGATCTATAATTATATAATTCTATGACAATAGCACAATATTGCATAAAACAGAACATAACGGATCTAGATACAACAAACACACTTACATAGATCTTTCATATCTTGAATACAAAATGCGCATAAAGAAGTAATTACCAATGATTCGCACAAACAGTACACATAGATTCAGTTCTCAAGCAACCTTTCTTATTCATCAATTCATCAATTCCTTCTTACAATACCCATCCTAGCTTGCACACACAGCAGCAGGTTCCGCACACAGTTGGAATCTGGATCTCGGTGCACACAACCAATAGGAGTCCTTTCCCCCAAAACCCAAACAAATATCTTAAACCACAGTTCGCATCAACAACTCTTCATTCTCTACCTTACAATACAAAATTTTCCTCTATTTATAATAATCTAGCCTAAACTTTCCTATGCTCTGCAAACTGTGGTTTTCGGACCCCTGGTTTACCCTTTTTCCCATTGCAATGCTTTCAGGTCTTTGAACCACCCCAAAACTCCTGTGCTAGACTAAATATAATCAAAATTATTCAAAATTGGACCAGTTTCGCTGTTGGCAGGAGACCCTGTTCCAACAATACCTCCATGGATTAAATAGTTAAATCATTGGATGAAGGGCATATATTGTCCCACGAACAAGGGGGTCTCACATGCCAATTTAGAATCTGCCTATATTATAACTTTATATTAAATAATATTATTAATCTCTTGTGTTAATATGAGAGCTTTTAATATTTAATAAACAGTTAAGTAGATTTCTCCTTCACTAATTAGTGAAGTATTTAATATTGGATGAGAGAGTTGTAAGGTTGAAATTTCTATACCTTGTGTTAATTATGGTGTTTGTACTATTTCAATGCAAAATTGGATTTCATACATATCCATGGATCCATTAAAGTCATTTACACATGCCAACCAAAGACAGTCAATAGTTGGTTTAGAACTAGTGATTGGGAGGAGTTCATTATCATATTCACCCAAAGGTTTCCATATTGGAGAAATTAGGGCATGTGTTTGATTTATGGGCTAATGTTTGAATGTTATGAGGAGAAAATTTAGTGCAAGTTCTTCTTATGGTAAGGTCCTACACCTCTTCCTTTATTTCTTAAAGTAAACTTGAAAGAAGTGATTGCAAATATATGATACATATAATGTGAAAACCATTCACAACATCGCGACATTAAACATTTACATGAGATGCAACTTATTTCATGTTCAATAGATTTTTTCCTTTAAAAAAGAAATATATGGTACCATGATATAATATAGTGATTCATCAAAATTGACCACCAAATAAATGACCTAAATGACAAATGTTATGTATGGTGAATATCATCCACCATAAACTATGATTATTAGCCACTCTGACACCCCTAGGTTTGTGGTCACTCATTGAAAATGACTCCAAGAGTTGTTTCGAGCTTCTTAAACTTATTCTTTCCCAAAATTCTGACAAGGATGTCTCATCATGTAGCATTCTTTTTTCTGCACCTTTCATCAAATTCTTTGCAACCGCATTTTTATGTTATCCTTAATTAACATTTCAATTCCACGTGTTTTCTTATTGTGTATTTTAAAGGGTTTCCTTCATTCTCATGGAAAACACGGAGTTTCATTCATGGGTCCTTCTTTGTTTTGGGGACCATCTCATTACTTGCAGTGGTTTCTCCCTAAATCAACACATGGAAATCATGGTGTGATCAAAGAAAACATATTAGCACCTAAAAGGCCATCGATTTCGAGTTAATCCATAGCCTACGGCATGGAAATTTTTTTTGTTTGAATAAATTTTGTTAGTAATCATTGTGAGTAAAAATGTAATGCAGTTTGGCTTGGCATCTTCTTGCTACATTAGGGGTTTTAATGGGTTAGGGGTTAAGGGTTTAGGGATTAGGGGTTAAGGGTTTAGAGGTTTAGGGTTTGGGGGTTCAATGGGTTAGGGGTTTAGAGGTTTAGGGGTTAGGGGATTTAATAGTTAAGGATTTTATGGGTTAGGGGTTAATGGGGTTAGGTTTAGGGGGTTAAATGGTTATGGTTTTAGGGGTTTTTGGGGTTAAATGGGTTAGGGGTCAGGAATTAGGGTTTAAGGGATGAGGGGTTTAAGGTTTAGAGGTTTATGGTTTAGGGGGTTAAATGGGTTAGGGGTTCAAGCGTTTAGGGGGTTAAATGGGTTAGGGGTTCAAGCGTTTAGGGGGTTAAATGGGTTAGGGGTTAAGGTTTTATAGGTTTAGGGTTTAGGGGTTAAATGGGTTAGGGGTTAAGATGATAGTTTTGTTGGTCTTTGTTTGTGCACAATAGTTCTTTATTCTTTGTGTCTCAATGTAACAATTTTGTAGGTACTCTTTCTTGTTGCCATGTCTTCTCTATTTATTAATTCATAGTATTTGTTAGCCGTTGCTTTACAATTATTGATGAAAATTTCTATTGCAATTAAACCAAATGTATCTTCAATATCTAGTTTCAAACTCAGCCATAGTGTTGTCACAAAATTTGCATCTCAAGAATGGACATCTGATGAAGTCTCAATAACCACACTGCACCTCATGACTGCTACAGAAAATATTAAGTTCGAGTGTCCCACATTCATGAGAAAGTTGGCGATTATACTCTTGCTCCACCTGATTGTGTCATGGAAATACCCTTGTTTGTTGCAAAAACATCCTAATGTTGTTAACTCTGTCCCTTAACAGGCCAAGGAAACAGATGAGACTAAGAGGAATGGAAAGAACAACAAAGTTGGAGAGAGTACAAAAGACTAGGATGATTTAAAGGATAAGCTTGAAGAATGTAGTGATGAAACAACTGAAAGTTGTCCCAAACAAATAGTTGATAATGTGAAACCTTCTTCTGTACTATTCAAGTGAGACTACATTCATGTGAGAGAAAGAAGAGGCCATGCGACCAATAGGCATAGCTTGACAGAGATGGTATGGTTCCCTCTTTTTAATGAAAGATTTGATCTAAATTTTTATATCGAAGATTAACCATTTTTATCTTTCCAACAAGGGGGAATTAACCCGATCATAGGTCCCAAATAGACCTACTCTTGTCTAGAATGGATAATCCCAATGAGTTTTAAGGACTGTTATAAGGGTTATGGGAATAATGAGTTAGTGGTTAAGGGATTAAAGATTAGGGGCTTAGGGCTTAGGGGAATAAGGGCTTAGGGTTAGGGGTTAGGGGAATAAAGATTTAGTGGTTAAGGGGTTAAGGATTGGGGGGTTAGGGGATAGGGAATTTAGGTGCATTCATTGGAAGGTGTCTCTATGCTTCCTTGTGGTGGTGGGAGACGACATTTGGTTCCTTTGCTGCTGGTATTTTTTTTTCTATAGTGGGGGGTCTGGTCTCTCGACTCTACACACGGTGGGGTTCCTCGACCTTGGCGAATTATGAAGCCCCTGATTCGGTGTGGTTTTTCTCCCTACCTTGTCATCCATGGCCCTTTGGGGGTGGCAGACTCAGAAATAATCATGGCGGCTCCACGCCAGGGTGGAAATACTGCGGGCTTGCATGACTCATTAGTGTGGGTGCGCATGGGGGCGGTGGAGGAGGTAAGCATGGGGATAATAGAGGTGGGGTTTTGAGGGTTCAAAAGCACAGTCGTCGGGGTGGAGGAGGTCATGGTGGCAAGGGGAATCATGGGATTGATTGATTTGAGGTAAATGAGGGGAAATTTATCCAACATTGTTTTCTAGAGAACAATCGTGCACTTATCAATAGCCTGATGGAAAGAGTGGACACAACTGAGAGATTATGTCATGAGGAGCATGCAGAGTATATGGAAAAATTGGACTGAGTGCACTATTTACAGTGCCAAGTCTGGGAGAGGCTGGTAGTTGTTTGGCGAGGCCAAAATCAACTCACTGAGAAAGTAGAAAAGATGGAGACTTGGTTGGTGCACTTTGAAGGGCACGGTCAGTGTGACTTCTACCCTCCACCGTATCTAGGAACAACCCTGGACAACCATGCATCCACCACGTTGGACAACTAGTATTCTATTTTGTGTTCTTTATGTTTTATACGTGTTTTGGTTCCTCTATCCCAACTGTTTATGGACAATGTCCCTAGTCCCTCTTTTGCATTTTTTTGCATCTCGTGCAATTTTTTGTTAACAAACCAAGTTGAGGTGAGACCACCTTCTTTGTAACTAGCTATATTTACTCCTTTTTTCCTACATGAATATAACATTGACTTACAAAAAAACAAAGTTTCATACATCATTAAAAATTTAACTAAGCTTCATACCTAAATTAACAAATGTTCATACCTATTTACTAAATAGGTCTATAAATATATATTGTAGGTTTATCTACTTAGTATTTATCAAATGTAAATATGATGATTTACTACTAGATTTAAATGAACTCACATGTTTAACATAAAAAATGTTATATTTATCGAGTCATTAAATGTAAATATGAAGATTTAACCTTGTATTTAAAACAACTCACACTTTTAACATAAATCAATGAAGTTTAAAAATTAAAATTTATGGCCAAATATTAAATATAAATATAGATATAAATTTGGCTATCTAATTAATATTACCTTTACTAAAATTATAATGAACACATTAATGTAAAGTTGATAGATGATTCATGAAATTATGTTAATTGTAGATGAATCCATCTGCACTGTTAACTTTATAAACAAAAGGGTATTCATAATTTCAACACTATAAATTCAAAGACCCCTTTGTCTCTAAATTTTAACACTACAAATGGATTCAGAGACACCTATAGTGAAATGTAACACTTTGGTACCAAAATTGCATTTTTCCATATATGATGTGACACAATTAAAAATTACTGACATAAATGACTAATTCATATACTTGTTGTACTTGTTATTTGGCCATATTTTTATTCTTGGACTATAATAGTCATTTACATTAATCATTATTAATTTTTTCACTTATTTACTAGTCATATATTTTAATCCTAGACTAAATTAGTCATTTAAGTTAGTCACATTTACTTTAGTCACTTATTATCTAGTCATATATTTTATCCGTAGAATAAATTAGTCATTTAAGTTAGTCACTTATTATCTAGTCGTATATTTTATTCCAAGACTAAATTAGTCATTTAAGTCAGTCATTTTTAGTTCGGTCACATAAAATTACTCAAATTTAGTAGTAATTCACTTGAAATAATTGCGGTGACTAACATTTTTAGTCACGTAGTCATTAATTTCATCATTTTTTACTAGTGAAGGTATAGTAGTAGATCCTGAAAAGATAAAGACTATTATGGAATGGAGGGTACCAAAAAGCGTAGCAGACATATGCTCTTTTATGGGATTGGCTAGATATTATCGGTGTTTTAGCGAGGGGTTCTCTAAAATTGCTTTTCCCATAACTTCCTTGCAGCGAAAATGGCGAGTGTTTAAATGGACTAATGAATTCCAAACTAACTTCGAATGGTTAAAACAACTAATCATTACAGATCCCGTATTGAAGGTGGCAGATCCAAACAAGGAATTTGATGTTTTTACTGATGCTTGCACGAAAGAAGTGGGAGCAGTGTTGTCACAAAATGAAAAAGTTGTGGCATATGAATCTAGGACTCTAAAAGATCATAAAAAATGATATTTCGTGTATGATTTAGAGTTAACCATGGTGGTGTAGGCACTCAAGGTATATGATCAGGAGATCATGTCCATTGTCCAAAAATACTCAAAAATGAAACTGCTCAAAAGTGTTTGCAACTTGAGCGACTGGAAAGCTCTCTTCACTGCAATTCTGGCACCGTGAACGGTTCACAAAACAGAGGTCGTATGCAGTATTTATGAAGGTTTGAGAAGCCCAGTAAACTCCAAAAAATGACATTTTGACTAAGTTTGACTTAGCATAAACATTTTAAAAAAAAATATTATTTGAAAAATATTTTTATTATATAGTTTATTGGGCCAATCATCGAGTGCCACGTGGCTAGCCCGGAGGCTGCCACGTGGCCCAGGCCAGAGGTCAAAAGGCTATTGTAAAATTTTGGAGACGACAGGATTCGAACGGAGGACCTCCAACACCGAACGCACACGCCTGACCGCTCGGGCTACTAGTTAGTTCTTCGCTGTATACATTTTCACGGCTATTTTAGGTTCAATGTATAATGTGGCGCGGGTTTGGGAGGCCAGCCCCTAAGGGCAAGGCCCCCACCATATGTCCCCTCATCTAGAACCGTGGGCCTTCAACCGTCAGCTATTTAAAATGTTAACCCCTGCCGTCAGTGCGACAACCTTGGTCACATGCATTTTTTTTGAACCATGGCATAAAAAATTAAACCAGTGGACATAAAAACCTGGAATTAAATCCGCGACACTTTAACATGTAGTTTTTTGACATTTAATGTAACTACTAGTTTTTCGGCACTTTCGGCTGGCAGACCTCCAAGTTCAGTAGCGGTTGCCAATTTAGTCGGGTTAACTGGAGTTTCTCGAGTTTTGGAGGAGCTTTCGTAGGAGTGATTGGGTAAATTTTAGTTTGGGTCATAACCGTTTGGATATTCGACCATTTTTTAAGAATGAGTGCCATTTTTGTCTAATTTCGACATTCTGAATATATTGGCAGAGGTTTCAGAGCCATCAGAGGTCATCTTGTGCAGGTTTTTCTTTAGGAGAGGTGAAGGAGCCACCAGGGCCACTAGGGTGTTTTCAGTGTATTGAGCATCCATTCTCTTTTTTCTGCAAGTGAATGGTCATTCCTGATAATTCAAATATTTTGAAGCTTTTTTTACAGAGAGAGCAACAATTTGAGGCTTTCTATTACATGTACTTACCATTTTTGACCAATAAGATATGAGGGACATGCCATTGGGAGCTAGACTAGCAGATGTAGCCCAGGAGGGGTGAACTGCTTCATCAAATTTGATGAGTATTGTTATATGTGATTTTTATTTCTCTGTTATATATTTCTGCACAGTGTTATACAAGCTAATTTACATGCTCTAACCTCACATAAAAATATGTTTAACTAACTAAAACCATTTTTTTAACTTACAAGCTTCAGTGAACCTTATGCACACATTTTAATTACTGTTTGGATACTTAGCACAACAAAACTAATACATTCCATTCATATCAAGCTGGTATCGGAGCTTGGGTTAAGCTTGAGTTAAGCTAGAGTATTTTCTCTATTTAAAATTTGTGCAAAGGTTTTTTTTAACAGTTTTCAAGGGTTTTAATGCTTACTAGGCTAAAGCTTAAGAGAGGAGAAGGTCAATTGGTGAAATTTCAAAGTAATCCTCAGCCGAGGAGGGTAATAGTGCCATTATCTCCACCTTCAATTTCACCTAAAAGAGAAGCAGAAGAAGCCATAATCATGCCTTCAAGGGAGGAACAAGCCCATGAAGAAGTTGATCTCAAAGAGGAAGAAAGGGTGTTCAGGAAAGAATTTCTTGACTTAACTGAAATGGTGAGGGTACTTTATCAAGAAAGGAATGAAATACTAGAAGGAGAAGGATACAAAATTCACAAGGAAGGACAAGGATCATCAGGAGACCACAATGATGAAGAAAAATCCAAGAAGGGTAATAGAGGAAATGGAGACAGTGGAAATTCGCCATCATCACCCTCATCTTCATCTTCATCTTCATCATCCTCTACTTCATCTTTAGTACATCAGCCTTAAAATTCAAAGAACACTAGTAAAAATCCTTTTCTAAAACTTGATGTTAAGTTTGAATTGCCAATGTTTAATGGTGAAGTTAATTCAGAAAATATAGATAATTTGATTAGGCAATTAGAGGTCTATTTGAGAATTTAAAATTTTCATGATGATGACACCAAAATCCAAGTATCTTGATTGAGAATGGAAGGTGCAACACTTGTTTGGTGGGAAGCCAAGACAAAGGAGGAGATCAAGAAATATGGTAAGATTATCTTATCATGGACTGATTTCATTTCTGGAATAAAACAACAGTTTTATCCATTAGCTCACATGCAGAAAGACATAATGAACTGGAAAAATTTTAAACAATTGAAAGGACAAAATGTACAAGTGTATACTCAAGAATTTAGAAGAAGATCTCTTTTACTAAGAGTAGATTTGCATAGCCAAAAAACTTTGCTCAAGCATATAGGAGGCTTACATACCTACCTAAGACATACAATGCTCATGTTTAACCCTACAAGCCTAGATGAGGTTTGTGTTCAAGCCACACATTTAGATGCAAGAGGAAAACAAAACTTATATGGGAATGAGGAATGCGAGTTTAAAGGAAAATGAAAGAAAAAGATAACTGCAAATACTAGAAAAGAGAAGGGAAAATTATTCTGCGAACATTGTTCTAAAACTAGCCATGATGAGGACCATTGTTGGAAATTTCATCCAGAGCTGAAACCAGAAAGTTTTAAAGCCAAAGAGAAAGCCAAGGAAAAAGGCAAGACAATTGCAATCGCTGAACAAGACCTAGGGTTAGATTTAGGATATGAAACAAAAATCATAGCTATGGGACTAAATAACATAAAGGGGAAAGAGATTGAAAATCAACCCAGTTCTATTATTTCTAACTGTCACATAGAAACTCCAAGTGAAGAGAAGAGAATTGAACTGTTTCATGTGAGGGTCATTTCCAAACATACCAAGGTTGACACATTGTTTGACAGTGGGTCATAGGAAAATTTAATCTCTAAACACTTGGTCAAGAAACTTAATCTTGAGACCGTTCCACATCCAAAAACATATCCACTTGGTTGGATTTGTAAGGATGAAAATTTATAGGTTTCAAAGAAGTGCATGTTACGCTTTGCAATAACTACACATTTTATTGACACGGTTGAATTAGATGTTGTTCCGATTGATATAACAGGTATGGTGTTGGCCAATCCTTACTTGTATGACAAGAAAGCTATGTTCCATCACCATGAGAACAAATACCATTTATTCAAATATGGCAAGGAGTACATTGTGAGAGCTCATCACAAAAAACTAGTCTCTTATTTATTTAATGCAGGGTAGATGAAGAGGATCCTCAATGTAAGTCAAAACTTTACATTGATGATGATTAAGAAAAGATAAGTTGTACATAATCCTTTTCATATAAATGTTGATATATATAATGAGTTTCAATTTGAAAGCAGGTTGTCTTTGAAAGAAGATGAAAAGAAGTTGCAGTAGTCGATCTTGGTGTTGAACGGTGCTAAAAACAAAGTGTCAGTGAAATAAGTTGCAAAGGTCCAAGAGATGGAAAATCAACTTAGCAAAGAAGGCACAAGATTCAGTAACGTTCATTGCTGGTTTCAGAAAGGCATGATACAATGGCGAAGAAACTTGGTCAGGAATCGACACAAGTTTAAGGTGAATTCAACAAAAAATCGCAATAAGGACAAGATGCAAGGTGAATTAGCCATTTCAACCCTTCTCTTTGATATCTCGTTGATTTTTTAATTTGTCTCCATTTCTTCCGTTTGCACAATGTAATGTCGCAAAAGAAATCACGACCGCTTCCATGTCGAATCCTATAGTTGCCTTTCGACGACATGTATGTTTCTTCTTAGAGGAGTAATGATCAAGCTTAGGGTGTTAATTAAATATCATCCATTGATTTGTTTATATCATAAAAAAATATCCTTGTAATTTGAAATTCTATCTATCAATTTTATAAAATAAAATCAAATCATGAAGGCTTATTATGAAATAAACTATGCATAATAATAAAAAATGATATGAAATAAATTACGAGATATTATTTAATTGTAAAATGGTAAATAATTATTAAATATTTTATATTAATTGTGTTTTTTATTTTATATATTATATAATTTAATTTTATATAACATACTATAATATGTATAGGACGTTTGCAACTAACTAAATGTAGATACAATTCACTTCAACTTATATAATAATAATCGACTTAATGAGGGGTAATTAATGAAAACAAGAGCCATATCTATAGTTGGAATATCTCCATCCAAAAAGAGAGAAAAATCGAATAAATCATAGGGTTTAGAGCACTAAGAGACTCGAAAGACTTCAATTATTTAGGGGTACCTATATTTCTAAGATCTCCTGCTCCATATGCCTAGAAAAAGTTCATGATAAAAAAAAAAACTAAAATAATAAATTGGGGATGGATATGGCTCAACGATGCGGGTAGAGAAAAATTTGTGAAGTCTGTCTTGTCAACTGTCTCTTTGTATCAGTTTTCATCGCTACAAGCCCCTAAGTTCGTTTTACACCGAATGGGAATTTATATAAGGAAAATTTTGTGGGAGGGAGGTATAACATAAAACAAAAAATACCACTTGGTTAATTGGAAAATGGTGAGAGCTCCGAAACATAATGGTGGATTGGGAATAAGGGACCTAGGAATTAAAAACATTGCAATGGGAGAAAAGCTACATTGGACCATGATAAGAAGCCGAATCAATGGTGGATGCTGGTAATTAGGGAAAAATATTTAAATCAAAATTTTGACCGAGAGAGGAGAGAGGATAGAGGTTTGGGCTCCCCAATCTAGAAATTGATTAATTTCTCCTCGGACATTATAAGGGAATATATGAACAAAGTCCCATGGAATGAAGTCTCTATCAACATTTTCATGGACTCGATCCTGGGCCTACATCCCTTGGGTTCAGACCCCTCACTTGAGGATCTAAGAATCTAAATGAGTCAAGGAGGAGTGGAACATTTGAATCAAATCTCAGAATGCAATCAAAATGGTGGGTGGAAGTGATGGAAGATCAATAAAATTCTGGAGGGACTACTCCCACAAAGAGAAAATATTATAATAAAATAGTAGGTTTCTGCTCCATAGCTATCTCAGAATGGGATCAAAATGGTGGGTGGAAGTGATGGAAGATCAATAACATTCTGGAGGCCCTACTCACACAAAGAGAAAATCATATTGATAAAGTAGGAGGTTTCTGCTCCATAGCTCTCATAGTTGAAAATAAGTGGGGATGGAAAAATGTCAACTACACTGTTAAAGAAGAATATTCTCACCTGTTATTTAAATGCAATGTTCCCCATAAATCCTCCATCTGGAATAAAATATCGAATCTAAATGCTATCCCAAACGTAAATTTTTTTTGTTGGCTTCTTTCTCATAAAAAAATTCTCCAGCAGAGAACCTTAAAAAAATTCTCATTGGCCCTTCCAGATGCCCACTTTGTGAAAAATCGGAAGAGTCCATTCACCATATCTTTCTCCATTGTGAAGTGGCCAAGGAATTTTGGTCGGTGGTTCTAGGTCCTTGTTTTTGTAGGACTACTTAGCCGATATATCCTCTGCTCTTCTTCATTTCTTGGCCTAAATGCTATTTGGGCTCCCTTCATGCCAATAGAATATTCAAATAAATCTTGTCTGATCTTCCCAAGTATGTGTGCTAAAAAATCTAGCTTACCAGGAACAAAGCGATCTTCCGAATTATTTTCCCCTGAGTGAGCTATTCATCCATGAAAGCCCTCTAGTAGTGTATGGAATTGCATAGACCAAAATTCGAGTCCTTGTTGGATAAAATTTAATCCTCCTGGATCGTGTCTTGGGTTGGGACCCTTGTCCCCCAACCTCTGGTAAAATGTTTCCCTCCTCATGCCTAGTGGATTCTAAGATTGTCTTTTGAGGGGCTTGTGGAATGGATAAGATCTTCGAAACAATGGACTTTCCAATTTGATGGAGCATCAAAAGTTAATCCTAGGGTGGTAGGAGGGGGAGGGGTTTGCATTAATCCTGAAGGAAACATCGAAGACAAATATGTTTGGGCCTTGAAGGATGACAAGCAATAAAGCTAAGGCCTATGGTCTGTTCCTCAGACTTTTTCTAGCCCAAAAAAATGGCATCACGAAGATCCAAGTCTTAGGAGACTCAATGTTGATAATAAAACATATGAAATTGTTAGGATATTCCGACACATAGGAAATAGTTAAGAATAACTTAGTCTAGTGTAGAGTTAGGTAAAGTGTGTTTCTTTACCATGTACATTTGTAACTTATAATCCGATGGTCACGATTTGTAGTGATCCGACGGTTATCTCTCACCTCAGTATTAATGACACTTGATCCGTGGCTTACTACTCGATTGGTCCATGAACTCTATTTAAGGAGGATGGAGGTTCATTTTTAGGTTAACCGTTTATGAGAGAAACATATGTAACTTTTCTTTTATATTAATAAATTCCCTGAAGTGGCTACGTTGGCTCAGGGCATGGACTGTTTCCCTCTTTGAGGGTTTTAACCACGTGATTATACTAGTGTACTGATTTGTGATCTGTTTGTGAGTGGTGACCTTTGGTTCTTGATCTATGGAACTTACCTTGTAAATTCCTACATGGTATCAGAGATATTTTGAGGGCCACGTCTGTTGTTGATCAAAATCCAAAGCCGATTTGACTGCATGCCAATACCGTTTTGTAGATCTACTATTTCTGAACATTTTTGGGCTTGGAGAACTGCTCGGTTGTGCCTAGAGTGTCTGTTACAGTGAGGAACACCTTTATTTTCATGCAAAAAGGTTTTTGGTTGCCCAAGTTATGTCAGTTTAGATCTCGAGGTATAAAGCATCTATTTTGCAGTTATATTTGTTAATAGTTCTGCTTATTTCGGTTGATTTTTGTTTATTTTCGGTATTAAGTTTTTTTTAAATTTTTCCGGATCTATACCCTCTTCTCTATGTATGCTCTTTTCTATGCGCTCCGTGCGATCTCGGCAAATCAGAAATAGGAAAAAGGGATTTTTTTGCTACGTATGCTCTTTCCCCGGGTCTCTATGCGATTTCGGGAAATCAGAAATAGTAAAAAAGTGATAGTTTCCGGTAAGGCTAACCGAGAATCTAACATTCTGCCATAAGGCTTTTGATTTCTTTTTTTCTCATTTTTTTGTGCAGGAAAAGGCACACACACAACAACAACAACAACAACAATAATAATCCCCCTTTCCTCCTTTCTAAAATAACATAATCCTTTTACTATATCACTTGGTGAGGGGTTAGTTTATGAGAATAGAGGTCTTGGGTTCAAGTCTCCTTCTCAAAGCTTCTTTTGTAAAAAAAAATTGTTCAAAGGGGCATAATTTTTTTTAAAAGAGCCACACTTCATCCCATTCCCGTAACTATTCGGCATCTACAACTCAGTGTTTTTCAAAAGGCATAACTTCTTCATTCGGAAGCCGTTTTTCGAGAAGTTTTTATTGAAATGACCTAATTATTTGATATCTTTCCATTGGAGCAGTTAGTTTTAGCTTTTTGCAACTTTAGGTTTAAAAAAAAAATGGAAAGTGCATGCCCGATTATTCTTAACAACACCAATTATTTCCAATGGCTACCTGACATGGTAGATATACTTAGAAGTAAAGGGCTTTATAAAAATCCACAGGGCTAGAAACTAAACCTTCTCATGATGATAAAGTTTCTAAATGGGAAAATAAACAAGGTCAAGCACGAGGGTTGATAGGAATGTCCATTTCTCAAGATCTTCGATTTGATATCCTTGACATTGACACCCCTCATGAAGCCCTGGACAAGCTAAATACTGTCTTTGGAATTCAAAATCAAATTAGGGCCCATCAGCTTGAAAATGAGTTGCTTACTTTGTACCCCAATAATTTTTCCTCTAATGAAGATTTTTTGTCCAAATTCAAGACCCTCGGAGTTCTTTTAGAAGGTTGTAAGGTAAAAAAGGAAGATGGTAGCCTCATCTATTGCATTCTTACTAAGCTTGGCTCTGCATACTCTGTATTTATTTCCGCCTTCCATTCCACTAGAGAAGCCATCATTTCTTCAGGAACAACCTACAAGAATCCCTCTTTTGATGCCTTTTGTGATTCTTTGATAAGAGAACAAGAAAAAATTTTACACCTTGGTCTTATCACTGCTAGAAATGCTTCTAAGAAAGCCTTAGCAGCCCAACATCAATCATATGAAAATAATCACAAGAAGAAGTATCCTAAAAAGTATGGTCCGAACCCAAACAAGGGTCCTAAGAAATTTCAGCCACAAACTGAAAAAGCAACTCACCAAAATGATAAGGCATATAAAAACAAAGGAAAGAAGATAGATAGACATTGCAACTTTTGCAATCGTGATGGCCATTTAGAGTCCAAATGTTTTAAGAATATGGAAGCCTTAGAAGCAGAAATGAAGAAGCACAACATCAATTTGGAGCACTCTTCACCTTCATCTTCAACCATGGCACTTTATTCTTGTGGTTGTCAAGCATCAAGATCTAGTTATGCATTAAATGTATCTTCTTCTGCTTCTCATGAGTGGCTCCCTCATTCTGGAGCTTCTTACCACATGGCTAAAAATAAATCCATGTTTTCTTCTTTAAATGATGTAACACCAAACATATTTATGTTGGTGATGATATATCTCTTAGTGTTGTAGGATCTGGAACCATTCATCTAGATAATGTTCAGTTTAATGATGTACTATGTGTTCCTACCTTATCATGCAACCTTTTATCTGTTTATCAGATAACTCATTCAGGTGAAGGGAAAATAGTATAATTCTCACCTCATGATGTTGTAATCAAGGACCTCAAAGATCCTAAACATATTTTAGCTATTGGAATTGTTGATGATTCCACAAGGTTGTATAAGTTTGAAAACTTTGGGTCATCATCTCTTCCCTCTATTTTTGTTGCTCATAATGATGATGTGAGCAAACTTTGGCATGAGCGATTTGGTCACTTAAACTATCGCTCTCTTCAAAATTTGTGTAAGGAAAATATGGTGACGGGCCTTCCTATGGTATCTTTCCGAGATGGTGTTTGCTTCGGATGTGTACTCGGAAAACATCATCGGGATAGTTTTGGCAAATGTGCCTCTTGGCACACTTCATCCCCTTTGCAGCTTGTGCACAATGATTTATGTGGTCCACTTCCTGTTGTTTCTTTCTCTGGTTGCAAGTAATTGTTAACCTTCATTGGTGATTTTTCCAGACGCACTTGGGTATATTTCTTAAAACTCAAGAGTGAAGTATTTAACATGTTCTTGGCCTTTAAGGCCTTTGTTGAGAAACAATCTAGACATCAAATTATTAAGTTAAGATTAGACAATGGCGGAGAATATGCTAATGAAAAATTTATCAAATTCTGCACTGAGCATGGCATTCAATTGCAACATACTGTTCCATATACTCCACAAAAAAATGGTGTAGATGAAAGGAAGAATCACACCTTAAAAGAAATGGTTAATTGTATACTTCAATCTAAAGGACTTGGTCTCAATTTTTAAGCAGAAGCCATTAACTGTGTAAATTACATAGTAAATCGCACTCCTAATAAGTTTTTAAAGAATATAACTCCAGAAGAAGCTTGGAGCTCAATCAAACCAGATGTAAGTCACTTTCGTGTTTTTGGAAGTGATGCTTGGGCTCATATTCCAGATGCGAAACATAAAGCCTTAGAACCTTAGAGTGAAAAATGTATTTTTGTTGGATATTATGAAGATGTAAAAGGATATAGAATTCTTCAACCCAAATCCAAAAATATAATCATTAGAAGAGATGTAAAGTTTGATGAAAATATATCGGCCTGTGAGCCTAGTTCGGTGGGTGTGCCACCTTTGGCCTGCGATCCTGATTCAGCATATGTGCCACCTCTCTCTCTCTCTTCTATTTTTAATAGCATTCCTTCTAGTTCAGATGATGACAGCGAGGATGACAATCTTCCTCCAACTTGTGAAATTGTTCCTTATACTCCACCACTTGCAGGATGGGTCCGCTCTACTCGGGATGCAGTAGGTTCTCTTGCAGGTGACCCTGCCGATCGACGACGTACACATTCTTAGTTCGAAAGAGCCTCTTCCTTATTGGATCAAGTTCCAAAAAAAATTGATCCAGAAACCTTTGAAGAAGCCTCCTGTCATCCAAATTGGGATGAAGCTATGAATGAAGAGTATTGTTCCTTATTGGAAAACAATACTTGGGATCTTGTTCCTCTTCCAAAAGGAAGAAAACCTGTTAGATGCAGATGGGTTTATAAAACAATGTTTGGACCAGATGGAAAAGTGGATAGACATAAAGCTTGTCTTGTCGCTAAAGGTTTTTCACAAGTTGAAGGCATTGACTATATTGAAACCTTCTCCCCTGTCACAAAAATGAATTCTATCCGCCTTGTTCTTTCCCTTGATGCCTCCTTTAAATGGGAAGTCCATCAGATGGATGTTAAATCCGCCTTCTTACATGGATATTTGCATGAAGAAATCTACATGGAACAACCCCCTGGCTTGATCCAAAATTACTCCAGCCTTGTTTTTCGCCTTAGGAAGTCTCTCTATGGTCTCAAACAAGCTCCTCGGGCTTGGTATGCCAAAATGAATATATTTCTCTTAGATAATGGCTTTTCTAGGTGTCATTCTGACAACACTGTCTACACCAAGAAGGTGGGTCATTCCTTCGCCATCCTTGTTCTTTATGTTGATTATCTTATCCTTACTGGTAGTGATACAAACCATATAAACCATGTGAAGTATAGCCTCAAAAAGAAGTTTTAAATGATAGACTTAGGACACTTGCATTATATCCTTGGTCTTCAAGTCTTGCAATCCAAGGAAGGCATTACCCTCTCTCAGTCCAAGTATGCCTGTGATCTTCTACACCACTTTCACATGGAAGACTGTAAGCCTGCCCCTTCTCTCTTTTAGTCTGGAGTCAATATTTCAGTCAACTGTACTACCACTGAAGTTGATGCTACCTTATACCGTCAACTTGTTCGTAAAATTTTGTATCTAACCCATACCCGTCCTGACCTTTCCTTTGTCGTTGGTATTTTCGCTCGGTTTATGCACCAACCTCATGAAAGTCACTGGAAAGCAGCTAAAAGAATAATTCGATATATTTGAGGTATAGTTCAGTTTGGGATTCATTATAGTGTAGGAGCATCTTCCTTGTTGATTGGTTTCACTGATTCTGATTGGGCTGGTGACCCTGATGATTGGAAGTCCATTGCAGGATATGTATTCACTCTTGGTTCCGGACCTATTACTTGGTCTTGTAAGAAAAAAAGTGCCATCTCCCTTTCTTCAGCAGAAGTAGAGTATCGTGGTGTAGTTGAAGCCAACAATGAAGCCATGTAGTTTCGTCAGATCCTGTCTGAATTTGGTCTTCATCAGTAGCATCCAACTACACTTTGGTGTGATAATCAAAGTGCCATTCAGCTATGTAAAGATCCAGTTCAAAATAAGCATATGAAACACATTGAACACCACATACACTTCATCAGAAAGCTCATTCATGATCGTTTTCTTGCAGTGCAGTATTGTCCGACCAATGATCAAGTAGCTGATATCTTTGTGAAGGATCTCACATAAGAAAAGTTTACCAAACTTCGATCCATGCTTGGAGTTCAGGAAAGTTTTCATTAAGGGGGGATAGGCTCTAATGCCTCCTTCCTTCTCCTATTGTGTCACTTTTGTAAATCCTTCAATCCTATCCCAATTTGTTCTTAAGGGGGGATGTTAGGATATTTCGACACATAGGAAATAGGCTCCTTTTGTGTCACCTTTGTAAATCATTCAATCCTATCCAAAGTTGTTCTTAAAGGGGAATGTTAGGATATTTCGACACATAGTAAATAGTTAAGAATAACTTAGTCTAGTGTAGAGTTAGGTAAAGTGTGTTTCTTTACCATGTACACTTGTAACTTATAATCCAACGATCACGATTTGTAGTGATCCAAGGGTTATCTCTCACCTCGGTATTAACGACACTTGATCAATGGCTTAACACCTAATTGGTCCATGAACTCTACTTAAGGAGCATGGAGGGTAATTTGTAGGTTAACCGTTTATGAGAGAAACATATGTGAATTTTATTTTATATTAATAAATTCCCTGAAGTGGCCGCGTTGGCTTAGGGTGTGGACTGCTTCCCTCTTTTAGGGTTTTAACCACGTCATTATACTGGTGTACTGATTTGTGATCTGTTTGTGAGCGGTGACCTTTGGTTCTTGTTCTACGGAACTTACCTTGTAAATTCCTACAGAAATAAAATACATCACAAAACAACATGAATCTAAACCAAATTATCAAGAGGTCCAATGGTATGATTCCTCTCTTTGATTTGGCGACATTATTTCACAACCTAAGAGGGAATAACCAGGAAGAAGTTAAGAAAGAAAATTTGATCTACTGATTGAATGTTGAAAGAAGTATAGTGAATGACATAGATGAAATACTATGCATTCCCTAATCATGAGAAAGGTTTTTAAGAATTGGAATCGGGAAGGCTCTCTGTGCTAGACAAAGAGGCTAGGAAATAAAAGAAACAAGGTTAGCTTGGAGCTATCTCCAATGCTTCCCCCTCTCTTCCTTCTTCTTATTTGTTCGCCCCACCACCTTCCTTTTCTTCCGCTCCCCTCTCCCTCCATGGCTTTTCACGTCCCTTAATCTAGACACCTTCCTTCTCTTCAAACCCAGAGGCCTCCTTTTGTTCTTGTCCCGCTCCTCGGGTCTTGTCCCATCAACCTTTCTCTTGGCGTGTATCATAATCGCGCCTCGTGGCAAAGGTATGTTCAACTTGATGACATTGTGTGGCTTCTCTCAACTCGTTTTTACTACAAATGGTATCAAAATTTTTAGCAGCATGGGAACCTAGCCCTCTCAACATAGTAAGGGTGGTAGCGGTCAGAATTCCAACACATAAACAAGTATGAAAATGGGAGAGGGTGAGAATAATTTACTATTACTGATCCAAATTTCTTAGATCGAACATGGGAGGATGACGTGGGTTAGGATGAAGGAAGTCACGAGAAGATGGGAATTAATGGTGATAATTTGGGATCACAACGTTAGGAGTACCAATTTCCAGTCTTGCATCAGAGTTGGGCCTGCATCTCCTATAAACCTAGTAACGGTTTGATATTTTTTCATTGTTTCTAGTCAGTGACAGCTCGGGTTGTCTCTGCGAAGGCCTAGTGGTTGGTTCTGAGGTCACTGAGTGATTCCTGTTGCGACAAGGCTAGTGGTGTCTATTGCTCAGAGAAGTATCTGAGTGTGGGAAAAGGCAGAACCTTCGAGGAGAAACAAGATGGTGGCATTGGGTTGTGTGCCTAGAATAATTTCGAGTTTGGGGCTCGCAGTCTAGTGGAGAAGATGTGTGCTCAGATCAACTCAGTGGAGGAGGGCTCACTGTCTGGATCTTGGGGTTTTCGTTGGCCTCGGTCAGGGGGATTGAGATAAAAAATATGTTTGAATGGACTATTAAACAATCCCATTGTTCAAATCTACGAAAGAGAGTATGAACTAGGAGATTCTGTCTTCTCCAGAACACTCTATATTATCCATACAGTTCAAGCATTATATAGCACACAAGATATAGGGAAGTTAGAAACTAATTCCTATCCTAAGGTCTCGTGAACCAACTCTCACTAAAATAGGAGATTCTCCATTATCTTCAACACTCCCCCTTAATGGAGAAGGGCTTCACAAATATGCCTAACATCTCCCTAAACATTAAAAAATAAATTTTTCCAAGAGGCTTAGTGAAAATGTTTGCAACATTATCACACATTTTGCAATATACAAGATGAATTTCTTTTGATTGAAATTTTTCCCTCACAAAGTGGAATTGTGTGTCAATGTGTTTAGTGTTCTTTTGAAACACCAGAATTTTAGCAAGTTTGATTGAACTCTGATTGTTGCATCTGATTATTGTTGCATCTCTCTATTCTCCCCCCACAACTTGGAGAAGTATGTGCAACTAAACTGCCTCACATGTTGCTGCACACATGGCTCGATACTCTGCTTCTGATGAAGACAAAGAAACTATGTTATGTTTCTTACTACACCATGTAATCACCCTCGATCCAATGCTAAATGCATAGCCTATTATGGATCTTCGGTCGTCTACATTTGTAGCCCAATCAGAATTTGAAAATCTTGTCAATCTAACATCAGAAGAATTAGTATCACTACAAGAAAAAAGGACATTGGTGAGGGGCGAAAATGGTCACCATAAACTCATTGGTGAGGGTCAAAAGAGCCTTCGTCACCAAAAACTGAACGTCACCAAAGGTGGCATCGCCGAAAGTATAGGTGTTGTGGTGACATTCAAAGTCCGTCACCAATAATGATTTATAGTGATGGATAGTGACCGTCACCATTTCATATGAGCAATGGTGACGGACAATAGCCTCCGTCACCAAAAAATTGAACGTCACCAAAGGTGGCGTCGCCGAAAGTATGGGTGTTGTGGTGACATTCAAGGTCCGTCACCAATAATGATTTATAGTGACGGATAGTGACCGTCACCATTTCATATGAGCAATGGTGACGGACAATAGCCTCTGTCACCAAAAAACTGAACGTCACCAAAGGTGGCGTCGCCGAAAGTATGTGTTGTAGTGACAGTCAAGGTCCGTCACGAATATTAATTATAATGACGGATAGTGACCGTCACCATTTCATATGAACAACAATGATTTTTTGTGATGGACCTTTCATGGTTGTCACTATTGGTGCATATATATAGCGACGTTCATTGACCGTCACCATAAACGCATTGGTGACATCAAGGTCCATCACGAATAATGACTATAATGACAAACAGTGACCCTCACCATTTCAGATAAACAACAACGATTTATGGTGACGGACCTTTAATGGTCATCACTATTGATGCATATATATGGTGGCGTTCGTTGACCGTCACCATTTCATATTTTGGTGAGGGTCGAAAAATATCACCATAAGCTCATTGGTGATGGTCAAAAGAGCATCCGTCACCAAAAACTGATCTTCTTCATTCCCTATATATGAATATCAGGGCACGATGGAATCGAACCGCCAACTTCCTGCTTTTAAAGCAGGTGCTCTTCCATTGAGCTAGCACCCTTTAAAGAATTAGACTTTAAACTAGAAATTGCCCCTAAAGGTGCAAAGATACACGAAAGGAATAAGAACCAGGAAAATCGAAAGAACTCAGTGTCTTTGCTCCTATTTTTATTCTACGACACTCTACAAAGTATGATCTTGATCTATGACGTATTTGTGCCGAGTGGTTCTAATTTAATAGTAAATGTTATATTAGATAAAATAAATGAATAGCTGAGAGGCCTTACGGGCTAATTTTTAATCCTTTTAAAATCTCTTAATGTTCAAGTCTGTAAGTTCGACTGCTGAAAAATAAGAATATTCTTATGATTGGTCTATGTTCTGAAGTGAATAATTTAAAACAATATACTCATAACCTATCACAAAATACAGATTCAACAGAAGTAAATACGGAAAACAAGAATAGTGGAAATGATGATTTTGGATTTCAAACTGAAGGAGCATATAAGGGCGAGGATGAAGTGCTTTTGAAATTTCAGTGGGCAGAGGAGACAGAAAGGATGGGCTGTAGCAATTTTTTGGAGTCTCGGGATAGAAGAGAAGGGAAAAGAGGCAAACTTCAAGTTCAAAGCACAGAGTGATGACCCCTGGAAGGAGAGATTTTGATTCTCTTGTTCAATCTCAGCAGGAAGTAAGAAATTCCTTTGGTCAAGTCGACATTCAATTGTCGGATTCTCTATGGGATGTAGGTGATGGCATTAGCCAAGAGAAGCAGCTGGACAGGGTTTAACATGAATATATCCTTTCTTCATGAATGCAATTATTATCGAAATTATGTTCAAATAAAAGAGATGAGAACAATGTGCAATAGGCTTTATAATGTTTGATATGCAAATAATAGAATATTCAAAATAGTACACATCATATGAGGAGGAGACCTTTAAATCAAGCAATTTGAGACCTTTAAATGTATGGTCAGAAGCAATAACTCCAGAATCTATGCAAATTCTTCTAAACTCTATTTGAAAAGAGGAAATTAATTTGATCCTTGAAGGAAGCTTGTTTGGACCAGACATTGGTGAGTTGATAAGCAGCTCAAACAATTGGGCAGAGATTATTATGTGGTGTATTTTCAAAGGGCTCAAAGAGTCATTACCTTCTATATGGCTATATATTTTGGGAGATGGGTTTGAAAATACAGGTAAGAAGAATCAGCCAGCATCTGAACAGTCGGGTGAATTTAGAAAAAACACCAAAGATCTGCCAATTTTGTTGAATGCCTCTGAGCAATGTGGTTTACTGTTTGCTGTCAATTCGTCCTCATTCATGGATTGCAGGACTGCACAAAATAATAATATTCTTATGATTGGTCTCTGTTATGGAGTGAATAATTTAAAACAATATACTCATTACCTAGCACAAAATACAGATTCAACAGAAGTAAATACGGAAAACAAGAATAGTGGAAATGATGATTTTTGATTTCAAATTGAAGGAGCATATAAGGGCGAGGATGAAGTGCTTTTGAAATTTCAGTGGGCAGAGGAGACAGAAAGGATGGGCTACAGCAAGTTTTTGGAGTATCGGGATAGAGGAGAAGGGAAAAGAGGCAAACTTCAAGTTCAAAGCACAGAGTAATGACCCCTGGAAGGAGAGATTTTGATTCTCTTGTTCAATCTCAACAGGAAGTAAGAAATTCCTTTGGTCAAGTCGACATTCAATTGTCAGATTCTCTATGGGATGTAGGTGATGGCATTAGCCAAGAGAAGCAGCTGGACAGCGTTTCACATGAATATATCCTTTCTTCATGAATGCAATGATTATCGGAATTATGTTCAAATAAAAGAGATGAGAACAGTGTGCAAGAGGCTTTATAATGTTTGATATGCAAAGAATAGAATATTCAAAATAGTACATCATATGAGGAGGAGACCTTTAAATCAAGCAATTTGAGACCTTTAAATGGGTGCAAATACATATAAATCAAGCAATTTGAGACCCTTAAATGTATGTTCAGAAGCAACAACTCCAGAATCTGTGCAAATGCTTCTAAACTCTCAATTTAGACTGCTCATGTGCTTACCGAATGAAAATCTCTGACCAAAATTCTAGTTAACAGGCACAATGAAAATAATTAGTTGTTGAAAGATTCAGGATCTGTTTATAAAAATGTCATGGAAGAGGAGTTTGCAGTCAGAGATGTGGAAATGGTGAACGATAATGAGTGTGTTTGGAAAAAAAAACTCCTAAGTATGCCCAGGTAAGTGTTACAAAGTTGTCATCAACAACCTTGAGTCAGAGAGAAGAGGAGTCTTCTATGTTACCATGGACTAGTGAAAATATGGCACATACATGTAACCTTAAACTAGCTTCTTATATGGAGAAAGCTGAGATAATTTACATGGGCAGTGTAACAACTCGATTTATGGCCTCTGAAGTTCAAGAACTAGAGGATATTTCAAGGCTACATTGTTTCCCTCAAGACAACTTCAGTGAGTACTATATTATACAATAAAGACATTACTGAGCCAAGTAAAGCTAATTGTGCACCAAAAAAAGCGTTATCTGCAATACAAGCACATGAATTAAAAGGTGGCCATTCTTCTCCACACAAATGAAAAACATCACTTGAAAAACATTTGTCTGTTGGAAATGCATTCTGTGTAATAACATATGCTTCTAATTACCCCGGTTATGAGGAAGTGGCAACACAGACACTGCATGTTTTTCTTCTTGCCAACTTACAAGTTGAAAAGGCATGTGAACAAGCCACTCACTATCATAATAGTGGATCACAAATTAGGAAATCACTTGGCACTGATATTTTTACTCTTGAAAATGTCCAGGATCTGAATGTTTCATTATTGACAGATTCTAAGAAGTTTGACAAATCGGTCATTGCTAATTTGAGTGAAAGTGATGCACTGAAAAAATCAGAGACTAAAAAAGTTTCTACTTCAATAGAACCTTTACCTTTCCACAAGGTGAGCTATTACAAGTATTAATTATTTGATCACTAAATATCTAACACCCAAGCATAGTAGAAATCTGTTGGAACATGAATTTTAGCTCTACAATGTCTTTGGTTTCGTAATCTGTCATTGCTAATTTGAGTGAATGTGATGCAGTGAAAAACTCAGAGACTAAAAATCAGTGTTACACGGGGACTCGTCCCCCCCCCCCTAGGGGTCTAGAATCCTCGCCCCCCCGCGATTCGGGGTCTTGGGGACTTCTAGGGGACGTTTCCTGACGCTCCCAATTTTCGAAAATTTGGAGGGGACGTCAAGGGGGACGTTTCCCCATCTGGAGGGGTCGAGGGGACGGGAGGGGACGGGAGGGGGCGTGAAGGGGGCGTGAGGGGACGGCTGGGGCAATAGATGTTCTCATTTAATTCTCTATCAAATATTTTAATCAGTTACAATTAGCACCATATCCATTTACATTGTACTTTAATCTGTGAGTAGTAGATTGAATATTGGGAACTACTAAAGTATTTCTGGAGAGCTCGACTTACCACTAGACCTTCATTGTGATGTCAGTTGAACAGAACGATGTTTTTTTTATTGGTTTCTTTCTCCAGCTCCGTTTGCTTGCTTCTCTCAAATAACCTCTTCAGATATAACGACCTGTGATTTCACTAAAGCTGTAATTGGAGGAGAATTTATTATATCTCACTCTTGAGATAATTTTATGTGAGACAAATAGTAGCGGAAACCAAACCTTATAGTGGAATGTCATACTTATGGTTGAGGCATGCTAAAGCAACAGTGTACAGAATGTTGAAAAGTGTACAGAACCCAATCAATGCTCCAATTCCAGTCCAATAAAATTTAACTTCAGCAAATAATCCATGAGATTCTAGGATAGCACGTCCAAGTGTTTCAATGGAGCTGTTACTGACAGGATGCACAAAGATGAAATATTTAGAGGAAAGGAAATATTCAATATTTATTTCCTGGGATTATGATTATAGGACACTCTATCAGTACATGATAACACATACTTTCTCCCATCTAGGAGCTATAAATCCATTCACCACTCTGGTGTTTTGGGCATAGGACATCAGTGAGCACCAATATGCCCAAATCCACCAGCTAGGTATGTTCTCTGTTCTAGAAACACGAATAAAAGGAACCATTTTTTCAATTTTGTAACCCGAGTTCTAGTTGAAAAGCTCAATATTAGTATAAAGTATATTTCTTTGGAGTAAATAACAATCTTTGCATATACTATAATGTCAAATACCTCTTGATACCACAAACCCTCCAAGAACAAACACAATGAGCAAAGTGAATGATCCAAATGTTTGTGAGGCAATCATGTTTTGACCCAATGAGGCTATGAATTTAAAAAGTGCCAACGACATCTGATGTATCACAAAGAGGAGGAAGTATTGCCTAAAGAACCTGCAACAATCAAGGCAATCTCCTAGATTGCTCATTGAATATTTTAGTGTTATGACAACTAAAACATTTAACAATCTTGATGTTCCTGATTTAATTTTCTTTTTCATAGAGCTAATTTGGCAAAGGAAGATGTTACATTTTGTTTCCATTCTTCTATCTATTCATACATTAATAAAACAGAGACCAAGTATATATACTATATAGGCACCATTCCACATAAAAGGGATTTGAAGTGCTGTTTTAATGCCAAGATCCTTTGGAAAAATGCAGTCTCTATAATTAAACCAGTTCATCTAGTTCTATCCCATCTCTCCTACAGTCCTGTAACTTTCTTGAATTGGGAGATCGATGAAGAGATAATAGACTGTAAACTATATTTTCAAATTTCGATTCATTAGGTAGGTTGCCAACGTTGGACATCAACTTTAAACAATGAAAATGATAAGCATGGTACAAAATGAGCCCATACAGAAAATAAATTAAATTAAAAAAAAAAATAAAAAAAAAATAAAAAAAAAATTGGCTAGCAATTTTGCATATTGACTTTTTGGTAGTTCTCTATTGGGTATCTATTGCATGACACAAGTTGAATATGGCATATTTATAACAGCATAATAATTTTTTTCATAGTCCTATATATGTATATACATTCCTTGCGAAAATGAAAAATAATATTATATTATTGATTCAATGATATATCATATATAATATAATAATATATTAATATTATAATATTAATATATATTTTTATTTTTTATAATTTTTATTTTTATGACCCCGACGTCCCCCCATGTTTCCTAAAAATCAGTAGGGAGCTTTTGTATAGGACGCTCCTGCGCTCCCTCGCCCCCTCGCTCCCACCTCCAGGGGACTTGGTGGAACATTGCTAAAAATATGTCTACTTCAATAGGACCTTTCCCTTTCCAAAAGGTGAGCTATTACAAGTCTTCATAATTTTATCAGTAAATAGCTAATGTGTATCATAGAACTCTGTTGGGAAATGAATTTAAGTTCTGTAATGTTTTTAGTTTCATAATCAAGTCTAAATGTAAAATGAGGGAAAGCATTTCTCATTCTTATTTTATTGGGCAGTTCACAGATCGACACAGATTAGAAGCCTCATCTTAAACAAAAATATAATGAATTAATATTGAATGTGTGGGAAAGTGAATTGATGATTGTAGACACATTATGAAGATAGCCAAAACGGGCATGGCAGCAGAGAATGGAGATATTGACAAGACTTATCCATTGGTAGAGGAACCTGAAAATATTGAGAAATCAGTGCAGCTTACACCAGAAGCCACCTATCCTCAGAAACTTAAAGATATTATTGGGAACGAAAAGGGATTTTAACTTTAATCGTTGAAAATAATGACGACGTTCTGTTCTTGTCCTTAATTTTACATTACAGTAATAGCATATAGTAGTGCCAACAAATTTAACTTCCCAACAGTCTTAATCCATGGTAACAACAGACAGTTCCTGGCCGAAAACAAAATTGTTTAATGTTTCTAAGTAAAACATTTTAAACAGAGCATTTTTGTGGGGCAAAGGTTGACCATGGAAAGGACCCAATTAGCTGCATTTTAGCGTTCCAGTTTTGAAAAGTGATTCCATTTCATTGTCCTAGTCAAAAGCAGGAGAGCTTGATGTGAGAATTATGTACGTCATTAATTTTCCTTTATGATCTCCGTTGTTTTCCTTTTATCCCCCTAACACTTTCAATTTGTCTTAAAGATCAAGTGGATCTCATTCTCAAATTTCCAGAATGTCGTCATGCAATGAACATTTTCCTTTCAGTTTGCCCTTAATTAGACTTTTTAGAATATCTTAAACCTGATTAGACCCAGCAACCAATGCTTACAGTGGAAAATTTGCATTTCTCAGGTTCAAATCTGTGTTACAACTTACAGCCTGACCTGATTTCACATAGCCTCCTACAGATGTATGGTGTACCTATGGAAAAGTCATAAAATACAGTGCTACAGTACTTCTCCCTGTGCATCTTCCTACAGTTCCATAATTCTAATGTACAAATTCAAGTGAGAGTACTAAGTCTACCAAAACAGTTTTACTAATTTACCTGTCTCTTGCTAAGTGCAAGTAGTCTTTAATAGCATGCATGTCCAGGGCTCACTAAAGATCAAAATTGTGATTTTCAAATTTTTATGCAGTTATTAGAACATTATTGATATTTTTACATCGTTATAGTTTCACTTCCAATCCAGGAAGCCACTACTGTGAAAAATTATTGTGAAACTGCCAAATTTCACAACATGAAAAATCAGGCTATGGTGCCTTCAGAATTTTAAATTCCAGAACATAGAGCACATATGGTGTAATATAGAGGTTTATAGCTAGAATATATTATGGTCTACAATCCTACACAATCAAATTCCCAAGAACAATCTCCAAGTGATAGTTATTAAGCATCAACCATGCAATTTGTTTGGTCTCTAGAAACACACGCAGCCTTCAAATAAATTGCACACCCTGTTCTCATTATAAATCACAATGCCAATTCTTGAAGTCTATGGTCTGTTCAAGCAACCAAACACAAACAAAAGAGGAAGCTTTACATGGAATGAAAGGTCTTTGCAACCATGGCATTACCTCAACAACAAAGCGATCCCAGATCTTGTCACTGTGAGCTTCCATGACTCCCTTTAAAATCATAAAACCCAAGCCTCAAATGATGTCATCCATTTCAAGGAAGAGCCCCCGCTCCTCACAAAGCATCTACAAAATTGGTGAAAACCAACAGAAGATAGCATGACAACTTTAAACCATGTCTCAAAATAACAAAATTGAATTATTGAGTGCATATAAAAACCCTGTTAATCTAACAATTTAACTGACCTCTATAAGCGATTCTTGGGGCTGACTCATGTTCTCCACTATGATAGGGCACCCCATAGTTTGATGACCCAATTCCACTGACCAGCTTGCACCACTTTCCAGGTTACATTTTTAAAGAAAGTCACCATCCTTATCAAGCACCTACATAGTTTCCAAGGAAATAAACAATTATACTTGAATGGCAAGTTTATAGTCATTTTTTTTTTAACTGTTGGAAGAAGCAATTTATCAGTTGGAGAAAAACAATCACTGCACGGATGGACAATACATAAAGAAGCACAAGAAGATCTGAATTACAATTGTAAATCCCCAGTATTTCAGAATGTCAATGTAATATTTTAAAGCACCAGTAAACACCAAGAATGGAGATGGAATACCATTTAGTATTATCTCAAGGACTAGGAGGAAAATGCAGAATTATTAGCTTATACAGTCTCTTAAAGCTAGAACCTTTAGGAAATAAAACAAGAAATATTAAGATTAAAGGTAGATATTATCCTACAACACTGTTGGCAAAGAAACTGAGATGTGAGAATGGCACTTACGTTTTTGTAAATGTTCATCTTGGTTTTTGCTGACCTACATGGAGGAAAATGCAGAATGATTAGCTTAACTGTGCTTAAGCTAAGGAATCCTCCAATTGACCGTCCAGTAATATGCTCAGATTCTTTATGCTCCTTTTTTTCCCTCCCAATAATTGCACTCCTCTATCTCCATAGTTTTTTTTGCAACCCACAACTGAATAGTTCATTTTGAAACCAACAGTCGCAGAAGAAGGCTAAAAAATGGCATGTGCCCAAGAAATTTGTATTTTCTGGGTTCTTTTAAATGAGTAATTTCTAGGGCTATGATCCAATAATATTATAGAAAAATATCATTTTAATCTTAAAAAATATAAAAATTGCAGAAACTTTGCACATATCAAATTTTTATGTGTTCAATTTTTTGTATGGACAAGATTAATGGTGCAATCCGAAAACAATAGTCACTGTCATTGGCAGGGACTAAAAATATATCTACTAAATGGGCCTAAAACATTTTATAGATAAGAAATACAAGAATCTCTCTTCATAACCAAATATCAATTTTGGAGTTCTCGAAACAAAATAGAAAAATCAATATGTTTTATTTCTTAAGGTTCAACCATATTCCTTCACAATCTGAACGGACATAATCCACGTTCACGTCAACATTGACATCAACATCAGCTATATCTTCTTCACTTACACATTTTGTTTCTTGAAAGTCCACAACATGTGACAAATCTGCATACTCGGGTTAATATGATGCATTGTTTCTCAATCCTTTTGGAGGACATGTTAACACTACATACCAGTCAGTCTCAACTGGATCTTGTACATAGAATACTTGTTTAGCTTGCGATGCTAGAATAAATGGATCATCTTGCCAATGATTTTGGCTTAAAAATTTCTTCATATTCACCATTTTAAAACCCAAATCATCAGTTTTGATCCCTCTATTATTGTATACATCAATCCAATTACATTTGAACAATGTGTACTCCATACAAAAATAGTCCAATGTAATTATTTCTTCTACCACTCCATAAAATGTTGTGGTTTGAAGTATAGGGTTTGCATATTTGTAACTTGACTATGACACCGGGGGAGAAACCCTACATCTGCTACATAGGTAGGAAGTACATAGATATTGAGCGTAGGTTGGAGAACACCTACGGAGAGGGTGACTGTGCTAGGGTGGTGGACGCAGAATAGAAAAAGCCAATGGCAGATGATAGTGAGGCAAAACAGTTTGGGGAGGCACTCCTCAAATCAGTGTAGGATCTGGTGAGACAGATTGAGGTGATGGGTCAGAGATTCACTTCTGTGGAGGCTAGACAACGTGAAACCCCAAGGGGTTTCCATGTTGGCGAGGGGTCTGGCACATCCCATCATTTGTCGAAGCAGGATGCCACTCCGCACCAGGCATCACATGCACCCACACATTCCACTATGCCCACCTTTCTGGGTGCAGACACAGGGGCAGGAGTACGACATGATCCAGAGCCTGGTCACATGGGTGACTATTTTTCTGAGTACCAGGCATATGGGCAGGAGTTCAGGGATGCCCTGTCATTCAGAGATTTTGTTCAGCTCCAGCGGGACAGCAGACCCCGCGATCATCACAGAGGGCACTGGCATTATCATGATGGGGAAACACAGCGTATAGCGAGCCGATTCCATTTTCCAACGTTTGATGGCTCATCAAACAGTTCGAAAAAGTCTTGGGTGGAGAAGCTGGATATATATTTCCAACTTAACCATATGGCAGAGTCGGAGGCCATCAAGGTGGCTACGCTGCATTTGGATGGTGAGGCCCAGTGTTGGTGGTTCCATCGGATGGTGACACTCGGGCATTCAACAGTGACCACATATGATGAGTTCACCCAGAGACTGATAGAGAGATTTGACCGGAGGGATCTGGAGGAGCATTTTGTTGAGCTGACAAGGCTCAAACAGACCAGGAGCCCGAAGACGTATATTGCAGATTTCCTGAGGGTTTTAGTGATGGTTCCAGATCTATCCGCAGCATGGATGATCTACATGTTTTTTGAGGGGTTAGAAGAGCCACTTCGGGGTCTAGTCAGATCCACTAGACCAGCCACACTCCAAGACGCCATTGGCAGGACCCAGGATTTGCAGGATGCCTTACCCAGGACTAGGACACCTTACCCCCAGAGACAAGCTTTCCAGCCAAATGGGAAGGATGTGAGGATTCCACCTCCAAAGGGGAATCAGGGTAGGGTACAACTAGATGATGATGCCAGGAGAGAGTTGAAGAAGAAGAGGTTGTGCTTTACCTGTCAGGAACCGTGGGCACCAGGACACAGATGTGCTGCGAGCAAAGCACATTTAATCGAGGTATTCTCCAAGAGCAGCAGGGAAGAGGATGAGTATGAGGATGGAGAGGTGAGAGACAGTCATACAGCATAGGACCATTTGCCACCTCCACCTCCAGGAGCAGGAGGTGCAGCTTTTGCACCCGCAAGGGGAACCCTTGCAGCATTGCGAGGAGTACCCAAGTATTTGACGCTGCGTGTCCGAGGGACAGTACGGGGGCAACAAGTTTCGGTTTTGGTAGACAGTGGGGCAACCCACAACTTCATCAATGCACAGATGGTTGAGTGGAGAGGCATACCGACAGAAAGCTTCGATGGATTCTCAGTGTTCAGTGGCTGATTACTTTGGGGAAGGTCACCATAGATTGGGAGGCCTTGGAGATGGAGTGGGATGATAAGAAGACCAGGAAGCATGAGAAGATACGTGGGATGCACACTTACCCACCCCAGACTGTTTCAGCTCACCGGATGGAGGCAGACTTCCATAAGGGAGACATAGAGTGGGAAGTTGAGTTGCGGGCATCAGAGGCAGGGACTACTAGGCAAACAGTTCATCCAGATATACGGGCCATCCTTGACATATATGATACGGTGTTTGGGGAGATACCGCCGGGACAGCCACCAGATCAGGGGTTTGAGCACACTATTGAGCTAGAGCAGGGCATCCATGCCATTATTACCACACCCTATAGGCACCCCAAAGCCTATCGATATGAGATTGAGTGGGCCATCCAGGAGTTGTTGGCTCTTGGACACATTCGGCCTAGCACCAGTCCTTTTGCTTCTTCGGTGGTGTTGGTGAAGAAGAAGGACGACACATTGAGAATGTGCATTGATTACAGGGCCCTGAATAAGAAGACCATGAAGAACAGGTACCCCATACCGCAGATAACTGAGCTGATGGATGAGTTGAGAGGAGCACAGTTCTTCTCAAAGATCAACTTGAGATCTGGGTACCACCAGATTCGTGTGAGGGAACAGGACATTCCCAAGACTACTTTCAAGTGCCATTATGGCCACTTTGAGTTCTTGGTTATTCCTTTAGAGCTAACCAATGCCCCAGCTAATTTCCAGTCATGCATGAACCATATCTTCTGCAGTCATCTGAGGAAGTTTGTGTTGGTATTTTTCGATGATATACTGATATATAGCAGGACTTGGGAGGAGCATCTCCAGCATATAGAGGCAGTGCTGCATATCTTGGAGGAGCAACAATTATATGCTAAGCTCTCCAAGTGTGAGTTTGGGTTGACGGAGATGTTGTATTTGGGTCACATCATAGGAGTGGACGATGTGAGGGTCACGAGAAAAATATCAGGGCCATCAGAGATTGGCCAGAGCCAAGAAACGTGACGGAACTTCGAGGATTTTTTGGTATCTGCACTTATTACAGGAAGTTCGTCAAGAGTTTCTCTCAGCTTGCTGTGCCCCTTACAGATTTGACGAAGAAGGGGGCATTCAATTGGAAAGATACAGTGTAGCGGGCCTTTGACAGGCTCAAGGAGGTTATAAGCAGCTGCCCAGTGCTTGCGTTGCCAGATTTTATGCAGCCTTTTGTTTTAGAGTGTGATGCATCGGGAGAAGGGATCGGCGCAGTTTTGATGTAGGGAGGCCACCCTATAGCCTATGAGAGTTGGAAGCTCCTTCCTCATGAGCGGTTGTATCCTATATATGACAAGGAGATGATGGCCATTATGCATGCATTGGCCAAATTCCGGCAGTACTTAGTGGGTAACAGGTTCAGGGTGAGGACTGATCACAATAGCCTCAAGTTCTTTTTGGAGCAGAAACAGCTACAGGAGAGGCATCAGAAGTGGATCAGTAAGATCCAGCTTATGAATTTGACATTGAGTATGTCAAGGGGAAAAACAACGTGGTAGCTGATGCACTTTCACGCAAACTAGCCACATTGTCTCTGATGAGTTTGGATTTAGATTGGAGGGCTCGACCCTTGGTGGAGTAATCCAAGGAAAGCAGCATGGCATAACAGTGGACCAGATAAGGAATTATGATGAATCACTTTCTGATAGATGACATGACTCGGGATGAAAGTGATGGATGATATGTGCCATATAAAGCTAAAAGGTTGGAGATTCCTCAATATCAAAATCCATGACATCGAGGATAGGAATTCTTCATGAGAAACTAGGTGTCTCACCATTGTTGTTGGAGGTCCCTAATTAAGAGGGACTTTGAATTTATTCCACTTATGTGCTAGGTCGGCCTGGAATATAATATAGACTTAAATGTCTTAAAGGGCGTGTCACACACCCCCAAAGATGCCTATATAAAGGAGAGACTTGGAGTTCATTAGACACACATTGTGTGGAGGATTTTCTTCTCTCTTGATAGCGATGGAGTTGCATTCTTGGTGTTGCGTATTTATGGAGTGTTCTTTGTTTGGGTTGTTTTGGGGTTATGTGTGACATGCTTGGCTGAATGACCTATTGGAGACTTTGCTGGTAGAAGCATCCTACTGATCGCTGTAACGCCACCATTCATTATCTCTTTTTTGGCCTATCTTCCATCGATCTATTAATATGTTCTATCTCCTTCAGTATTGTGTGCCCTAATCTGAAATGGCATAGAACATGTTCAGAAATTAACATGGTATCAGAGCTTTATGGGGAAGACAATGCCCAATTTGTGTTGAATTGCAAATATCCGATCTATTGATCCATTGTGCAACATAATCACAAGTGAATAGCTCGTGGAGGAGAGACTAAGTCTCTGTCTTAGCCGCAACAAATGAAGTTCAAGAACAAGGAGGCATAGATGATTTTTTTAGGGTCAATTTAGGAGGGTTGATAGACTTTTCAGAGGGTCGAGGTAGGAAAGACGTCTTTATGGACTATTTGATGGGTGGTTTGTCTATAAACAAGAGTGCTGAAGGCCTGTGAGGTTTCACTGAAGCCTGCCGCAGAGATTAAGGAGGTTCGAGGACTGCTTAAGGGCTAGAAACAGCTCATACCTACAGCTAAGTGTCACGACCTTCAAGGAAGAGATAGACGCAGATCTAAGGAGAATTTATGGGCCAAAATTAAAGGGTGTTAGCGACTATGGTTCGTGCCCTAACCAGTCCAGATTTGCAGCGTGGAGCAAACCCTAAAAAAGGGAGCTGAAGTATGCATTTTGGGTGCATCTTGATGTATGTTGGATCCTAGTTTAGGGTCAGATTTGCATCAGTTATCTAGCAACATGTGGAAGCCAAGGAAGAAGATTTCTCTGTCACTGGAGGATAGCCACTAGATCTGAAGAAATTTCTGGGCATATTTAAGGGTCTAAATATTGTTTGAAGGTCCTGAAGGACAACAGAAGGAAGTCGCCTTCTCTGAGCAGGTTTGGGCATGATTTGAAGTTGTGGTGCTAGGCCACAGGGCATAGCACACAGCTCGGTCAAATTAGAGGGTTTTCAAAGAGTGGACAGCAACCTAAGGAGGCAGTATGGCATTGAAGGAACCCCTCCTAGGTAAACCGCAACCGTAGAAGGGTTTGTTTGCTGACTGTGTGATGAAACTGGGGCTGCAATACGTGCCCTATATAACAGTGCAAACTGTATTACAGCAGTGTCTTGTGGAGGTGTGTTGGGTCCATGATTTATGGGGCAGTGTTTGGATCATGTGCTTGTCATCTTTATGATGTGCGAAGGTGACAAGGTGACTTGGACTTGTCGTCATAAAGGACCTTGTACAAAAAAAGGTGGACACACTTGGAAATTCATGATTAGATCATTAGTAAGTATTCTGATGAGGGAAACAAGACTGGAGATATCTAAAATTGGTATGCTGATAGAATGGAAGCGTATGCTACTATATTAGGGAGTCGTTGGCGTAAAGGACAATCCATGTTTTGACAAGGTATGTATCAAATACCTACTATGGATTGCACACCTTTTTGTTGCAAAGAAGATATTATTCCGGGCATGCAGAAAAAATTTGTAGATTGCACAAATTGTATGTCTAGCAACGCTCAAACCAAAAAACAGAACTTGTCATGCAAGCTTCAACTGTTTAGGAACTGTCTAGCAAGTTTGTCTAGTCAACAAGGCAAGATATCAGAATGTCATAGAAGGCCTAATGGTCTGGGAGTTCTGTGTACTCAGAATTGAATGATACCCTAATTCCTACAACATAACTAAGGGACAATCAGCGTAGGGGAGAAACTCTAGGGTGAAGGCAAGCCACATTGATAGAAATGATTGTTAGCAAGTGTTGAGAGGGCTGACATGGATTGTGGCTAAGCCCTAACCAGATTGCAGAATACAACAGGGTACCAACACATGAGAAGGTATGTTTTTTTGTTAAATTGTTGTTCCTTGTTTGGACAGTTGGAACATTTTAGTACAGCCTGCGGAAGCGAAAAAGGGAGGGCTAACGTGTTGGTTAGAAGCCCTAACCAGTGTAATGATTGGTGATAGGATCAAATTCATATGCAACCTGTGGGAGCCATGTGTTGAGGTTCTCTTGGGTGTTAAGAAACCCCAACTAGGACCAGATCTCGCTATGAAGTAATGGGTGTCCTAGGACAGGACTGTTAGAGAAGTCTCTTGGTAGCCACGAGGAGGATTTCCTAAGTGTGAGGATGCCCCAGCTAGAGGTAGATGCTACAACAAGTATTGGTCACTCGTGGTCTGCTGGAGGGCAACGTGAGAGTGGGCCAAGTGAACGTGGATTGTGCATTTATGGTATGTTGGAGGACAGTGTGATAGTACCCATGTTGGGGCCCGGTGTGCACCATCTTCATGGAACTTGGTGGTTGCTAGAGGTCAAGCGTCTAATTAACCAGGGGCAGTTTTGTGTAGCCCTAGACTTGTGTGTAGAGAACTTCTACAGGAGATGATGGGCAGTCCTCCTAGCCTGTGTTCATTGTGGGATATAGACATCTTGCAGCGATAGGTGGTAGCCCTTCATGCCTTATGTTGGCCTTCATCGGTGCAGCACAGGAAGACCATAGTGGTTTGAAGTCCCTAAGTAACTAAGGCGCAGCAATGAGAAGATTGAGAATTGTTCACAAACGGAGTTGTGAACAATTCGACAGGAGTCTCGATGTGTTGTGCCCTTGATGGACTAAGGCACAACTAGTGAGCAGATTGGCAGCCAAGCTTTAGTGGCTAGATGGACTTGGAGCATTGATAGAGTCAGGAGCTACGGATGGGGAGCCGAAGGACTGAGCTAGTATAGGGCATGACCGAGAAGAGCTGAGAGAGAATGCGACAACAACATGGTTAGAGTATCTTGTTGAGGGCAGATTGGTTGTCGATGGACTGACACCAAACCCAGTTTTGTATCTTGTATAAATGGGTGTATGAAGGCCACTATCCTTGGTACGGGATCCCTAGACTGTTGTATCATATGTTGATTAATATAATGAAGTTGGGTTAAAAATTGTAAGAAGTTTTCTATATTTTGTGCATTGGTAGATTTACTGCTATTTATATTTTGTTGTGAAAAGTAGTGTCATTGTGATTATTGGTTTGGTAGCGTGAAAGATTTTAAGACACTATCCTAGACCCAAGATCATGGAAAAGAAACATGGTATCAGAGAGTATCTGAGCTACTTTAAGGGATAGTGAATCAGAGTGTGGTCAGCGAAGAAACTCAGAGGGAGTTGTGGGTGTCTAGATCAAGGAGCAAAAGGTTAAGCTAAAGAAGAGTCTAGGTTGGCTTGACGTTAATAAGCCATGTGAAAACTTGTCAAGCCAATGTGGACACCCAAATGAAGCCTTTATATTGCGTATAAATAGAAGGTGAGGGAGGCTAAGATAACATCCAAGCAAAAATATTTAGGAGTAAAACACCTTCTGATGTAAGCCACAGCTTGAAGAAGAGAAGACTGCAGCCTGGAATGACTATTTTGAGGTCAGATTAGAAGATATAATAGGGCCGAGGAGTAGCTGCATAAATACGTTGATAGTAGGGTTGTTTTGGTACCAAAAGGGGTCGCATATTTATTGTTTAAGAGAGTCTCAGGCACTGCAGTTATTACAGGGATAACGCATGTCTGTATTAGGCTTGTTGGAGGGGCCGTAAGGACTAATTCCTACAACAAAAGTAAGGGAAAATCACCGTATGGGAGCAGCTCTAAGGAGTGCCTGGTCTTGCTAAGCATGAAAAAAAAATATGATTGATTTTATAAAATCTTGTCAACCCTACCGCTGCCTTCTACATAATTCTGTATACAAGTTTAAATCTATTGAAATTTTAATAATAAAAATCATAGATATCAGGAAAATACCTTTAGAACTTATCAATACACACTCTCCCTCTCTGAGTTGTCTAAGGTTGCAATTTTATCTCCATATGCTGGAAACAGACCACATGTTTTCTGCTCTGAATTGCAGAGAAACCCCCAAAATCAGGACAATAATATTTCAATTAAAGCTGGAAAAAGAGTTAAACCAGATCTAATATAAGAAAGTCAAGTTAAAAATATAGTCAAATCCAGAGGGCAACGAAGAATAGAAGGGTATAGCATCTACGCCAAAATCATAAAGATTGTTAAAGATCGCCGAACTCTATCCCGAACCTGGCCAAGGGAAAATAGCTGCCCGAAATTAAATTTTAAGAAGCCGCCCAAAATTAAATTTTAAGTGGTACCAAGAATTTATAAAGCAATTGCAATAGTCATTTTGATTTTCATACAGTTCTAATTTTATTTAAGCAAAAGGAGGTCATCTAGTATTTTTATTTGAGCGAAAGTGGTCATTTCACATCTAGGAATAAATTTTAATAGGTCCATTTAGAGTTTAGACTAGTGGCCAAATTAAATTTTAATAGGTAGTAAAAAATTATAAAGCAATTGCTATGTTGGCTTTGGTTTTCATTAAGTTTTATTTTTATTTGAGTAAAAGGAGGTCATCTAGTATTTTTTGTTTTCATTAAGCTTTATTTTTATTTCAAAAACAGAAGTTCAATTCAAATAGAAGTTATATTTAATACTTAATGATGTTGAAGACCCATAAAGTAATAATTTTAGTTTAATTAGAGCATCAATAAAAACTATATTAGGGAATATAGTTTTTACACGGGAGATCGTGCGTGCTGCTTGATCTAGGCTAGTGTTTGAAATTCTGACTCGGCCCTCCGCCACCATGGCCCCCCAGAGTTCGATCTCGATACGGAACCACCCCCCGCTGCTCCTCAAAATGATGCGCAGCCTCCTCATGACGAATCTGCAATCTCTTTTGTCTCTTTGGTTTCCTCAATGGGACCTCCACGATCACGCCCAACTATGACAAAATTTTTGAAAAAACTCGATGGAATACCAAAAACCAATCTGCCTCCAACACTCCCACACAGAGAAGCCCTCTAATGGGAGCTTGCTCATTTTCATTTACAACTCCTTGTGTGAGAGAACACTACAAGCTCCATCTCAACATGATGAAGTGTAGATATTGCGAGTAATTCAAAACGAGCCTTTGCAAATTATTCAATTGTCTACATTTGGTATACATGATAATAATGGCATTACCCACAAACACATATCCTTGTAATCAATACCTAGTTCTCTAAGAAACAATTAATGTTTCTAATATGCTCAGTTAGAGATGAAGGATTCTCTTGGGAGGTCAATTTGCTGGTTTGGGGTGTTGTACTTTTAGTGGTTAAGGGGTTAGTAGTTAAGGTGTTTAGGGGTGAAGGGTTAGGGGTTAATGGTCACAGGTTAAGAGGATAAGGATTTATGGCTTAGGAGGTTCATGGATTAATATAGGTTAGGGGTTAATGCCATAAGATTTAATTAATGAAGGGGTATATGGGTTATGATTTATGAGTGCAGGGGTTAAGGGAATATGGATTGGGGGTTAAGGGGGTGGGGAATTTAATGGTTATGGGTTAAGGGTTTATGTTTTGTGATAATTGGACTCCTAATCCCCTTATCGCCATTATTTTGGGTTCCCTTATCAATTTCTCTCGTTGCCTTCCCTCTAGGTTCCCTAGGCCCTATGAAATTAGGTCCTAAGCCCCCTTCTCATTCTCTAATGCTAGGATTATAGATATTAGTAAACCATGCTTGCACCTCTGAATTATACACATACATGCTACCCTTGTGTCCCCTTGGCCTGTTCAAGACACCATAAGATACCCCCCCAAAAAACTTTTTTGTTATGTCATTCCACTTTTCCTAATGTTATGACCCCCCAAATTTGGTCTCAATGCCCCTATAAGTACACCCTTGGGTCCCCTTGGCTAAGGGAGTAAACGTATTAGGGGTTATGGGTTGTGATAAGGGAGCCCCTAATCCACTTATCACAACTAGAAATAGGCTTATGAACACCATCAATATCTATTGTAGGTGTTGTGATGAAATCAATAATGAATACAAAATTTGTGGTCAATAGGACAGAGAAAAAGTATGCCAGAAACATAGTAGGAAATTTTGGAAAAAAGGTTTTAAGTAACCAGGACTGCGATCCCACTCTTATCTCCTTAACCTTGCTCTTCTTTAAACTCTTTAAACCCTCCTTGTAATGGGAGCTTGCTCCTTTTCATTTACAACTCCTTATGTGAGAGAACACTACAAGCTCCATCTCAACGTGATGAAGTGTAGATATTGTGAGTAATTCAAATCGAGGCTTTGCAAATTATCCAATTGTCTACATTTGGTATACATGATAATAATGGCATTACCCACAAACACATATCCTCGTAACTAGTACCTAGTTCTCTAAGAATCAAGTAATGTTTCTAATATGCTCAATTAGAGATGAAGGATTCTCCTAGGAGGTCAATTTGTTGGTTTGGGGTGTTGTTTTTGGCTTTGGATACTTAGTGGTTAAGGGCTTCAAGGGTCAAGCGTCAAGGGCCAAAGGGATTTGGGGTCAGAGGATTTAGTGGTTAAGGACTCAATATTTAGGAGATTTAGCTGTTAGTGGTTAAGGGGTTAGTAGTTAAGGTGTTTAGGGGTTAAGGGTCACAGGTTAAGAGGATAAGGATTTATGGCTTAGGAAGTTCATGGATTAATATAGGTTAGGGGTTAATGTCATAATATTTAGTGAATGAAGGGGTTTATGGGTTATGATTTATGAGTGCAGGGGTTAACGAAATATGGATTGGGGGTTAAGGGGATATGGAATTTAGTGGTTATGGGTTAAGGGCTTATGTTTTGTGATAATTGGATTCCTAATCCCCTTATCACCACTATTTTGGGTTCCCCTATCAATTGCTCTCACTGCCTTCCCTCTAGGTACCCTAGGCCCTATGAAATTAGGTCCTAAGCACCCTTCTCATTCTCTAATGCTAGGATTATAGATCTTAGCAAAACCATGTTTGCACCTCTGACTTCTACACATACATGCTACCCTTGCGTCCCCTTGGCCCGTTCAAGACACCATAAGATACCCCCCCCCCCCTCGTTCAAGACAGTAGAATTTTTCCTACATTTCTTTGAATCGTTTGGAGATGAGTTGGTTGCGGTTATTGAAGAGTCTAGGGTTTCTGGCTCTATCTATCAGCCTTTCAATGCCACTTTTTTAACTCTCATTCCTAAGTCTGAACATCTTGTTTCCTTTAATGAATTTCGGCCCATTTCATTGTGTACTTGCTTATACAAGATTATTGCTAAAGTTATTGCCTCCAAGTTGAAACCCTTTCTCTCCAAGAACATTTCTGTAGAGAAATTCGGCTTTTTGGATGGAAGGCAAATCCATGAAGTAGTGGGGGTAGCTCAAGAAACCCTCCACAGCCTCAATAAGAGTGGGAAAAAAGGAGCTATAGTAAAAATTGACCTCTCTAAGGCCTATGATAGGATCAACTGGATCTTTTTAAGACTCTTGTTGATGCATCTTGGCTTCAGATATGATTTTGTAAGATGGATTATGGGGTATGTCACTTCTTCGCCGATCGCTGTCCTTATAAATGGTGCAGCCTATGATTTCTTCAACCCACAAAGGGGCCTTCGTCAAGGGTGCCCTCTCTCCCCCCTTATTTTTCTATTGGCTACTGAAGGCATCAGTTTAATGATTCATGAGGCTAAGAGACAGGGGGAGCTCAAAGGTATTGAAGTAGCGATCAATCTCTAGGTAGATATTTGCGGGTTTTCCCATCAAGAGGAGGGGTTTTAGCCCTGGCTTAGAGCCTAACTATTGTATCACTGATGTTATTTTTTTATGGTTGTTTGATGTTTTAAACGTAATCATAATAATGAACGAAGATGATAAGTAAGAAGTAACTCAAACAACTATCATGTATGAGAATTTTCATTAACTCTTGCCCTACCTAATTCTCAGCACTTTCGTTAGTTACTATCATATATTGTTTAATGTAATTGATAATGGATTAATGGGCTCATGATTGAATGAAGTAACTATCCTAAGAAAAGAACATGTTTCCAAAATTAACATGGAATCAGAGCACAGGAGAGAACAATCCCAAGCTCAAAGAGATTACAATCACTCAGAAGCATCTGAAGAGTTTCATTGGTACCTCTATCCCTCTGTGTTAGGGATCAAGAATGTCAAATCTGTGGTATTTTCTTAAGGCCTTCTACTAGCCCTAATCAGTGGACATGGGGTCCAATCCAAGAGCAACTCAAATATGATGAGCGAAAGTTGAAAGTCATCAAGGTATGTTCCAGTAATATATTTTCCAAGGATTATTTATCAGTCCCATTCAGACTGTATCTTCATTATATTTGAAGCAGAGTTTCTTGACCATAAAGTCACAGTTCTGGGCATAACACATGGATACCAAATCCTAGGTCTTCTGGGCATGATCACTATGATCACTGTTTGTATCAGCAGTTCAGTATTCTCTTTAGTTTGACTCTTTTAGTGTGCCTTTAAGAATACTTCGTTTTGAAGATAGAAATCCTCTGTGATAAGGTCTTGCCACTATGGTTCCCTACTTGAAGGGTTAAAGTAATTGTTTGGAAAAATCATATCATCAACAAGCCGTGTTTCTCTGTGATCCTTGAATGGATCTCATCCTCTAAGAATTATCACTATGACAGGGAAATCTCTGTCCTAGTGCAGTATCATATATGGTATCACTCAGTTAGCTCGGTTCCTCTGAAGAAGGCATTGCTCAATCTCTTATATCTTGGTTCCTACTAGTTTACTCTCAATTGAAATAGCCCCACAGTCTATGTGAACATCTTGTATGGTTCTCCCTTTGCAATCTCAAGTTCTCAACACGTGAAAAGTATGGTTGCACCATATATATATACAAGTTATGGCAATGAGGGTATAGGTTCGGGATATTATAAACATCATCTCAGGCATGTAAGCTGATCTATATTTACTCCTGTTATGACTGTGAGTAATCATATATTCTGCAGTAAGTGTGTCCTCCTATCCCTCTTCAATATAGTTTTCAATTGGCATGACATCATATTTTCAGGCAGACCATTATTAATATGCATACGTTCAGTCAGCCTTGAAAGAAGAATTGAGATATGCATTGCTGTTCAAATCAGTCATGGCATTCTGTCAAAGTTTTTGGAAGTTCTGATGATAAGGCTTGCTTCCAATCTAAGTGGTGGAAAAGTCATGGCCATAGATTGTATCTTGACAATCTTCTCCATACAAAAGGAGGCTAGCAAAGGAGTCATAGGACAATGAATCATCAAGGCTCATCATTATTGTGGATAATAGCATAAAAATGCATCTATACAGAATATATGCCTCTGTATGAGACCCTTGATTTTCTCAATCCACATCAGCTCATACACTTCTTAGCCAACCTGTTAAAGTTTCTTTTAGTTACAGTGGGTACACACTGAGTATAGAATTTTTTGGGTTACATTCGTAAGAAAGATAGCTTTTGGCATCAAGCTGTGGAGATGTTTTCATTTTGTTTAATAGAATTAATCTTCGTTCAGAGCAGAGGTTCAACTAGATTCATGTCATTCACAGACGTCATGCGTCTCTCAAAGGTAACGAACTTGGAAGTTTGAAAGATCTGAAATATATGTCTGCACAACAGAGATGCTTGGTTATATCAGCTCCTCTATGGCACTTCTATGGTCTCCTTTCCATCGTGCAATATGCACAATACCATTTCAGTCTAAGAAGAAGCGATAGGGATTCTACGGCAAAAGAAAATACAACACATTTGAAGCTTTCAATATTGAAGAACCGCTTGGAGAAAAAGTGCATGGCACTTTGGAACACTTCTACCGCTATTAGCAGAGGTGCCTCAATAAATAGTAAATATTGAAATCTTGAGTTTATACGACATTCATTAAGATTCATTTTCGAAGAGTAGCAAACAGAAATCATTACAATTTCATATACCCTAAAAAATCGAATTACATTTTCATTCAGGAAGATTTAGAGAAAGTGTGTACATACCTGGTCAAAATTTAAGGTAACAGGAGCGATGTCTGAGGAGAGGCCAAAAGTAAAAGCAATTGAGGAACCAGATCCATGGAAGAATAAAAAATCCCCCATCGAAGGAATTGCGAGCCCCCTTCAAAAAATCGTCCAGATGGGTGATTCTGAGAGCGTCATCAACAGTGGGCCACCATATCATGACCATGTAATATGCTTGCCAAGTGATTCATCATACATTTCTTTTTCTTGTCATTTGATGTCAGGGTCGAGTTGGGTTAAGCTTGTGCATAAAAAGAGCTTGAAGATCGTTCAATGAACTTGCAGAACTGATAGATCAAAAACCCGACATGAAAGCACGGTGATAAAATTGAAAGAGAGTAGTTTACATAGTTTTATGAATTAAATAATTGATTTCGTACTGGCGGGAATCATAGGGCAGGACATCGTAATTAAAATGAATGAATATGCTATGAAATTATACAATTAAAATTTGACCAAGGGAAATAAGGGTATAGCAAGGGTATAATAAAATAGGATGTGTAGTAATTACTTAAATCACTATTATATATTATATATTTAAATTATCAAGGTGACACATTTTTATGAGTAAAGTTATAAAATACTATGGAATAATTTAGCATACGAATTATGGCTAAAACATTTAAGAGTTAGAATAGAGTTTTTAAGTGATCACAATAAAAATAATACATATTAGAGATATATACATGGATCATATATATCAAGTTAAAGTGATCGCTAAAGCAACATTTTCCTACACCTAGTGTCCTAGATGGCCAAGGTAAGGTGTCATCAAACCAATTATACAGCCATTCGTATATCTTAATTGGAAAATTATTAATGTCACAAGAATCAAAAGGGTTGATATGTCAATCAAAATTTAAAATTATCCTCTAAAAACTCATATAGAAAGTGGGGTAATAGGTCCTATGACATCCAACCTGTGATTTGCAATGGGAAATCCTCAACAGTCTCTTTGGAGAAATAATGTCTCATTAAGGGGTTCAATAAGAGGTATGAGGCCCCACCAATTTTATAGTTCAAGAAGTTTGAATATTGGCTTGTCAATTTTGGCCCTAAGTAGGCAAGGCAACATGGAAGGAGGTGACCCCCTTGGAAAAGTTCAAAAGGGGAAGGCCACATAAGGTCTTATATAAAGATCTAAATCCAAGGACCTCCCTCATAAAAATAGTTATACATGTATTGAAAGAAAGTAGATAACGACCATCTAAATCTTGATAAAATAAAATAGAACATCCCTTGAATCCATAATAAATGGAGCATCTACATATGAGGTGATCCTCTAACTCAATGTTGTGTATATGGAAAAGCTAGAATATGTTATTGAGAAGAGTAATATCATGATGTCATTAGTTTCAACTAGACACTAATGTAAACCCACTTTGAAACCACCAAGGGGGATCTGAAGGGAAACATATAGTGCTCTAGTGTGTATGAGGGTTTAAAAATAAGGCCCCCTCTTATTTGCATGAAGTGTTCCTAGTACAAATCCATCTCAGTGTCAAGGCCATGAAAAGATGAAGTTAAAGTACTAAATTTATTGTTTATAAATAACCTCTTTAACAACTTGACACAGACATATAATGATGTCATTTACATTGAAGGTGTATGTCACTTGATCATGTTACAATTTTAATCGCTCCCCCACAAAAAGGTGTTATGCTCCCTTGTGCTGATGCATCAAACCTAATGGAGAACAATCTCGTGATGTAAAAGAAATTTAAACATGATGTAACTTTAATAGTGCCCTACATTCACCCCTTAGCTCACCACTCATGGAAAATGTGAGGCTATTTCAAGCATTGATGTGGATAATATCGTTTTATTTTCTCTTGTGTATAGTATTCTACATTGACACAATTGTGTTTTTTTAGCAAACAAAATATTTGTATCAAGGGTTGGCTCCTTGTGCATTAGGGTTGAAGAGGTTGCGTCATTGTGAGTGATCTATTCATTGCCAACTCCTTATGAGGGAGAGCACTACAAGCTCCATGTCAACATGAAGTGTAGATATTGTGAGCAATTCTTATTGAGGTTTTGAAAATTATCTAGTTGTTCCAAATTTGGTATACATGTTAATAAGGGCATTACCCACAAACACACACCCTCGAGACCAACACCTAGTTATCTGAAAATCAAATGGTACCAATATTCTTAGTTAGAGGTGAAGGATTCTCCTAAGAGGTTATTTTGTTGGTTTGATGTGTTGTTTTTTTGCCTTGGATACTAAGTGGTGAAGGGCTTCAAGGGTTAAGAGTTAAGGGCCAAGGGCTTGGGGGGAAAGGGATTTAGGGGTTAAGGGCTTAATAATTAAGGGATTTAGGTGTTAGGGGTTAAGGGGCTAGGTTTTAAGGTGTTTAGGGGTTATGGATTAAGGTTTAAGGGTCATGAGTTAAGAGAATAAGGGGTTAATGCTTAGGGGGTTCATAGATTCTACGTTAGGAGTTAATGACTTAAGGTTTAATGCATCAAGGGGTTGGTGGCTTATGAGTTATGAGTGTAGGGTTAAGAGATTATGGCTTCGGGGTTAAGGGATAGGGAATTTAGTGGTTATGGGTTAATGGATTATTCGTTGTGATAATGGGGCCCCTAATCCCCTTATCACCACTATCGGGGGTTCCTCTTTCAATTCCTCTTGTTACCTTCCCTCCAGGCCCCCTAGCCCCTATGAAATTAGGTCTTAATCCCCCTTCTCATTCTCTAATGTGTGGATTATAGATCTTATTAAATCATGCTTGTACATCCCACTTCTACCCATCCATGCTACATGTGTGTCCCATATTCCTGTTCAATACACCACAAAATACTCCTCCCACCTTTTCGGTCATATCATTCAACTTATCTTAACATTGTGGGTGAAATTGGTGTTTATGTTGTAAATTGAACAAAGAAAAATTTTACTTGTTTTCTCTTTTGAGAAGATGTAGAAATTGATTGTCATGATTGGAATGTGCATGCATCAATCTACATTGGGTTGTTTTTCGAGCTTATACATGAATAATCATTTGGTCATACTGCATACTATCGATGGAATCTAGTATCACAAATGTATCAATGGGAAGTTTGAGAGATTATTTTGAAAGCTTGTGTGTTGTGGTGTTTAGCTCCTGGAGAATGTGTGTGAAAGATAGCTAGTCCGAATAGTTGGGGGGATCTATGATATCCTATAGGATGGGATGTAGGTAGATGTTTTCTATCATGAATTATTGACCTAATTGATCATGATTTTTTAATCCCCCATGATCTATCGGAATTTGACTCTTTTGATGGATGTAATTTCCAGAAGTGTACAAAGAGAAATGGAATCAAATCAGTTGTTGGAGCCTTAACTTTGGGTATACCTTACTTTCTCGCTATAAGACTGGGAGAGGAAGAGTACCACACCCAATTTGCAGCTCGGTGGGATAACTTGTGCAACACCATCAAAGAAGTCACAAGGGCATCCAAGAGGGAGTGGAGAAATTACCAAAATCCATTATTTTTGTGGTTTAGGATGAATCTTGTCTTCTAAACACTATTTTTTATCAATTCAATTGTGATATTTCTTAGAATTTCTCTTGAACAAAATGTGTTTTTGTTCCAATCCCACTAGACATTGCTGATTAGAATGCATGGGAAACCTTTATAATAATCTTCCATGATATTGAGTAACTAAGTTTTGAAAATTTCTTCCAAGTTTTAGATAGGACCATGAGCCTATCATGTTCAATTTTGCAAGGGTGGTGGTGATCATGACCTGCACTGTGTTGGGAGAGGAGATAAATAAGTGTGAAGAAATATCATCAAATGACTTGCCTAAAGGATAGATGTTGGGCTGATTCGTAAACTATCATGGATATTTTTTGTGAACAAAATGTGTTGTTGTTCCAAGCCCACTAGATATTGTTGATTAGAATGCATGGGAAACATTTTTAATAATCTTCCATGATGTTGTGTAACTAAGTTTTGAAATTTTATTCCAAGCTTAGATAGGAGCATGAGCCTATCATGTTCAATTTTCAAGGGTGGTGGTGATGACCTGCATTGTGTTGGGACAAGAGATAAATAAGTGTGAAGAAATATCATCATATGACTTGCATAAAGGATAGATGTTGGGGTGATTCGTAAACTATCATGGATATTTCTTGTGAACAAATTTGTTGCTATTCCAATCCCACCAGATATTTTTGATTAGAATGCATGGGAAACCCTTTTAATAATCTTCCTTGATGTTGTGTAACTAAGTTTTGAAATTTTCTTCCAAGCTTAGATAGGACCACATGCCTATCATGTTCAATTTTGCAAGGGTGGTGGTGATGACCTGCACTGTGTCGGGACAAGATATAAATAAGTGTGAAGAAATATCATCATATGACTTGCATAAAGGATATATGTTGGGGTGATTCATAAACTATCATGGATATTTATCGTGAACAAAATGTGTTGTTGTTCCAATCCCACTAGATATTATTGATTAGAAAGCATGGGAAAACTTAATAATAATAATCTTCCATCATGTTGTGTAAACAAGTTTTGAATTTTTCTTCCAAGCTTAGATAGGACCACGAGCCTATCATGTTCAATTTTGCAAGGGTGGTGGTGATGACCTGCACTTTGTTGGGACAACTAGAGATAAATAAGTGTGAAGAAATATCATCATATGACTTTCATAAAGGATATATGTTGGGGTGATTCGTAAACTATCATGGATATTCCACTAGACAGTTCATCATAACAGAACAGATAAAACTATATTTAAAAATGAATGAATAAGAGTTTGTGATAGGAAGTGTCAGTGAGTTTCAGGTGTGCTAAGGAGGGAGTGAGGTCAAGGCATGCTAGGCAGTGTTAAGGCATGCGAGAGGCCAGGGAAACGGTGTGCCAATGCATGCCAGGGTGGAGTGTTTGGGAGTGCCAAGGAAAAACAAGGGAGAATTAGTGTCAAATGAATGGAAATGAATGAATAAGAGTGTGTGACAGGGAGTATCAACGAGTTCTAGGTGTGCTAAGGAGGGAGTTTAAAGGTATGCAAGTTAGTGCTAAGGAATGCTAGAGTGCCAGGGCGACATGCTAGGATGTGCCAAATGCTAGGGTGTGTCAATGCGTGCTAGGGAGTGCCATGGAAACACAAGGGAGAACTAGTTCAAAATGCCTGGTAATGAATAAATAGGAGTGTCTGATAGGGAGTGTTAGTGAGTTTCAGGTGTGATAAGGAGGGAGTAGCAAGGTTACATGTTAGGAAATTCCAAGGTATGCAAGAGTGCTAAGGCATGTTAGGGAGTGTTAGTGTGCAAACCCTTCTTCATTATATTACAAACTACAATACAACAAGCTAGAGCTCTTGTACCATGGATCATGACCCTTTACAATCGCACTGATACAAGGAATAAAACTAGGGATTGGTGTTAATCCTTTGACAACAAATCTATCATGACTAAGACAACACTTGACCTACTTGTTGATGGTGGCCACACACAACCCTTTCAGTCCACAAGTTTAATGAGAGCACCACAAGTTTAATGTTTGGAGAACAAGGGACCACCCCCTTGTCCAACACTTTTGATGGGTCCCATGCATCATTATGGCACTCATGGACCCCAGTATGCCTCCTAGAAGGCTCTAAGACATCAGTTGACCTCTTATGAGGCTTACTATTCCATGTATGAGATAGTTGGTGGGATTGTCACCAAAATTTAGGGTTACTTGCATAATATTTTATGTTTAGGGGCTAATGTAGGCCCATAAGCTAATTCGATCAACTCCTAATCAATGTATAAATAGGATTTAGTTGGATTCATTTGTATCATCACTTGATTTGGGATCTCTCTATCTTTAGTGAACTTCACATTTTTCCTTGGAGGACTATTTTGGATGATGGATGCATTTTGATGTATGGATTTGGGCTATTTTTATCTTGGAGATTTTCTTTTGCAAATGTGAAGCTGGTTGGATATACTCTCTAACATTGTGAGTGAAAATTTAACGCTATTGTTGTTGTTGCATACTATTGAATTTCACTATAACTAGGGTTAATTGTTGCATGATGGAAATGTGTAATTATGTGTCTATTTATCTTATTTAATGTATGGGCCATTGTTGGATGAATGAAATATCTTAGAGATCATTTTATCTCAATAAAATTGCACCACTTGTATGAAGTATAAATGCTTGAAGGTCACTTTTCGTTTTCCTCTAACATTGGACGAAGTTGACTTTCTGGGCCTCCATGATCAAGAAACTAAATTATTGTTCATTATCACCCCTGACTCCATATCCCCAAGTGAATTATTTACTAGTACCTCGAAAAGGGTGATGATTCCCCCCCCCCCCTTTTTCACAATTTTCCATTTTTCCCTAGGTCTAGCCCCATTAGGTCACCTAGGGCATCAATTTCCCAATAATATAGCCAGAGGAAAACTTTGATCTCCTAGAGGCAATGACATTGGTGGGTGCCTTCACTCTCCTCATAATTTGGACCAATTCCGTCAATGGAATCTTCAAATACCTCAAGCCCTAGCTCTAGGATCAAGTTTTGCATAGGTGTTCCCAAGGCTAGAGCCTAGTAGGATCAATTTGACCCATCAAAGTAAAAAAAAATTCCTAATCCTTTCCCCTCACATTTTCCAAGATAGGAACATCATTGGTTGCTAAATTCCATCCCCGAACCTAGGTTGGTTCCACTTGGCCCCATGTGGTCCCATTTGGTGTCAAAGGCCTTTCATCAAGGACCATTTGGGAATCCAAGTTCCCAAAGGATTTTAGGGATTGGTAACTTCCTTTATAAGTCTTATTCTTCTCCCTCAACCCTTCAATCGCCCTCCTCTCTCCCTAGAAGATCAATTCCCTTTCTTAAAAGACAAGCATGTCCCACTCTATATTCTATCTTAGGGAAAGGGATTCTAGGGTCACTTCCCACCTATTCATTGACCTATAATATACGAGTGACTTCCTAAACTATGAGGACTCCTCCCATCAGTGAAATTTTGTGAAGAGAAAGGAGCCTTAGCTGTGGTGACAATTGGCTAAGCCTCCACCGTTTCCCTTGTCCTAGTTGTTTCCCTCTTAGGAACCCATTTTAGGTCCACTACTAGTTTGAGTGGTAACAAGTTGTTCACAACTCCATTTGTGAGCAAATATTTGGTATGCCCACTTTTTCCATACTATGGCTCCAAGATGAGAAGTCTAGGGCTATAGAGGTTGCCCTTCTTCTCACTGAATTGGTCCTCTACAATATAGTGAAATAGGGCTAGTTGGTTGGCCCACTTGACTGCTACTTTAGTCCTTCAAATTATGCACATCCTTAGGCCCTATACACCTACCCTTCTACCAATCTTGTTGTCCTTCACAAGTACAAGAGTTAGGGTTCTTCTTTGACAGTCACCTAACAACCCTCCAACTATACTTGGACTAGCATCAATCTGCCCAACCATAGTCAATTATTTTTACTGATCTATGGCTCACAATATTTCCTTCATCTAGGGCTCTTCAAATCTTCCACATAACAATGGTTTGAGTCCTCTCAAAATCATTGTTCTTGTGTATCGACAATTTGATCTTAGTTGTCCAATCTATGAATAAATCTGAATTGCTCCTCTTATCATCCTTCTAACAATCTGTAGATGACTGAACTAGGGTCACAAATCAACCACTAATAGCCCATTGACTAATTTTTTATAGGTTTCTCCAGATATCTGTCTAAAAATCCATGGATAGTCCACCAAATCAACTCCTCAACATGTCAATCCATTCTTCACATGGCACATTTCTTCTGTATGCTCAATCTTTTGCTCAGGTTCCACCCTCCTTTGGATCTGCTATCTCCACACACACTGAATCTGCAAGCCATCTTCCAGATCTGTGGTCTGTATTTTAGAAATAAGCCTTGCTTTAAGGGTCACAACTTCTCTTCTTCTACGCAATTTTTTCACAGTCTTAAGGGCATACCTTATGAACTAAACATGCTAGGTAACTAGGGCACTATACTTATGTACTTCTAATTGTTGTAGAACAAACCCTATCCACCCATATAAAAAACCACGACTCTTGCCTCCATAAGAGACTCAACCTAGCTCACATGGATCCATAGATTTTGGGCATTTCTTTGAGCGAATCTTGACATGAACTTCAGATCTCAATGTCAACCCTCAAACTAGGGTTAGCTCAGTCAATATTATGCCTACGTCTACTTTTTTTTTTGCTATAAATTACAGTGCAAGCCCTCCTCCATTTATGTTTATCTTTATAACCACCACAAGACAAGATCGTATCAATCCTCTCTTCTATTTCATGTATAAAATCTAACCAACGAGATTCAATCTGATCTTGTAATGTACTAAAACAAGATATTGAATCCTTCCTACAAACACGATCGCACAATCACATATAAGTAAGAGAAAGAAATTATCAATTGCACAACAAAATATGTATCTGGGGAAAGCAGCTGCTCAAAACCCCTCTATCTCTATTGTGTATTAAGTCGAGGAATCATGAAACAATACAATGCTTAATCTCTCTTGAGATTCTCCAACACTCTGCCAATTATCTCCTACTGATCTAGGAAAAATTGGTCTAATACTTAGCCAATTCTCAGTCTTCCTTCAGCCTACCTTGCTCACACAATTCCTATGGAATTATATCCATATTAATTAGGAAAATCAATCTTCCTTGATTGCGCAATCCATCATGGCATCCCAATGACTTTATAATTGCACATGGGAAATTTTCTATAATTACAACTGATAGTTATGTTCCTCTGAACTGTGTTACAATAAGGATGAAGGGTATTTTTATCATTTAAAAATAAGATAAAATCCTAAACAACCAAAACCCTAACCCGAGGAGATGTAACACCAAGAGTTTATGGGCCCTGTTGGGGTTAGTTGGGCAGCCAACTTCCCGGGGTTGTAACTTGGTCATATGATCTTCGTTTGACGCACATGATACCTCGTTAGAAAGATCTCTTCGAGGACTACAACTACTAATGCAATTTATATGAAATCACCAAACCTTTCATGCCCAAAAAATGCTGTTTGGGGCCTCAAAACGGCTCTAGAAGTTCAGGACCCGAAAAATTGACAAAAATAGTAAATTGTGCTATAATTAAGGAAACTGAAAAACTGAAAGAGACAATGGCGAGGGCCCAAGTGGAATAGGCGGGTGGCCAAAAATATCCACCTCGATCACCTTCAATCAAATTTCTTGAGCTAACTCAATCATCATGACTTAGTTAACTGACACAAGTTGTTATGAGATGAAATTACAATTTATTGTCCAATTTATTTAAGGGAAAAATAAATAAGACGACTCACATTCCTCACTCCTGGTACATCAAAATTCCTCACCGGTGTGGGCGCATTTTTTTTTGTCCTTTCTAGTTACCTATTTCATTGTTTCTTGTTGAAAATTTCAACACTCCCTCTCAACAAGAAAGGAATTTAATCAATCCCCATCCAGTACCTTTGGAATGTTCTGCATGCTACACTTCTCTAGTGTTTTTTGCACCTACAAATCCTGAAACTGAATAGCCTCCGAACAACTAAATCAGTATAATGCATCTATCATCAGAGTCTTCTAGCTCCTGCTAGCTACTGCACCTGTCTAGTAGTGGATTCTCTGTGATGTTGTTGACATCTACATCTGTGCCCTTTGAACTGTTGCTAACTTTGATTTGTGCTCCAGTATTTGACATCTGTCACTCTGATTTCTGTCTTGTTGACATCTGACTACATCAATCTAATTGATCCTTCCTACTATTGTTGTACTGTGGGCTCCTCGTAGCCAGGTTCGATCCATGAGACACGCCATCTCAATGGACCTTGCCCAAATTTCTTATCTTGGGATTATGTCTACACATCACCCCACCTTACACCTCAAGGTATGGTTGCTCCCTCTTCCTATCTGGCTCAAAATTCCCCCCTCATGGAGGTCTCTGCTTGAGTGGATGCTTCCACTCGGTCTCCTCTCTAATTCTCCAATTGTGGCAGCTACTCCACAACCTTCTGAGACTGCTTCTCATGAGAATGCATGTTGAGAGGTAAGTTATGCTCCCTCTAAACCACCAAGTCTCTAACTTCTGCCTTTCTCCTCAAAGCTTTGCATGCATCTGGTACCTCAAGTACATATAGGTTCTTGACTCGCGCAAAATGTAATTGTCCCGACGTTACAAAAAGTTTCTAAAAAATAATTTATTTTAAATCGATGATATCTCCCTCATCCGAGCTTTGATTCGACCGATTTTTTTTCTTTTTTTCCATTTGGGTATATTTTCACAAGGATTGCAAATATTCTATTTGTTTTTGAAAATTTTACACCAAAATCTTCAGATATTCTCTGCAAACTCGTCGTCCAAAAAAATCTTGCTCTGATACCATGTAGAAAATCTAACCAGTGTGGGTGCATTAAACCATGCCAAATCATACCAAGGCATCTCAACATATTCCATACATGCTAATACTTTCCAAGCGCCAACACGTGCCAAGTGCCAATATGTGTCAGGGACTAGTGTTATGCATGTTATGAAGTGGAAGGGAATGTTGAAGAGTGCTAAGGTGTGCTAGAGAGTGATAATGCATGTTGATGAGTGTTAAGGATTACTAGGAAAAAACATTAAGGGAGCACTAGGTAAAAATTCATGGAAGCTAATGAATATGAGGAACGTGTGCCGGAGACTAGTGTTAATGAGTGTTAGTTGTCATGCCAAGTAGGGAGTGACAAGGTATGATAAGAATTGGTAAGGCATGCTAGGGAATATCAAGGCAAGTAAAGAATTCCCAAAGTGTGCTTGGGAGTTCTAGGGTGTGCTAATTATATCATGTGCCAATTAATAGTGCCAAGATATGCCAATACATGCTAGGTGCTAAGGATATTGTGGCGCAGGGTGCCAGGGTATGTCAATATGTGTCGAGGCAACAAAAGGAAGAACCAATATTAAGAGGGTTAATAAGTCAAGACTTTATCTTTTTGAAAAGGGGCATGCTAGGCACACTAATATTAATAGGTCCCAATACATGCCAAGTGGCATTGTGTACCAAGTGCTAATGTATGTTAATGCATTCAACCAAGGTGTTCTAGGGCATGCTAGGGACTATATGCAGTATGCCAACACATGCTAGGAGAGTTCCATGTTGTGCTAGCGCATGCCACCATGTGCTTGGGCGTCAATGTCATCACAATATGTTCTAGGTACAAAGATGTTCCAAGACATGTGGGGTGCTAAGAAATGTTAGTGTGTGCAAAAGCATTAATTTAAGGTGTGCCCAGATTTTTGAGGATTGTTAGGTCTTTCTCATTAATAGAATTGTCAAAGCTTGATTATGTATTAAATAATATATTTCCTACACACAATAGTGGAACTTTATCTAAAGGGATTTTTCTAGATAATAAACTTAATAGATATGAATCATGTGTTGACTCATAGGAAATCTCTATTCGACTAGTCATTACTTGAGGGAAATGATACACACTAATTACTTCTACAAAAATTGACTGAACCTAACCACTATGGCCTTGGACATATTATAAAAAAAACTCCACAATAATTTTATTAAATTGTTATCTTTTGACAAAAAATATATTAACAGGCACATAGCGTCATCAAAAACTCATTGGAATGATCAATGATGACGGACATTTTTTGACCGTCACCAAAAGTAATAAAAAGAGCATTGGTGAGGGTCATTAAAAGTTCGTCACTAGAAGTGTCACCAAAGAGAGAATTACTGATGGGCCTTTAACGACCCTCACCAAAAGTGTCATTGAAAATGTCTTTGGTGAAGGACCATAAAGGACCATCACTATATACACTTACAGTGATAGTTTTTTAATGATCAATGATGACGAACATTTTTTGACCGTCACCAAAAGTAACAAAAAGAGAATTGGTGAGGGTCATTAAAAGTTCGTCACTAGAAGTGTCAGCAAAGAGAGAATTAGTGATGGGCCTTTAACGACCCTCACCAAAAGTGTCATTGAAAATTTCTTTGGTGACGGACCATAAAGGACCATCACTATATACACTTACAGTGACAGTTTTTTAAGGACCGTCACCATATGTGACATTGGTGACGGACCTTAAAGGTCCGTCACAAGCATGACCCTCACCAATGTGTTTTTTTCTTGTAGTGTATAAATAATACCATAATCTACAGTTCCTTGTAGATAACTTAAAATACCTTTTGCTACATTCCAATGACTTTCAAGTGGTTTGGACATGTATTGACTTAGCACATTGACTGCATAAGACAAATAAAGTCTGGTAGTGGTTAGGTAGATTAAGCTTCCAACTAGTTGTTTATAAAGTGTCGCATCTGCCTCTTTAGAGCCATCCTCACTCTGAAGTTTAATGTTATGTTGTAGTGGTATTGCTGTATAATTGCACTGATCCATCCTGAATCATTCCATTAGACCTATGACATAATTACCATGGGACAGAAAATTTTGTCCTGAATCTCTCCATATCTCGAGGCCCGAACAATATCTTAATTCACCAAGGTCTTTCATTTTGAACATCTGTGACATTTTCTGCTTGATTTCTTTGATTAGATAAACAACATCACTTGTAATAATTATATCATCTACATACAAATAAATCAACACAATGCTCCTCTTTTCATCTTTCATGGTATACATATTAGGATTGTTTTTACTTCTATTGTAACCGTGTTGCAGAAAAAATGAATCAATATTTTCATACCATGATCTGGGTGCTTGTATTAGTCCATATAGAGCTTTCTTTAATTTACAGACTAAATTTTATTTCCCTTTCTGGACAAACCCCTCAGGTTTCTCTAAATAGACCTCCTCTTTCAATTCCCCATTTAGAAATGCAGATTTTACATCTAGTTGGTGAGTCATCTAATGTTTCTTAGTAGCTAAAATAATCAACATTATAATAGTATTTAATTTAGCTACGGGGGCGAAGGTTTCTTCATATTTAATACCTTATTTTTGTGAATACCCTTTTGCTACCAATCTAGCTTTTAATTTATCTATGGTTCCATCTGCATTAATCTTGGGTTTATATAACCATTTACACCCTATGGTTTGTTTCCCTTCAGGAAGTTCAACCAACTCCCAATTGTTTTTTTTGAGAATAGATTCATATTCTTGTTCCATAGCTATTTTACATTCACTACATTGATTTTCTTCAATATAACTAGAAGGTTCAACAAATTTCATCATACTAGTTATAGAGGAATTTTCCCTGTATCTAGAAGGAAATTGAATCTGCATAGCTGATATTCTAAGCGTAAGTGTAGCTTCTAACCCATTCCGAATTTCCTTTGACGGACTCAGCTTGATTGTTTTATCTGGATTCTCTGCTTCTGTCGCTTTCTTCTAATCCGAGCTATTACCTATTTCTTCACTTTCTTCCACCAAAAACGGAATATCCCATTCCTCATTGCACTTATTAGATTCATCATAAACCTGTTCATGGAATATGACATCTCTACTAACAAAATTCTTGTGAGTAGAGGGATTAAATAATCTATAAGCTTTAAAATGTGAAAAATACCCTACAAAGGTACATATGATGGCTTTTGAATCTCGTTTTCTTCTTTCTTCCTTTGGAATGTGGGAAAATTTTTTAGACACAAATACTTGTAAATGTTTTACTACAGGTTTAAATCCATATAATGCTTCAAAAGGAGTTTTAAACTCGAGACTTCTTGTAGGACTCCTATTTTCCAAATAAACTACAATATTCAATGCTTAAGCCCAAAAACCATTCAAAAGATCCTTACCTTTCAACATGCTCCTAGCACGCTCCACCAATGTTTTGTTCTTCCTTTCCGCTACACCGTTGTGCTGAGGAGTATGGGGTACTGTGAATTGCTGTAATATCCCATGGTCTTTACAATACTTGGTAAGTTCCTCCTTCATGTATTCTCCCCCTTGATCGGAGTGGAGAATTTTTATGTGCTTCCCTGTTTTCTTTTCAATCATATATCTGAACTGCTTAAAGTATTCAAATGTGTGGCTTTTCTTACTCATGAAATATACCCAAGAAAACTTTGTGCAGTCATCAACAAATAGTAAAAAATACAGTGCACCTCCTAATGACTTTTTTTTCATGGGTCCACAAAGGTCTATGTGCTCTAATTCAAGTATGTCTCTCTTTTTCCTTTCTACTCAAATAGGTAATTATTCTCTATGAATTTCTCCTAATGCGCAAGAATCACAATCAGTGTGCACTCTTACCATTTCCTTTTTCTGAAGAAACAAAAAATCCTTGTATTTGATATGACCAAGTCTCTGGTACCACAACTCTTCTGTAGTCAAACTCAATGCTGTCAAGGCTCGATTCGGTGTTGTTCTCACATCCAATTTGTACAGACCTCCTGTTCGAATTCTTGAAGCAATAGTCTTCATGCCATCCAACAGATATTTAATATAACATTTATATTTAAAAATTCAACCTTGAGATCTTGATTTGTAATCATGGATACAGAAATCAGATTCTTTGTCACTCCGGGCACATACATTACATTATAAATATATCTGACATTACCATTAGGTAAAATAACCAAAATTTTCCCACACCCTTTGATCTAATGACATTTATCATCACCAAGGTAGATTTGTGCTCCGTTGTTGGTTTCTTTAAAATATTCGAACCATTGTTTGTTTCCCGTCATATGTGTGGATGCTCCTGAATCTACATACCAGGTGTCTGCATCAACACTCTCATCAAAGTATGCCATGAATAATATGAAGTCTTGAACATGGTCATCATTTGCGAAATGACCTACATGTCTTTTATTCTTCTGTTGTTCTTCATGAAATTTATTCTTCCTGCACTCCTTAGCCATATGACCGAGTTTTCTGCAATAAAAACATTTAATTATAGAGTTTTTTTTTATTGGGATACATACCTTGAGTTTGATTCAGTATTTTCTGTGGGTTTCCTCCATTTTGGTATGATGGATTTCCTTTTCCTTTAAAGAATTTCTTTTTTTCCATTAACGCAAGATCTACACTCTGAGGTTTCAGAGTCAATATTATTTCTTCTTCTTGCATTAATATTCCTATAAGTTCTTCAAACTTTGGGATTTTCTCTCTTGCACTTATCCCAGTGATAAAAATTTGGTAATCATCTGTCATACCATTCATGGAATTGGGAGGCTATCTTCGAAGACAATAAACTAAAATTCAGAGTTTCTGATTCTTTTTTAGAGGCTGGTAATCACCTGGATCCTAAAGATTGCATGAAGCACCTCAGATTTATTGGAAGTCATCTGCGTCGTCGCCTTCGTGAGCTCAAGGCTCGGCGTAAGAGAAATTTTTTTTATGACAAGGAGAACGAAATCTCCACAGAGCCTAGACGTTCTGAGTGTTCTCATCCTAGCATTCCACGAACTCCAGATAGGAGGCCTATTCTTCACCTTGCTCTAACAAAAGTTCTTACCATTGTGGATCTTGGGACAATTGAATATAAACATGTTGGATTTCATACAGACCGACACATATTCCCTATTGGTTATAAATCTATAAGAAACTATGCCAATATGGTGGAAAAGGATGGATGGACTACATACACCTGTAGAATTATTTACGGTGGAAGTGCAGGTCCTATTTTTCATATAGTTCCAGATGACAGCCCTGAAAATGTCATTGAAAGAGATTATGCATCTGGTGCATTGGCTGTTCTTTGTGGAACTGGCAGAACACGACAAGATCACCACTAGCGGGACAAATATGTCCAGCCTCTCACATCCTACAGTTATTCAATTACTACATGAGCTGCTTGTAGAAGAGTATTGTTCTACCTTCTTCTCTGACTATCCTAATTTTGGATCTCACTCTTGAAAAAAATCAATTAGTACCCCAGTTATTCCTTCCGTTCAAGATGGTTCCGAATTCAAAGAAACCCAAAAACCAATGAGTAGCTTTGGAGATCAGTCAGAGCAATCATTATCTGACTCATCCGAAGAAACATACATCAACAATTCATTGGATGAAGTGGATGGTTCTTCTCAGGGTGTCACTTCAGATAAGATGGCTGAAGATCAAAGTTTCACTAGAAGAAACATGTTAGTTCATTCGGGTGTTGTTTCCTGATTTTTTTTTATGGTGAATTTTCCAGATAGCTAGAGTGTTTGGAAGTGAGATTCTGTGGAGAATTTTTTGAATACCGGTGTGATAATTTAGGATCATTGCTTATGAATACCAGAACCTTAGTGTGACTTTCATTTAAGCATGGGGTATTATACTGACTTATAAAACCGAACCAAATAACTAGTCATCACCCTGAAAATTCTTTTTGGGTGGTGGTGTTTATTGTTTATGGAGATTTCTACTAATGTTATACTTAATCTGTTCTCTGATGATTCATTCTAAACAGGTTTTAGAAATTGTGGGGAAAATTTCAATTGATTTCTATCACATTTGATCTAATAAATTTCCTATATTGTAATAAAAACAATGTGTATCATTACGATCTATTAAAACTCCATTTAGTCTAGCTTCTAACTAGCTAGATTCGAGGTTCATGCTGAAGACTCTTGCTGATTGGAAAAACACTGGTCATACAAAAAATGGAATTCAAATAAAGGAATACCACATTTATCCTAAGTCCCAAAATGCCTCGAAACTGAGCAGCCTGTAACTACGACATTCAAAAATGAAAAGGCTGCTGAATCATAAAAAAAATCGAGTAATTGAAAATAAAATCTACGAAACCATGAGAAAGCCCTGAAAAGCACTTGCACAAAATTGAGGATAGCTAATCCTGACCTTTTTATGAGCCAATTTATACAACTTGGGAATCTCTTCATGCAATCTGGCCTTAAGTGCATCGAATTTCAGCATTCAGGGTCGTGACCACTACCCTGTTCTTCTACTTCGTGACATCATCGACTTTCTGGTACCAAAAAAGCCAAAAAATTTAGCAGTTTTTCCGGGCATTTTAAAGAACAAGCCAGGAGAAATGGAGGGTTTAATAACCTGCTTAGCAGCATCAGTGTTGTACTTGACAATGGTATAAAGCCTCACAAAGGCGTCACTGCCAGAGATCCGATTCTCCCTCTGTTTGTCAATTTTGTACTTTTCATACTAGCTGCCTGGCTGGAACCAAATCAGTCTTTATCACTGTAATGGATGAACCAACAGGAGAGGAAAAATGATAATTATATGGTTTTTTGAATCTGTCTGTCTATGTAACCTTCCCCTACTTGTGCCATAATCATACGAACAGCTGTGACTAAAGAATCAACATTAACATGTAATATCCTAGCAAATAGTTTCCTATAAATGATACGCAATGCCCACGAATAACTGGCTATGATTGGTCCTGAACGCATCAGGTTCTTGCCTCATGGGTTCGATCAGCTCTTGGTTCTTCGACCAACCAGTTTCGTTTCTTCTCAAAGCCATCCTGCTGGTTCATTATTCTTATAGATGGCATCCACCCGGGTAAGAATGTTGACTATTCTCATCTGCACAATGATCAGATCAGAGAATGTCCATGATGCTCATCTGCACAATGAGATATCGAGCGCGTGAGAATGTCGATTATGCTCATCTTCACAATGATCAGATAATTTCCATGATTCTCATCTTCACAATGAGATATGTTGTGCTAGATGCCTGGTTTTCCGGATCTGTGTTTTCCCTCCGAATTCCTTCCTGAAATTGATTAAACAAATTTGACTAAAAATTTGACTAAACAACCTTGATTGAAAGTTCGTAGAGTGATTATTAAGGTACAAAAATTTTTAGGAAGAGATAGCAAGAGATAGCACATGGTTAGATGGTCACTATTCAAAATTAAAAAAATTTGTGAGTAGGTTCACTTAGAAGTGAAATTGAACTCATTCAAATTTCAACTCTCTTTGAAATTAGTAGTGGTGTGTAGGAATTTGGAATTGCAGGTTGAATAAAGTTGTGGTTGTACATGGGAATTTTTGGTTATGGACTCATAAATTTGGTGTAATGTGATCTTACTATAGTTTCTAGTGTTGTTATAAATGAAGAGAAATACAGGTGACTTCCTAAAAAGATGTAATGTCATCTTACTATGGTTTGTAATGTTGTTAGAAACGGAGAAATACAAGTGACATCCTTAAAAAATGCAATGTCATATTACTATGGTTTTTAATGTTGTTAGAAATGAAGAAAAAATAATGGTGTGGACATTTAACATGTCATTATGCTATGATATGATTAGTAATGGTTTAATTCATCTTTTATCTATAATTTTTTTTTTATTACTTTTTCACTATCGTAGCTGATATGTGTAACTATAAGCTTATTATTTTCTTTTGAAGTGTGAGTGGACTAGGTTATTCTAACCTATGATGAATGAATAAATTGAATGTCTTAACTTATATTTCCTTATGTGAGAGTACTATCAAATACAACGTGTTTATTTTTCCCCTTGCATGGCAATCGATTCTCCTCTACATGATGGTTAGGTTATTCATTTGTTTGAGATTCGTAAAATAAGCTTGGGGAACTCCAACTGAACACCTCATATGTCTTCTTTAAGGTCCAACATAGGGACATCAAGCAACTCGACCTATAGTCAACAGGCCATTTCCTTTATAGAGTGCGAAGTCCTTTACTTGTTGCTTTGCTTGTCCCTACACTCTTCGCTAGTTCTTATGCTCGATGCTAAGTGTAGGCCTTTGCCTTAATCTTCACTAAGCACAATGCTTCATCTTGTCATTGAGCACATTCACCAAGTAAAGCCAGTTTGCTCACTATGTCTACATTTGGGAAAATTTCTTCTCTTTAATTCCATTTGCTTGATAATTCACCTTTCTTTTCTTAGTGATATTGTACTTAACTATAATTATCTTGTCATTCTACAATGAAATGCACAATAGGATGAAAGATGTGGTTGAGATACTCCTTTACATGCAATATATTGCACATTAATGTAGAGATGAAATAAGCATTATTGGTCCATTTATTGAATAGGATGATGTGTTAGTGCATGAATTTGTCTCCTAAATTTTAAAGCCCCAATTTCAACAAAATTCATTTTCCATTGGTCTTTTCCCCATTAACAACACAAAAAAAGAAGGAATGTCCAATGACCTTTGACAATGGACCCTAGAGTGGTATCAAATTCTTGTGATGTTAAAATCCTTAATGACAAAGAAAAATGAATGATTTATTTGCCCCCATATTTGTGGTGAAATCCCCTAGGTTCAAGTAAATCATAGACGAAGGTGTGAGCCCCAAAAAAGTGTTGGAAGCGTAATAGAGGAAAGTGGTAAGTATAAGGCATGGAGCAAAGGTTATGTGTTTAGTGCCCTTACTCACCAAGTACCCAAAGTGTGTGCTTAGTGGGTGAGGAAGCATAGGTTATTGAGTACAAATTATTAGGTACCCAAGCAAGGGGATCAAGAAAAGCACTAAGAAAAATATGACCATGAGAGGTAGAAATTAATCATCCCACTGAGCAAAAAATTCATTGCTCATGGATATTGCTTAACAATGAGTACATGGCTTGTGGTCGAAAAATTGAAGAGAAATGCGAGATATAATGCAGCATGAACAAGCAGGTTAGGTAGTCTAATTAAAATTTATGAGCTCCATCATTGTTGAACATGCATGTTTGTCAAAGAAGTGGTTAAGTATGCCATTGATTGAAGCTCCCATTATACTTTGTTTAGCTCAAAGAAGGCCACAAAGGAGGGTTAAAAAGCTAAATGAAGGACGCTAAAAGTCATCATAATAAAACAAAAAGAAAGGCCATGGATTGAAGATCAAAGTAAGAGGAAATTCTAGTGAGCATTCAAAAAGTAAATTCATAAAATGGATGAATCAATCATAGAGTGGGGGAAATGCAATATTTGAGCACACAGGAGAAAAAGTAAAATATATCATGTGTTTAAATATATGAATCTCTGGAAAAGGGGCATATACTTGGTGGTCATCTTCTCAACAAAAAGGGTTTTGAGGGATCATTCCACTGCATTGAGGAAAGGAACTCCACATCAAAAAAGAAGGCATTCTTGGTTTCCCTAGCAAAGTGGAAGGGCCACAAAGGAAAGGAAATTAATGAGAAAAAGGAAACCAAGTAAAGGCCCACTTGCTTGATGAACCTATGTTGAATGAATACAAAACAATGGGTATCATTTTGTTGGGAATCAGAATTGTCGTTAAACCAAAACCCGCAGGTGTTATTCAACAATCACATCGCTAGAGATAAGGATCCACGAGAGGCAGTTATTCTGTGTTGTGAAGCACACGGGGAGCATTGGTTTATCCAATGTCCAACAATATCCCCCCCAACGCGAGTCGGTTGTGTATCGAACTCGTGACCTATGCTTTGATACCACTTGCTGGGAAACATAGTTGTCGTTAAAACAAAACTCGTATGTATTAGTCAGCGATCACATCACCAGAGATAAGGATCCATGAGAGGCAGTTAGTCCATGTCGTGAAACACACGGGACAACCATCAACCAGGATCTCTCTCTCTCTCTCTTCTTTATCCAGAGACAACCATCATCCATATTATAGCCAATGAGCCCTCAAAGGATCTTGTTCTATAGCATAGGAATTAATATTGCTATAGTCCAGGAGATGTTAAAGACTTGTGCCTCCACTGTTGCAATCTCTCTTCTAAGTCATTCCTTTGACTACCATTGTACTTTTTCATTTCTAGGATTTGAGATTGTTTCCTTGTTTAACTTGTGCCCATCTTTGGATCTTGCAATATTCCACTGAATCCTTAATATACATTAGAATATCTAATAGTTTGTGTATACCCATGAAGATTTCAGGGGAGCAGAGGCTCGAAAAGAATAAAAATTGGAGTCATGTGATGATAAATCCTTTGAAGGGTGAATGCATCAAAAGTAGTGGTTGCCAATAAGTATTACGTAAACATTTGGCTTAGCCCCATAAGAATATTTTTGGGGCATTTAGTATTTACTCAAATGACAGGTCAACAAACCAATTCCATACTTCATGTTACTGTGTCTTTTTAATTCATGACATTTATAGCACAGGAACGATTTACAATTGGGAAAACGTTATTTTTCCTAGCTTTATCCTGACAAATATTAGACTTTAAAATTTCCAAGGCCATGTGTGTTGGCTTCTACATTATTTTTTCCCTAGAAAATTGTATTGAGTTTATTGGCTTTCCCTGAAAATGATATAATACTTGGCTACAAGTACTGTTTTGGAGAATTTCAATCACATTATCTATATTGAACTATCTTCATCTTTGAGATCTAATTTTTCATTCTTTTCAGCCATTGGACACAACAAGTTTATTTTCCTTAGCCAGAATTATGGTTGCGGGGTTGTCTATGAAGACACTTGCTGCAAGACTAACTAGAAACAACAACTTAAGGTCATACAACACAAAAATGCAACTTGTTGATTCATGATTGTCAATTCTAACATGTGAATTGTGATACACAAGTCTGCACTCAAAGATAATATAAAGATGAGATAATTTCCAACGACAACACATATACAACAGTCTGAATACAAAGGGAGTGTGAATTGAGATTGCTAAGTACTGCTCCTATAAAATAAAATAAAAGATCAATTAAGTAAAAAACAGATATAAACTAAACTATACTAGAAATTATTTTTGTATTATAGTAGAATGAAATGGAAGAGATGAGCTGTGATGAAAAAATATGCAAATACTATTGAAAACAAGAGAATACCCTCAGAGAATTAAAAAATCCTAATAGCAGGACTGAACTTTAGTATTTGCCTATCAAAATTTCAGTTTTGTTCGAGCAGAAATTGACGTATGTAAATTCAAGAGTGAAAACACAGCATGTACAGTGGATTAAAACAAAAAATATATTAGGCCCACTCTATACAAATATGCAATCTAAGAATTCAGGATAAAAAGAGCAGGCCCCAACAACAATTTCATAGAAGTCTTTATTACTCAAATAGAAGAATGTCACAACAATTTTTCATCTCACAAAAGCTCATACTACAACCTACAAGCTAACAGTACTCACTCTTATTATCTATTTCAACAAATGTCTAACTAGTGTGCCCATCCTTTTCATTTATAATTTAAGAGAAGGTGTTGTTAGAAAACAGGCTAATGATAGCGTTAGTGGTGCATCTCCCTTGAGCATGAGAAACTCCCTCATAACTTTGCCTTGTATGCAAGGCTTTTCTTTTAGAGTAGTGCATTATCATTGTAGATATAACTCCTCTCCTGAAGGTGCCTCATTCCATAAGTGTGCACTCATGAATGCACCTGAGATGATGGTGTTAATCTCCTCAACTAGTGTGCCATACTTGGTGGGTGTGACCCAACAACTAATTCGTCTATCCTCGAAGGTGTTTTTATAATCTTCTAGCTGTATTTAAGAATATTTCTGACTGGTGTACCACAATCTAGCTCTGCAATCGTGGTGCTACTCAACTTCTCAAGGCCGAGGTGAGACCAACTCGGACCAACTAGGTAATCTAACACTCTTGAGATTTTTTTTTATTTTTAAATTCTACGGTTTTCCTGTGCCAACAATTATACAACATTTTAACCTCATGAACTAGTCTCCTCTACTCTCTTAGCTAATTCTATAAGCACTTATTGTTGTTGTCAAAGCTTTTAATCTCTAGTCCCATTGAGCTATTTCAGTTATTTGTGGACATTGATTTATTTTTCATTTCATTTCTTCAATTTTTTTGACTGTTATGCGTTACCTTTGGCCAGTGCCTTCTTTCTTACCTATGCTTTTTTTTCTTAAGAATTCCAGCCAGCCAGAGCAACAGGGGGAGCAGGAGCCACACAATCCAACCAGAGCCCAGTAGGGGCAGTGCAGAGGCAGCAAGAGCCACACAGGGCTGATGCAGGCCCAGTGAGGGCAACATAGGGGTAGTGTAAGCCCTTCAGGTGTGACAAAGACCCTTACTGAGCAATGCAGAGGCTGACGCAGGCCAGTTAGGCTGATGTAGAGGGATTCAGAGCAGCGTATTACTATCGTTTTTATTTCTCTGTTGAGTGAACTAGTTTTGGTGCCCAGGATTGTTGTACTTATATTCTACATAATAATGAAAACCGTCCAGAGCTAGCTGCACCAGTTTTCCCACATTAGGTTTTTTCTAGGGATATTTTTCCAGAAAATCTGTGTGTCACTTTGTCTATGAGCATGTTATTTAGTATTTGATCTGTAGGTGTAGGTTGCTAGTTGTATTTACTATTTACTTCACTAATTTATTGAATATTTCAGGAATTAACTTGTAACTTAATTCAAGTAGGAGAGATAAATCAAGATACTGCAATAGGGTTTCTTAGATTAAGAAATTTTTACATTCCCTAGGTCTAGCACCATTAGGTCACCTAGGGCAACAATTTCCCAGGAATCTAGCTAGAGAAAATCTTCTATCTCCTAGAGGTAGCTGCGTTGCTGTGTGCCCTCACTCTCCTCATAACTTGGGCCAATTTCGACAGTGGAATCTCCAGATACCTCAAGCCCTAGCTCTAGGATCAAGTTTTTCCTAGGTGTTCCCAAGGATAGAACCTAGTAGGATCAATTTGACCTATCGAAGTAAAAAATCTTGTCTGATCCTTTCCCATCACCTTGTCCAGGATAGGAACATCATTGGTCGCTAAATTCCATCCTCGAACCTGGGCTGGGTCAACTTGGCCCCGTGTGGTCCCATTTGGTGTCAAAGGCCTTTCATCAAGGACCATTTGGGAATCCAAGTTTCCAAAGGATTTTAGTGATTGAGAACTTCCTTCATAAGTCTTATTCTTCTCCCTCAACCCTTCAATCCCCCTCCTCTCTCCCTGGAAGATAATTCCCTTGCTTAAAAGGAAAGCAAGTCCCACTCTTTATTTTATCTTAGGGAAAGGTTTTCGAGGGTCACTTCCCACCTATTCATTGACTTATACTCTACAAGTGACTTCCTAAACTACTGGGACTCCACCCATCGGTGAAAGTCCGTGAAGAGCAAGGAGCCTTAGCTGTGGTGAAAATGGGCTAAGCCTCCATCATTTCCCTTGTCCTAGCAGTTGCCCTCTTAGGAACCCCTTTTAGATCCACTACTAGTTTGAGTGGTAACAAGTTGTTCACAATTCCATTTGTGAACAACTCTTTGGTAGGCCCACTTTTGCCATACTACAGCTCCAAGATGACAAGTACAAGGCTATGGAGGCTGCCCTTCTTCTCATTGAATCAATCCTCTACAACATAGTGAACTAGGGCTAGTTGGTTGGCCCACTTGATTGTTACTTTAGTCCTTCAAAGTCTACACATCCTTAGGCCCTATACACTTGCCCTTCTACCAATTTTGTTTTCCTTCACCAAAAAAAGATTCAGGGATATTCTTTGACAGTAACCTAACAACCCTCCAACTGTACTTGTCCTACCATCAATCTGCCCAACCACAGTCAATTATTTTTACTGATCTAGGGCCCACAATATTGTCTTCATCTAGGGCTCTTCAAATCTGCCACCTAACAATGGTTTGAGTCCTCTCAAGATCATTATTCTTGTGTATCGAAAATTTGATCTTTGTTGTCCAATCTATGAAAAAATATGAACTACTCCTCTTATCATACTTCTAACAATTTGTAGATGACTGAACTAGGGTCACAAATTAGCCACGTCTAACAGTCCATTTACTAATTTTTTATAGGTTTCTTCAATTCTTTGTCTAGATATCTATGGAAAGTCCACCAAAATCAACTCCTCTGCATATCAATCCATTCTTCATATGGCACATTACTTCTGCATGCTCAATCTTCTGCTCAGGTTCCACCCTCCTTTGGATTTTTTTTCTCCACACATACTGAATCTGCAAACCATCTTCCAGATCTGCAGTCTTTACTGTAGAAATAAACCTCGCTCTAAGGGTCACAACCCATCTTCTTCTACGCAAATTTTTCACAGTCTTAAGGTCATACCTTAAAAATTAAACATGCTAGGAAACTGTCCTAACTAGGGAATTATACTAATGTACTTCTAATTGTTGTAGAACAAACCCTATCCACACATAGAAAAAACATGACTCTTGCCTCCATAAGAGACTTGACCTAGCTCATATGGATCCATAGATTTTGGGCATTTCTTTGACTGAATCTTGACATGAACTTCAAATCTCAATGTTGACCCTCAAACTAGGGTTAACTCAGTCAATATTATGCCTGCGTCGACTTCTGTTATGGCTCTAAATTACAGTGCAAGCCCTCCTCCATTTATGTTGGTCTTTATCACAGACCTTGCGGCCTACTAACCACCACAAGGCAAGATGGTATCAACCCTCTCTTCTATTTCATGTATAAAATATAACCAACAGGATTCAATCTGATCTTGTAATCGTGTACTAAAACAAGATACCGAATCCTTCCTACAATTTGTGGAAACAAAACACAATCGCACAATCACATATAAGTAAGAGAAACAAGTTATCAATCACACAACACAAGATGTATCTGGGGAAGCAACTGATCAAAACCCTCTATCTCTATTTTTTATTAAGTCAAGGAATCATGAAACAATACAATGCTTAATCTCTCTTGAGATTCTCCAACACTCTGCCAATTGTCTCCTGTTGATCTAGGAGAAATCGGTCTAGTACTTAGCCAATTCTCAACCTTCCTTCAGCCTGCCTTGCTCACACAATTCCTATGGAATTATCTCCATATTAATTAGTAAAATCAACCTTCCTTGATTGTGCAATCCATCATGGCATCCCAATGACTTTATAATTGCACATGGGAAATTTTCTATAAATACAACTGATAGTTATGTTCCTCTGAACTGTGTTACAATAAGGATCAAGGGTATTTTTATTATTTAAAATAAGAGAAAACCCTAAACAACCAAAACCCTAACCCGAGGAGATGTAACACCAAGAGTTTATGGGCCCCGTTGGGGTTAGTTGGGAAGCCAACTTCTCGGGGTCATAAATTGGTCATATGATCTTCGTTTGACGCACATGATACCTCGTTAGAAATATCTCTCCGAGGACTACAACTAATAATATGATTTCTATGAAATCACCAAACCTTTCATGCCCAAAAGACATCGTTTGGGGCCTCAAAACGACTCTGAAAGTTCAGGACCCGAAAAAATGACAAAAATAGTAAATTGTGCTATAATTAAGGAAACTGAAAAACTGAAAGAGACAATGGGAAGGGCCCAAGTGGAATAGGCAGGTGGCCACCAATTTCCACCTCGATCACCTTAAATCTAATTTCTTGAGCTAACTCAATCATCATGACTTAGTTAATTGACACAAGTTGTTATGAGACGAAATTACAATTTATTTAAGGGAAAAATAAATTAGACGCCTCACATTCCTCACTCCTGGTACATCAAAATTCCTCACCAGTGTGGGTGAATTTTTTTTGTCCTTTCTAATCATCATTTTCACTGTTTCTTGTTGAAAATTTCAACACTCCCTCTCAACAAGAAAGGAATTCAATCTATCCCCATCTGGTACCTTTGGAATGTCCTGCATGCTACACTTCTCTAGTGTTGTTTTCACCTGCAAATCCTAAAACTGAATAGCCTCTAAACAACTGAATCAGTATAATGCATCTGTCATTAGAGTCTTCTGACTGCTACTAGCTACTGCACCTGTCTAGTACTAGATTCTTTGCACTGTTGCTGACATCTGCATATGTGCCCTTTGAAATGTTGCTAACTCTATTTGTGCTCTAGTATTTAACATCTGTCACTCTGATTTTTGTTTTGCTGACACCTGACTACATCAATCTAACTGATCCTTCCTACTACTGTTGTACTGTGGGCTCCTCGTAGCCATGTTCGATCCATGAGACATGCCATCTCAATGGACCTTGCCCAAATTTCTTATCTTGGGATTATTTCTACATGTAACCCCACCTTATACCTCGAGGTATGGATGCTCCCTCTTCCCATCTAGCTCAAAATTTCTCCCTCGTGGAGGTCTCTGCTTGAGTGGACACTTCCACTCAGTCTCCTCTCTGCTTCTCCAATTGTGGCAGCTACTCCATAATCTTCTGAGACTGCTTCTCATGAGGATGCATGTTGAGAGGTAATTTATGCTCCCTCTAAACCACCAAGTCTCTAACGTCTGCCTTTCTCCTCAAAGCTTTTCATGCATATGGTACCTCAAGTGCATATAGGTTATTGACTCGTGCATAGTGTAATTGTCCTGAAGTTACAAAATTTTTATAAAAAAGAGTTGATTTTAAATCGATGATATCTCCCTCATCCGAGCTCCGATTTGACCAGATTTTTTTTCCATTTGGGTATATTTTCACAAGGAATCCAAATATTCTATTTGTTTTCAAAAGCATTACACCAAAATATTCAGATATTCTCTACAAACTCGCCACCCAAAAAATTCTTTCTCTGATACCATGTATAAAATCTAACCAACGAGATTCAATCTGATCTTGTAATCTACTAAAACAAGATATTGAATCCTTCCTACAATTTACGGAAACAAAACACGATTGCACAATCACATATAAGTAAGAGAAATAAATTATCAATTGCAAAACAATATGATGTATTTGGGGAAAGAAACTAATCAAAACCCCTCTATCTCTATTGTGTATTAAGTCAAGGAATCATGAAACAATACAATGCTTAATATCTCATGAGATTCTCCAGCACTCTGTCAATTGTCTCCCGTTGATCTATGAAAACTCGGTCTAGTACTTAGCCAATTCTCATCCTTACTTCAACCTGCCTTGCTCATGCAATTTCTAGGGAATTAAATCTTTATTAATTAGGAAAATTGGTCTTCCTTGATTGCGCAATCCATTATGGCATCCAAATGAATTTATAATTGCACATGGGAAATTTTCTCTGAATACAACTAATACTTATGTTCCCTTTAACCTCTGTCTCAACTGGGTATTCCTTGAAACTGACATGCATGCAACTATTAATAGTGAATTATCAGTTATCTGATTGATCACTCATTGTGACTTAAATATAATTTAATTCACTGGACCTATCACTAGCTCATCACTCAGTTAGAAATAGTTAAACTAATATTAACTCGTTTAATTGAGTTAATTACACTTGCACCCCACTAATGCAGCAACTTCAACTGGACCCCAAAAATATTAGAATCCCTCTAGATGCCTCATATTAGACCCTCAACTCGAATTATTGAGCCAACTCGGTCATCATGACTTAATTAACTGACACAAGTTGTTATGAGATGAAATTAAAATTTATTGTCTAATTTATTTAAGGGAAAAATAAATTAGACACCCCACATTCCTCGCTCCTGGTGCATCAAAATTCCTCACCAGTGTGGGTGCATTTTTTTTTGTCCTTTATGGTTTCCAATCTCACTGTTTCTTGTTGCAAATTTCAACATTTCATAATTTGATGCGGCCTTCACACAAAGACACCATTGAAATCACATGCCTATATTCTCATGAGAAGCCTCTCTTAAGCTTGATCTGCTAGAAGAGAACCAACAATATTCCATCCTACTTCCTAGCGCAAATTGACCATTAAGGTATGCAACATTCTTCTGAACCCTCACATGACGATCTTGCTCTTGGAGGATGATCATGACCTCCCTTTAGCAACCCTTACTCGGCCCTCGTACTCGACCTACTTTAGGACTACATCTCTTTTCACCCCCTTGATGTTCCAGATAGTGGGAATACATGTAAAACATGTTAAGATGTGCCAAGTGATAAGGCATGCCAAGATGTGCAAGGGTGTGTCAATGTGTGTCAGGGACTTTCAAGACAAAAAAAGGGAGAAAAAAGTTAAACTACAAGGAAATGAACACATAAGAGGGTTAATAAGTCATCAATTTACCTTTTCCAAGAGGGGCATGCTAGGCACACCAACACTAGGCGACAATAGGTGCCAAGTGAAAGTCTTAGTGCATTCTAAGTGCCAATTATTCCTTTGTTGCTTCTCATCTACTTTCCAACAATTGATCATCACAAATAAATTTAATATTAAACCATGCTAAATCATACCAAGGCATCTCAACGTATTCCATACATGCTAAGAATTTCCAAGTGCCAATATGTGTTAGGGACTAGTGTTATGCATGTTATGAAGTGGAAGGGAATGTTGAAGAGTGCTAAGGTGTGCTAGAGAGTGATAATGCATGTTGATGAGTGTTAAGGAGTACTAGGAAAAAAAATTAAGGGAGAACTAGGTAAAAATTCATGGAAGTTAATGAATATGAGGAACGTGTACTGCCAGAGACTAGTGTTAATGGTCAGTGTTAGTTATCATGCGAAGGAGGGAGTGACAAGGTATGCTAACCATTAGTAAGGCATGGTAGGGAATATCAAGGCATGTTAAGAATTCCCAAAGTGTGCTAATTATATAATGTGCCAATTAATAGTGCCAAGATATGCCAATACATGCTAGGTGCTAAGGATGTGGCGCAGGGTGCTAGGGTATGTCAATATGTGTCAAGGCAACAAAACGAAGAACCAATAAGAGGGTTAATAAGTTAGGACTTTATATTTTTGAAAAGGGGCATGCTAGGCACACTAATAATAGGTCCCAATACATGCCAAGTGGCATTGTGTTCCAAGTGCTAATGTATGTCAATGCATTCAACCAAGGTGTTCCAGGGCATGCTAGGGACTATATGCAGCATGCCAACACATGCTAGGATAGTTCCTTGTTGTGCTAGTGCATGCCACCATGTGCTTGGGCGTCAATGTCATCACAAGATGTTATAGGTACAAAGATGTTCCAAGACATGTGGGGTGCTAAGAAATGTTAGCGTGTGCCAAAGAATTAATTTAAGGTGTGCCCAGATTGTTGAGGATTGTTAGGTCTTTCTCATTAATAAAACTGTCAGAGCTCGATTATGTATTAAATAATATATTTTCTACACACAACAGTGGAACTTTATCTAAATGGAATTTTCTAGATAATAAACTTAATAGATATGAATCATGTGTTGACTCATAGGAAATCTCTATTCGACTAGTCATTACTTGAGGGAAATGATAAACGCTTATTACTTCTTAAAAAACTGACTGACCCTAACCACTATGGCCTTGGACATATTATACAAAATGCTCCACAATAATGGTATTAAATCATTATATTTTGAAAAAAAATATATCAACAGGCACATACCGTCATAAAAAACTCATTGGAATGATCAATGATGACGAACATTTTTTGATTGTCACCAAAAGTAACAAAAAGAGCATTGGTGAGGGTCATTAGAAGTTCGTCACTAGAAGTGTCACCAAAGAGAGAATTAGTGATGGGCCTTTAACAACCCTCTCCAAAAGTGAAATGTCTTTGGTGACGGACCATAAAGGACCATCACTATATACACTTACAGTGACGGTTTTTAGTGATCAAGGATGGCGGAAATTTTTTGACTGTCACCAAAAGTAACAAAAAGAGCATTGGTGAGGGTCATTAAAAGTTCGTCACTAGAAGTGTCACCAAAGAGAGAATTAGTGATGGGTCTTTAACAACCCTCACCAAAAGTGTCATTGAAAATGTCTTTGGCGACAAACCATAAAGGACCATCACTATATACACTTACAGTGACGGTTTTTTAATGACCATCACCATATGTGACATTGGTGATGGACCCTAAAGGTCCGTCACAACCATGACCCTCACCAATGTGATTTTTTCTTGTAGTGTATGCAGAGTAAATTTTTAATCATGTTTTCTAAAAAAATAATTTAAATATGGTTTAAACATGTGATTTAGATATGCAAGGAAGTTATGACTTTTAATTCCATTTTTTGATGGAGTGGCGACAACGAGAATATACCGACATCATCCAATTCACACCATTTGATCAAAAAGATTAATTAGAAAAATGATTAAAGTAGCCAGTTCCAACAGGGGGACACCTATTGGCGTAGTTATGAAAATAAAATTTGAACCTAAAGCAATTATGAAAATGAAACTTAGTGAAAATGTTAAAAATCGGTGACGTTTGAACCTGATCGAGGCATGAAAAGCGTGGCTCCCACAACTAGACATCAAAACTGAACCGTTGGAATTGTGTAGGGATTCTAACCAGTCACGCACAGAACATATACATCGCGTATGTGACACTTGTACATTATGTATATTGACGATTCTATATATAATAATCAAACATCAATTGCTGTGGTGGCACATATCACGTGACTTTGACCAAATAGATTATAGAAAATTTCAGCGTGTTACCAAATTCCAGAGCATAAATAGTGGGATTACAAATAATAATTCATAGTATACGTGTTGCATTTTTATGCGATGCGTTTGAGCAAAGAAGCAAAGCTGAAATATATGTAAATCTGATTTGTTTTAAAGAATCTATAAATGCTCGGAATCCATAACGTCTAGCAATTTTTCAATTGAATTGAAAGAACATAGGAGTAAAAGAGGGGATTTATAATAGGTAGTATCTCATATAATCCAATGCCTTGCATCACTGTTACAGAGCCCCTCGAATGCCTCAACAAGAACACTAGTAGCACACAGGGTCACCATCACCGTCCACTATCATCACCAAATTGTGACTATGGATTGTAATGTAGTAGGGAATTCTCCCTATGTTTTGGGCTCTTACACGTCCCCACCTTTACATGATCCTGAGATTGAAATCTGTGCAGGATCCCCTCAGAATCATCGCTTTCAGACGCCCAATAATGGGGGTATTCAGACTAGTTTTGTGGGGTCTCGGCTTTGGCCTGTGTTGGTAATCAATGATGAGAATATGCTGCGGAGCGAAAGGGAAAAAGGACGGTGAAAAAAGTTCAGCAGAGGGCCTTGTATCTGTGTGTCGGTGTACCCGAGGAGAAGAGCTCGGAGAATGAATCTGTTTCTAGCTGCAAGGGCCCCTCGCTGCCGCTCAAAAGGAAATACACGCCGACGCTGGATATTCCACTTTAGCTGCCCGACACGGATGCACAGTACGCAGTGGCTGTGGAGCAGCCGCTGGAGATCAATGAAAAGGGTTTTCATTATGTGGTTTCATGAAAAAAGGGCCAGAGAGAATTCATGGAGGATACCCATTAGGCCATTATCAATGTTCTCAACGATTCCAAGGAGGATGGCCAGAACAATTTCAACGAACCAATTAAACTCACCCACATGTCAACATATTATTTGTGAGAAATGAGATAGTGAAGGTTTGTGATTTCCTAGGGTGAAAATTGTTTGCTCATCCCATGCCCGCAAATATAACTCCTCCTGCATAAATATTATTCCTTCTTTTAGACTAGAGTCACTATGGTCAAAACTGAAGAAGAGAAACCAAATATGAGAGGTTGGCAGTGAGGTACATTTAAATTTTGAAATGTTTGTGATTAAAATCAGGTGCTAACAACAAGAGATTTGCAATTCAACATTTAATTTACATTCACAAGTATTGAATACGCTTATGACGCAATAAGACAATGTAATTTTCAATCTGATAATCGTTATAAAATTTGAAATAATATAAAGGAGAGGAGATGTTCAGATTCTACACAGTTGAAGACTAATTCGAGCGCATTACGAAGAAACATTATGCATGAGTGGGTGGATTGCGAAAATCATAAGGGAAGTAACTGTGTTCAAAATATTTAAAAGTTAAATATAAGTTGCATGGTAGTTTTTTTTCAACAAGAAAAATACTTATCTGGTTTATATAGTGTATCATGGCACATGCTTCATTTTCAAAACATTTTTTTAAAACTTTACATTTGTTCCTTTACAATTCATCTTCTTTGTTTGAGTAACATAATCCACTATTTTGATCCGTACAAGACTCATATATAATTCAGTAACTGAGATAATTTTTTCATTGTACAAAATATAAGAAAGTATTAAAAAAACTGACAATAATTTAAACTTACTGATGATCTGTTCCTTTATGAGGCAAAAAAAACTGTGTGATCCATTTCACTTTTTTAATATTTGAATCATTTCTAGCCTAAATGAAGATTACCTTGCGGACAACTCCAACACTAGAGACATTATATAATTCATTGTTCATCTCCCCGAATCTGCCATTCAAACCTCTCTTTGAAAATCTGTCTACTTCATTATTTTTCTCTCTATAAACATGATTGAAGGTGATGGATGTGAAATTCTGCTTGATTTCATGTATCCTCCCCAACCAGTGTGCAAGGTTTCTAGGCCTTAAAATAGTTCCTTTGTTCATGTGATCTATAATAACTTTTGCGTCTCCAAACACTGAGAGCTCCTCCATATATAATTGATTTGCAAAACTAAAAGGCCCCACAAAGCTAATAACTCAACCCTCATATATGTTCCTTTGCCCCCATTCCAGAAAATTTTATAGTGGCAGTCCGGAGATATCATGAGCCAGGCTCTGCAGCCACAACTCAGATTTTGTGAAGCACCGTCAAAGAAACCAGCTGGATAGTGTATGTCGAAAGGCTGCAGTCTTTTTGATGCATCGACAAGTGGTTTTTGTTTCAGTTTTATCTCTTCCATAGCTCTATATATTTTAACAGAAATAATCTGTGGAGAACAAGGTTTTTCAAAAAATATCATTCGATTCCACCCACACCATATGTGCCCATGTAGTAGGAAAGGAATGACACGATGATTTCCCCCCCTTCAAAACCACCATCGAATACATCCTTCCAAATTGCTGTAATGTGGATCTGGTAGCCTCAGCGGTGCACATATAATATTTGTTACCTTATTGACAAATGGGAAACTATAAAACATGTGTGAATTGTCTTCCTCCTCATCTCTGCATAAAACAGAATAACCCGGACCCTGCCACCCCTTTCGTTGAAGCGTTTTCCATGTCAAGTTTTTGTTTTTCCATATGAGCCATATCATAATGATCATCTTGACCGGTATCTTAACCTTCCACATCAACTTAAACCAGCATTTTGTCTCATCACCCAGCTCTCTATCCTTCAATAATTTGTATGCCTCCTTTGTGCATATCTACGACTCCTTTTCAGTACCTTCCCACATTATGCGATTTCCTCCCTCTCCGTTCTACCAGCCCATATAACTAAGGGAAGTGATATAATTTTCCCATTCCACCTTTTTTTTCTCTCAACCCTAGCTCCCGATGTGTCTTCCATCTCAGGAATCCATTTTCTCAATCCTTTATGACTTGCCCCATATAGAAGTATCCTCTATGATTTAATAGGTCAATAGTCTCTCTTCTAATGAGCGTGTTTATGCCCATACTCAGGATCTGTTGATTCCCAATTAGTATCTTATCCCCCCTTGCAAAGTACCATTTGATGTTCTCTATAAAGTGGGGCAAGCATTTATAAAAACCTTTCCATATGTTTTACAGGCACTTTTCTTCCTCCAGTCCTAGTGTTAGAATCTCCTCCAAATTCTTTTGGTCGAGATATTTTATACTAATAATCCCCTTCCACAGTCCTTCAGTAGTTAGAAATCTCCATATTGATTTGAGCATGAGGGATAGACCAAAAGTTTTTAAATCCAGAATTCCCTAGCCCCCCTTCTCTTTTGGCTTAGTGATGCATTCCAAATGGGCCAGGTGAATGGTTTTCCACACCTCTCCCCCATTCTAGATGACTCTGGAAATAATATTTTTGATCTCCATCATCGTCTTGTTGGGGATTTGATAAATATGAGCCCAGAAAACCGTATACTATTGTAATACAGCCTCTGTCAAGACCAATATTCCCCCCCTCGATAAATATATATGTGCCCAACTGAAGATATTTTTATGAAATTTAGTAATGAGGCACTTCCAATCTTCCTCAGTGTAGAAAGTCAACTTCAACCTAAAACCCAGATAGATCATACCCTCTTTGAGTGGAGTAATGTTAAACTGAAAAGAAGTCCCCAGAGCAATGTAGTCCTCAATATCACCCTCTGCATCATATATGCATTATTTCCCAATACTTATCATCATCCCTATTTCTCTGCAAAAACCATTTAAAATTAAATTTTACTCCTCCCAGCTTCTTCTCTTCATAGTCCCAAAAATCAGGACATCATCCACGAAAAGGCTGTGTGTAACTTCCTTTCTCTTGCAAACCTCCACCCCTGAAAAATTCCCAAAACTGAAGCATGCTTAATATTCATGCTTAACGCATCCATTATCAGAATGAAAAGTAGTGGCGATAGAGCATGACATTGCCTCAACCCTCTCCCCAGTTTGAAAAAACAAGATGCAGATCCATTAATTAAAACAACCATCGATGTTTGGGTGATACACCCCATTATCCAAGTCACCACATCCTTGTAAAGGCCTATTTTGTAAAGAACCAATCTCAAGAAAGGCCCGTCCACTCTATCATTAGCCTTATTTATGTCAATTTTCATCACCGCTGCCTTCATCTTTTTTGCTTGTATGGAATGTATAACTTCCTGGGTAATCGCCATCGCGTCATGAATAATTCTATCTTTGAGGAAGCCTGATTGTTCCAGCATTATATGCTTCAACAAAACCCCTTTCAGTTTCTCAGCTATAATCTTATAATTTATTTTATATAATGTATTGCATAAAGATATAGGGAGGAAGTTGTCGAAAGATGACTTACTTTTATTTTTTGGAATTAAAGCGAGAAAAGTTGAATTAATTGCACCATGAATCCTTCCTTTCAACCTTACCTCTTCCGCCATCTCAGTGATTACATTGATTAATTCCTCATGGAAATGGAGGAAAAAATCTGGAGTCCAACCATCTAGACCCATAATTTTATCCACTGCAAAGGATTTAAGTATCTTCATAACCTCCTCGGGGCTTACTTTTTTTTTTTTTTTTTCCATATATAACAAATCTTCCTCCATAAACATTACCGGATAATCCTCAATGAAATTCATCTGTGATCTAATATCCACATTCTCTTTCTCTTTATATAATTCTCCAAAGAAATCCATAGCCGCCCTTTTTATTTCCTCTGTAGTATAGATGGTCTTACCATCTTCCTCGATGTTCCAGATTGTATTAATACTCCTTCCTGAAGCAATTTTGTGAAAATATTTTATATTTTTATTGCCACTCTGTAACCATGTGGCCCTTCTCTTCAACCTCCACAGATTATCCTCCGCCAGCAGATGTTGTCTGTATTAATTTTCCAGAGTCTTTAATTTTTCTCAATAATCTAATGCTTGCTTTCCCTCCCTTACATCCTGCAATATCTTAGCCCTTTCCATTCTGATTATCCTTATCCTATCTTTCATTTTTTTTTCCTGCCCCCGGTCCCAACATTTTACCACCCTCTTCAAATATTTTAGAATGTTGGATAAATATATCATTTCCCATTGACCCTCCAACCTCTTATTGTCTTTCATATATTTTTTAATCAGTAAATTGAAAGATTCCATTTCAACCCATGTTCTGTTAAATTTATAGGGTATGCCAGTTTTTTTATTTAAAAAAAATAAAAATAGATTTAAGTTGAAAATATGGGAAAATACTAAAAATAGCTTTGAAAATCTAAACAATACAAAATTTAAAAATAATATATAAATTTAAAAATAATAAATGAAGTAAAGAGTAAAAGTAATATCTTAAAATTTTTAATATTTATTTATTTATTAATTTAAAATTTTAAACATATTAAAATACAAATATGTTGTATTTTTTAATGGTTAGTAAAAATAAGAGTTGTATTGATGCTTTGTTGAAAATAATTGAAAAATATTTAAAAAAAATGAGAAATGACAAATACAATAAGATTTTCAATTAAACAATTAATAAAAAAGAACGGAAAAAATATCATTAATGTAAAATTTGTGTTTCGCAAAAGATTATTTAATTTAATCAAGTACAAAATAATAATTAGAAAATATTTAAAAAGCATGTAGAGTAACTCGTGCTATATAGTAGTTAGTCTTTGTTCTTTAATTTAAATATAAGTAATATATTTAATATAATGGAAAACTTTGTAATATAAGTTTGATTTCATAATTTCGTGAAAGAAACTTACATTTTTACTCTAATAACAAATAGAAATTACAAATTTATATGTATCTTTTATTTTTAGATTCATGGAATTTATATGTTTAAAAGAAGAATATTAAAAGTATTAGAGAAAAAGATAATATATAATAAGACATATAAAGAAGCATGTGAAGTAAAATTTACATTTTTTATTTATTTCAGATAAATTTTTTATATTTAGGAACAAAGGGAATAAAACTTAATTTGTATGGATATGGTTTGGAGATGTATTAGTTAAACTTATTTTTTATTAAAAAATATATTATCATATAAAATAAAAATTTATATATATATATATATATATATATATAATTTATATTTATATTTTTTATAAATAAGTATGTTATTATTCATGTTTAAATTTTCAAATATGTTATTATATAATAATAAAATAGAAATTTATATCTGCATTTTTCAAGATGGAATTTGGTTATATTGACATGATAAAATATAGAAAGCGACAATAAAAATATATAATATTTGGGTTATAAAGAAAAGATTTGTGTTACACTTTAAAAACTTATATTTATCTTTTATAATAATGTTAAGACTTAAATTTAATTATAAAGAAAAAACAAGCCATTTATATAGATGATATCCAAATTTAATTTAATATTTTCCATAGATAAAATATTTGATGTAGAAACTTATTTTTTAAGAATATTAACATAAATAAGAAAAAACTTCACATATGTATTAAGGAATGTTGGAATTTTGTTTTCTTTCATTTTTTCCAAATTAGTATTAGTATTATTATATCATGATTTTCATAAATTTAATAATTATATAACCACCACTAGATTCACAAGATATGGAAATATATGGAAACACTACTCTTGCTATCATTAAAAAATAAAAATCCAACCAATCATGTCCAAGATAAATAAATTAAAATATTGTTAAAATATAATGAATTTCAATTTGCAATGTTAAACTATAGAAAATTTGCAAAAAATATTGGTCCAACACAAATTGATATGAGCTTGACAAAAACATAGAATAATAGTTATTTTGTTAGATCTAAGACTTTTGTGATCCATAGATTACATAAATGTTTTTTCGGATTAATCACATCATTAGGATTTTGGTCGAATATGGTTCATCCTCAGGACAAGGTGAAAAGCCAATCGATCTAATTGAATAAATAGTGTGGGTGCATCATTGAGCGGTATTAGCTGAAGAAAACTAGCCCTTTAAAAACTAGTGGTTAATGAATTAGTTATATATATATATATAATTTACCCACTAAATATAATATAATAATTTTTTTTGACCCAATAAATATTATAATAATAAAATGTTTATATTATTTAATATCTAATTAAATTAAAAATTTTAACTTGATTAATGAAAATTTTAATGAAAACTTTTAATTGCAATAAAATATATTATGTAATATTTAATTAAAATAATTTAATTGAATAATAAACCATAGATGTGCAACTAGGCTCTACCATGAGGGAGCAATAAATTTTTTCTATAAAATTAAAAACTTTAATTTTTATAATTTTTTTTCTTTTAAGAAGAATTGGCTATTAGGTGGTTTAAAAAAAAAAATTGAGGCAAAACTATTATGTAATAATTAATTAAAATATTAATTGATAAAAATAAAAATAAATTAATATACCAAGACAAAGAATCCAAGAGCATGCTGCATATATTAGGCATAATCGATCCTGCACCTCTGCTCTTGCAGAACATGTGGAGAAATCATGTCACCATGTTTGCATTGAAGACTCCAAAGTCATCGCTACGATTGACCACTTCCATCATAGGAAGCTTAGGGAATCCATTGAGATTGAGAGGCATGCTAAGAACCTCAATAGGGATGATGGTTGGAAGTTGAGTAAAATCTGGACTCCAGCTCTCTCTAGATAATTCCCCCCCTCCCCTTCCTCCCTTTTATTTCTTGATCTCTCCCCCTTCATGCTCTCTCTAGTTTATTTCCTTGTCTTCTCTTCTTTGTTTTATTTTCTTCATGTTTATGTTTTATATATTCCCCTTAGGTTTTTTTTTGTATAATCCCCTATATGCCTTAGTAATAAATTATTCATAATTCTTAGTATATTAAATTTTTTTATTTTTATCAATTAATATTTTAATTAATTATTACATAAAAATTTTGCCCCAATTTTTTTTTTTCAAACCACCTAATAGCCAATCCTTCTAAAAAAAAAAAAAATTTATAAAAAAAAATTTCTTTAATTTTATAGAAAATTTTTACCATTGTTTATTATTCAATTAAATAATTTTAATTAAATATTACATAAGACATTTTTTTGTAATTAAAAGTTTTCAATAAAATTTTCATTAATCAAATTAAAAAATTTAATTTTATTAAATATTACATAATATAAACATTTTATTATTATAATATTTATTGGGTCAATTTTTTTTATTATATTATATTTAGTGGGTCAATATTTAAAAAAAGAAAAAAATATTTAACTAATTAACTAATTCATTAACGACTAGTTTTTAAATGGCCAGTTTATAAACGGCTAATACCAGGTAATGATGCAGCCACACTATTTATTCAATTAGATCGATTGGCTTTTCAACTTGTCTTGAGCATGAACCACATTAGTTGGTTCAAAACTTCGACCAAAATCCTAATGACGTGATTAATCAAAAAAGACAATTATCTAATAATGATTTTGATCATATAATTTTTTTTTTATTAATCTTAAAACTTTAATTATATTATGTCATATACTATGGCAACCACATTAAAAATATTAATTTGGTCGATATAGTTGAAGGATTCATAACTAGAAATTGCACCATATGTTGCAAAGGAAACGCTGTAAAGCAGTAACATAGGAAATAGTAGTATAGAGGAAAAAATCTTGAAATCATAAATTACTTCCCAAAGTCTTTTAGAACGATGATACCATATATATTTTCAAAAATATATTTTATAAATACTTAAGTGGAGATAGAAGTAGTGGCTTGGATCATCCCATCAAATAAAATGGAGTGTCAGAGATCTAGAAACTAATGGCAAATGCTCTTCATGTCCTCCAAAATAAGGTCACACGAAAAATAGGTAATGGAAATAAAACCAACATTTAGAGGGAAAAAATTCTAGAAAACCCTCCCTTGAAATCAAAGCCATCTCTCCTCCCTCTCAAACCATGGCTATACCAAGCAAGTCAACCTTCCTTTTTCGATATCTCAATATGGAATCATAGGGGTCAATGTTGTGGGTGAAATTTATTTTTCATACCTCTACATCTAATGTATTTATCCCATGAGGTCAATATGGAATTAGACGGTTGTGCACCTCTTTCAAATTTTGAATAAGATAACAGGGAATAGGTAAAGTCATTCTAGACAGTAAAGAAAAGATATGAATCCCAAGTGCCTACTCCACATCCCACTTCCAATTTATGGAAAAATATTTGGAATCTTGACAACCTTCATAACATCAATATCTTATGCTAGACTTTATCTCATAAAAAAATCCTTATTGCGTAAACTATTAGCAAGAGAAGGATTTAGGGTCCATAAATATGCGCTCTTTGCCACAATGAAATTGAAACCATCAAGCATTTATTTCAAGAATTTAATTTTACTAAACAGGGTTGGAAGTAGGTTCCACAAAGGTTACTGCATCGATTCAAGTGGCCAAAAACAATTATTTAATTACTTGAATCGCCAAACAAGCTCTATAGAGCCACTTTTAGAAGGAAACATGTTTTCAAAGAAATTTGGACAACTCTCCCAAAGTTTTTCTGCTAGAAAAATATAGCTAGTTAGAAACACAAAATTTTTGCAAAACACTTGTCTTTACCTTAAATGCTTGTTGAAAAAGTTAAACTCCTCTATAGTAAAGCATATGAAAAGTAAAAATATAAAGTTTTCAAATCCTAAATCATTGGATAGCTATGAAGATAGATGGAGTTCTTAGTTGAGTCCACAAATTTTAAATTCTCCTCTAGCACTTGAAAACAATTATGGTAGCTCTCTCTCACAAAATAACTACCTCTAATCTAGATATGCTCTCATATATTATTTTGCAATGAGGCGTCCAAGAAAAATTTAATGGTGACAAGTGTGAGGAGGTTCTATTTGGTTTTGAAGGAAAAATAGAACTAGAATACCCATGGAGCCTAAGCATAAGCTCTAACAACCAAGCTAAAATGTATGCTCTCTTCCAATCTATCATCCTTACTTGATCTTTAACAATTAGATTTCCAATTATATTAGGTGACATTAATAATTGCATTTGTTGTTTTTCTTTGGGAACCTTTCCTTTCATCTTTGGGAAGCTTTCCTTTTGGATTCCATGCTTCAGCGTCTTCACACAAGGACTTAGAGATCACTCCCTTGAATTCCTTGCATTCAAGTAAAATATATTTTAAGAGACTTAAACATGTTACAGACAAGTAGAAAAATCAATCTCTATCACTCCCTCCTAAAATGTTGAGAATCAAAAAAACCCTATAGGAAGAAATGCTACCTTAAAAATATGATAATAAATGTCAATTTAAAAAAAAGAAGGTAAACATTATAAAATTGTTTACATTATAAAATCTTTGATTTTTGTAAATTTTTTTCACATTTTACTCATTAGCAGCATCTTCTTACCTTCTTGTCACTCTCTGACATATCATGAGATAAAAGGGATCTTCTTACCTTTTTGTCACTCTCTACCTATCATGAAGAGTTATGGAGATAAAAGGTTGATTTCTTACCTTTATGTCACTTTTTGACCTATCATGAAGAGTTATGGAGATAAAAGGTTAATATAATTAATCATGTTCACTCACATTTTCAAGGAATTCAACACAATGATAGATTCTCTTAATCTCTTCGCCGGAAGAGATTATTCGCTGTGCATGATTTCAAGGATCAAAAGCTCTTTCTGAACCTCTCGTATCTATCTTTTGATTTGGTATAAGATGCTTTCTCCAAAGCAGTGGTGATATAAGATGTTTTCTCTAAAGCAGTAGATTGTTGAGAGTGTTTCCATTTCCTATATATATATATATATATATATATATATATATCTATAAGAGAGAGAGAGAGAGACTGGTATAAAATTCTTGTAACATACTGAGCCCAGAGCCAAAATGAAAAAATTGAGTAAGAACAACTTGTGTAAAATCATATTAATATACCGATCCCAAAGCCAAATGCCAAAATTTCCTCTATGGACAAATAAGTAGGCATCTACATTTAAATAATTTTAGATAATCAAAATCTCTTCTATTATCTATACCAAAATTTTAGATAATATTAGAATGAAATGTAGAAACAACATAAGAACTGTTTCTTCGTACAAATAAAGGAAAGGAGGCAATTTTAATAACACCTGTTCATTTTATCCTTTAATGGAGAGGAGAAAGAAAATATAAAGGAGGCAGTTTTAATAACACCTGTTCATTTTATCCTTTAATGGAGAGGAGAAAGAAAATATAAGATGTACGAATATGCCTGAGACCTCGGTGTCTAATTACAGAGCTCCATTCAAGGAACTTGTGGTTGTGTTAGCCGTACTGACGACTCGAACATGAAAAACCAGTAAATATTTTTCAACTACATAAGAAAATAGTCAATGCAGGTAGTATTGTATGGATAACAATATAATTCATATTTTCCACGTCCGGCATTTTGGTGCCAAAATAGATCCCCATGTTTGAACCATCAGCAGATTTTCCGAAAAAATCTTTGTGGAAATTTACAACGTAGTACAGGACATATAGCTAAAATCTTCTAGCTAGCTTTACCAAATGAAACAACTATGTGTTTTTTGTATGCTGCATCATCATGTGCACATATTATCAAAAAGGAAAACTGATTTCCTGTTACACATTTTTCTTCGTCAACACCTATATAATTACTCAATCTCTTAAACATCCATTATATCTCATTTCATAGTCAAGAGCCAAGTTACCAAGAATAAATGAAATAAGAAATTAGCAAAGATCTTTACCCATTGAAATGGATCTATCTGTATTTCTTTATATCATATTTGATCCATGTAAATGCATTAGCCATAGAAATAAACAAGATATGGTCTATTATACCAATAAATATTTATAGACCTTTCGAAGTCCTATAGATATTCAAAGGCAAATCATCTGTTTGATCCTTTTTTACAGTCGAGTACCTCTTTAATAGTATTTCTTCAAAAATGCATCTGGGACATAAAACTATTGACTAAACATACTATTAACTAAACATTTTGTCGGTAAAGCAACAACAGGGGATAAGCACCTTGGCACCTGGTAATAATAACCATAAATTAAAATAAAACCATCATGCATTTACCAAATGGCATTATGCTCTGCACTCACATTCAAGTTGTCGCATTATCGAAACATGCCCTTGCCATGGTCCTTAAAAGAAAACATAAGAGCTTCGTGTTATGTATTGATTTGAAATATTTTAAAATATAAAAGTAGAGATTGTTTCTTAGCCTGACAAGTGAAAATATCGGATATTTTTCCATTTTCAGCAACGAAAAGTGCAGAACAATGTAAATTATATGAGGTATTTATACTATATAGTGTTCCAACTTCCAAAATATTAACTTTTGTCTGGTCGAGCTTCAAATCCACCACCTGGTCGTGTTTGAATCGTATAAGGCATGTAAGTCCCTAGAATTTTATCCCACATTACAAAGAAAGGTTGTTAAAATTTGTACTTGGCGTCATACAACTGATGATGAATGTCATGATATGCTGTATTATTTTCAAAGATGATATGGAATGGATTCCCAAGGAGCCAAAGGCCACAGTGATCATCAACTGTTTTAATTTTTGAAAAGGAGAAAAAGAATATTGATGTTTGAGGAGTCATCCCTGAGAAAAGAAATGACAGAGCACCACCGATGGTGTCCAGAAGCAAACCTTCCAGTGGATGATTATACAGTGCTCCAAAAGCATATGGCACTATAAGCTTATGATGCTGTGAATGAATGTAATGATACAAGAACTTGTTGTGGTGCATATAACAGTGGAGAAAGTATTGCCAAGTGTCCATGAAAAACATTTCTATTAAAAAATGTCTTCCCTGTACCATAAGTGAAGGTTGTGAATTTTTTCTAGCTCCAACAGTATGGCTGGTAACCTGTTTTACACTTAAACAACAAATGTAATGCTAATTTTCTCCTCAAATTCACAAAACCATGAGTGAAATAACAAGTGCAAATGATTGAAATAATAACATAAAGTAATTCACTTAAGTACTCCGCTAAGTTTCTTGTCAAAGGCAGACTCTTATACCCACTAATAATTGCATAAGGACAAAAAAAAAAATCAGCATACAAATCAATCTTACGCTTGGAAATCACGTGTTCACTGGAAGCATCTTCATCAGAAACAAACAGAAATATGCAATGCATGATTCCTACAGAGAACCAGAACTAAATTGAAAAGGGTCTTGTAAGGGCCACAATAAACATTTTCTTCCCTTCAGCAAACAAATATAAATTCAAATACCAACCAATACCAATTAACACATTAAGGATCGCAGGTAGGATTAAGAATGCAGCTGCCAACAAAATGGACACATGCACTTTGTCCCTCTTATACTATAAATTTCACATTGAGAAATATTTGAAATTTGCATCAAAACAAAATTTTCCTTTAAGATAATTGCATCATCAACCATTGCTTAGTAGCAACATCAGGCTGCAGTGAAGAACAAAATCCAGACAAGCTATTTTCCTTGATATATCGAAAATAGTTTCTGTAGAAACATGGTATAATGAGATGCCCATATCTAGTTGCAAGTAAATTGACTGAGAATAACAATCTATATAAAACTCAAATAAATATGAATTTCACAAAGAATCAGAGAGGTAAAACATGCAAAAATTGACCCGGAACAACAATCTATATAAAATTCAAATAAATATGATCTCACAAAGAATCACAGTGGTAAAAACATGCAATTATTAGGCAAGCTGGGGTGGATGTTCTTGATAACAACTTACAAGAATAAGGTTTTCCAAGTCAAAAAGGCTGCAAAAACACTATTTAAGCTTTTCCTGACATATTTTTAACTTTTAGGACTAAGGAAAATGGAAAGAGAAGGAGAGAAGGATTTCATTAATTCTCTATAGCTTGCTCTGTTCCTCGATGAAAACGTTTGCATGAAAAACATAAGAAGTCCAAGAAATGTGTTAATTTCCACTGTATATACACCCATGTATGCATCAAGATTATTTTTATGCCTCACTAATATAGTTCCACTAACCAAGATTACAAAAGCGAAATACAGAAACATAAATTTCAACAGCCTCCTCTATTTAGGATCCCAAATTTTGAAATAAAGAAAGAAAATAAGATGCCTGAGCACTGAATAGCTCAACCAAAAATGAATACATGAAAACACAAGTTTCTTTGGTTTTTGTTCTTTTACAATTTAACTGACATAGTGAAATTGGTCCTTTTAATATTGGATTAATATAATGAACATCAGGATGGATAATGATGGGCGGAAGGCCATTGCAGTCATGACTTTACGATAAGGTAATGCCCATAAGTAGCTCTGAATGATTGAATAAAGAAGGGATGCAGAACCAAAATATGTAATTAATTAGATTCTACCAGTTGTATGTTTAAATAGCAGAATGACGATTGAAACAATAAAAATAATCAGCACAAGAAAAGGAGGATATGGCTAAAGGAAGGAAAGAACACAGAACCAAAATATGCAATTAATAAGAGTATAACAGATTGAGGGGCGAAACAATACAAAATAATAATAAGCGCAGGAAAAGGACGAAAACATTCAACTCTTCATACATGACACTACCATGTCAAAAAATAATAGATTGTAGGCAAATTAAGACTAACCCATCTTTAATTGATCAATTTCCAAAAGGGAGAAAAACATACCGCAAATAACGATAAGGCAACCATAGCCTGAACAGACTGCTAAAGCAACACACCCTTCACAACAGTACTCCTAGACACTGAATTCTTCAATTTCTCTTCCTTAAGAGTATGCATTCTGTAGCCATTAAGATGTTGTAACAAGTAATAGATACCAGAATAAACCCAATATACAACAATAGGCATGAATGTGCCCAAAGCATCATCTGTCACGAGAAAATCCTTCGATTGACCCATTACTGTATTATTCTAGACTGATCACCAACTTAACAAGGAAAGCAACCTCCAAATAAGTACTTTCTTCAACCAACCAAAACAGGACTTTGTATATATCACAACCCAAAATACAGTTTATATCACAAGCACAAAACACTTTCTTCTTCCTACTTTTAACTGTGCCCTGTCACGCTTAAATCCTACAACTCAATATATCAAAAGATGAATCAAATTTTCCACTCCTTACAGCCTACAATCATCAATTGACATAACCCAATTCTGCCAAAAAACTTCAACATCTGCAAGGGCGTGAGCCGCCCGCCTAGCGACAAGGCGATTGGAATCCCACCATGAGAAGCTAGAATTGAGCTTGTTAACCTGAATTTCAACGTCCTGAGGTAGAGGACTGTTGTTGTCACTGGGCGTGAGTGTCTCCAGGGAAGTTTCTGCCAGTTTCCTCTTGTGCCCTTTTCTTTCACTTCCCAGTGTAATTTTAGCATATTTCCACTCCATGGATGGAATTAATCCCTCCCGGCCTGTTAATAACAGATAGCCCTGCAAGAAGGAAGCAGAGCTGGGGAGAGACATCTCTGTTCCCTCTTTTATTATCACAGACCTTGGGCATTTTGGGAGAGAAAAGGTTCGTTCCTGCTCACCATAAAGAGGTTTTCACGCAAACAACCCGAATTCGACAACGAACCCACCTAAGAACACTTCTCCGGTTTTGCGAACCTACTAAGATGTAGGGTTAGTTAAAAACTTGCAGAATAAAATCCACTGAAAATAGCAGAGCACAAAACAATGAATACCGCAAATATTTATGTCTGGATATTATTATCACAGGGGCATAGTGACAGTCAAAACCCCATTCACACACGATGCAAAAATTCCTAGAAGAAGAAAATGAGGCGGCGACCATCAGAGAAGAAAATGAAGTCTATGTATGAGAGAAGAAACCCTCACTGAGTTGTCTCACGGACATTTGATATGATATTAGTTATGCTGTATAACTGATTAAAATAACATAATTTAATCCTAAGATAGAAATCATTTGAATCGTCTAACATTCAAATCAAAGGTACATAATGATCCACGTACTCATTTAGGAAAGTTATTTTCAAATAAGTACGCCTTACAGCGTAAATATAACAAAAAAAACTATTGCCACACGAAGAAAGACTTACTAATACACACATTTACCTCATTAACCATGTATAAAAATGTTATGGGTCAACTTTAACTTAAGAATAAAAAAATATTACACATCTTATTTTAAAATAGACCATTTTGCTAAATAAAATTTTCTTATATATAAATGAATGCTATAAATAATAATAAGGAACTTATCATTGAGAAACTTATTAGAATTGGAATAATCTCAAATCTCTAATGCATTTTTATTTATTTATTAAAATTAATGGATCATTTTGGTAAATGAAATTTTCTTATACAAATGAATGTTATAAATAATAATGAAGATCTTATCATGGAGGAACTTATTAGATTTGAAATAATTTCAAATTTTTAGGAAATTGGTGGGGAGGGAGGTGACACCTATCCAATTTTTTAAATTTATTAAAAGGCAAAGCAACCTAACAAACTCTGTAATACTAAGCATTAAGACTGAGCATATGTTGAGCATGTTCGCTTGAGAATCAATCTAGACCCTCAATTAAAAAAAAATCAAAAAATCCTCATCCTTTTAAATTGAAATAAAAATCTTTGGACAATTATATTATATTTATAAATAAAATTCTATAAAAATATAAAAAGAGATTCTAAAACTTATATTTATTTTAATTATAAATTTATTAAACATAATCAACAAAATAAAATAAATTTATGTTAATGTGATTAAAATATTATTATAAAACAATTTTATATATTATTCCAGTCATAATAATTATGATGGAAAACAAAAAGAATTACCTCTACTTTTTTTTTAATAAGAGTTTAAATCATTTCTTTGTTATCTTCACATGTACCTATACATTTAGTATTTTACTTACATTTTATTTATTTATTATTATTATTTTTATATAACAATATGGAAAATGGGTAGTGAGTTTATTATTATTATTTTCATATAACAAGACACGGAAAGTAGGTGGTGAGGTTGATGAGAGATTGAAGTCGGGTAACATTTAAATTTTCAAATGTTAGTGATTGAAATGGGGCTAATAACAATAAATTTGTAATTGAACATTTTATTTAGACCGAGAAGTCTTGAATACACTTATGACGCAATAAGACAATGTAATTTTCAATATGATAATCATAGTAAAATTTGAAATACTATAGAGGAGAGAAGACATGTTCAGATTCTACGCAGTTGAGGACTAACTTGAGTGCGTCACTAAGAAACGAAGAGACATTATGCATGAGTGGATTGCTGAAATCATAAGGGAAGGAAATAAGGTGTATGGTAGTTTTGTATTTAAAAAATATATATATATAGATTTAAGTTTGAAATATGGAAAATATTAAAAGGGGCTTGAAAGATAAAAAGGAAAAAAATATGATAAATGGAATGATTAAAAGTAGTATTTTAAATAATTTCATATTTGTGTAAGAGATTTTTTTTGGTGAAAATCACATGTAGGAAGATTTTTGCCAACACGTTTCGAACCATCCAGTGTGGTTCATTAGGGCAAGATGAGAAATCTGATCAATAAACCTAATTAAAGAGACAATGAAAGCTCCAACTAATCATTGTAACAAAACCGCTATTTTAACTAAAATAATAAATTAAATAAAATTTCATCATATTAAATTATATTTTATTATATTCCATTTAAATAAAATTTAATATTAAGGTTTTAATTTAAATCTAATTTAATATTAATGTTTTCTAATAAATATAATGTTAAAATAATTTTTTATTTTTATTATTTTAATACTTTGAATTAAAAAAATAAAAAAATTAATAAATAATAATAATAATAATAATAAATAAATAAATAAACAAATAAATTTTTAATTTTTAATAATAATAAAATAAAATAAATAAAATAAAAATAAATAAATAGATACAATAATACTAATGATATAAATAAATAAATAACTAAATAAAATAGTAAAAATGAATATAAAAATAATTAAATAAATTTTAATTTAATTTACTTAATAGCTAAATAAAATCATAAAATAATAAGGAAGATACTTAAAAACAAAAATAAAAAAAAATCAAAAAATATGATACATCCTAAAAATCATAAAAATAAACCAAAAGGTACAGACAAAGAGAAAGAAAACGGGAGCAAGAGGGAGCACAAATGGAGGAAAAAAGAAAAAAGAAAAAAGGCAACTAAGAGTGAAGGGCTGGAATCCAGCATCAACTGACACTCCACCCATCATCCCTGATATTTATTTATTTTTATTTTATTTTATTTATTTTATCATTATTAAAATTTAAAATTTATTTATTTATTTATGTATTTTCAATTTTTTTTTTAATTTTTATCTATTTATTATTATTATTTTTTAATTCAAAGTATTAAAATAATAAAAATATAAAATTATTTTAACATTATATTTATTATAAAACATTAATATTAAATTAGATTTAAATTAAAACCTTAATATTAAATTTTATTTAAATTGAATATAATAAAATATAATTTAATATGTTGAAATTTTTAGTCAAACTAGCCATTTTGTTACAACGGCTAGTTGGAGCTTTCCTTGTCTATTTAATTAGGTTTATTGATTAGATTTCTCATCTTGTCCTAATGATGAATCACATTGGCTGGTTCGAAACGCGTTGGCAAAAATCTTCCTACATGTGATTTTCACAGAAAAAATTTCTTACACAATTTATGGATCACAGAAGCCAAATTCCTAATAATTTAATATTTATTTATTGATTGATTTAAAATATCAATTAGTACTTTTAGTTATATATAACAATCTGTTTTTTTTTTAAATATTTTATTGTTAAAAAAAATGGGTTGGAAATATAAAAAAACACAAATAAATATTAAAAAAACAAAATTGAAAACCGACAATAAAACTTTCAATTAAACAATAAAAAAAAACTCTCAATTAAACAATTAATTATTAAATAAATAAATGAATTTCAAAATATAAATATATTAAAAAAATTATGAAATTCAAAATAATAATTATAAATTTAATTAATTAATTAATTAATTTTTCTATATTATGTCTTATTTATGAATAGAATTATATATAAATATAAGAAACGACTTTAAAATTTGTATTAATAAATATATATTTTAGCTACTTATTTATTAAGCAAGTTAAATATAAATAAAAAATGAAATGCATAAAATGATTTTTTGTTAATATGATTAAAATATTATTATAAAATTATTTTATATATTATGCAACTCGCAACTATATTATGATTTATTGCCATATTGAATCACTTCCAATTATTTTTCTTTCGATAGCTCACATAATTTCTCTCTCACACCTATAATTAATAATTTACTGAAATTTTATTTATTATTATTATTGGTTTTATATAACCTATTATATTGGTTTAAATATGGTGACATCAACTTTATGGACCTGGAATGCACCTATTGTCCATATTCAAGTGTAAAATGCATCATGCTTATCTCTGTGCAATTATAGTTTAGCGATTTTATAAACAGTAAAGTTCATTTTAGACTTGTAGAATATTGTTAGTGTAACATACACCATTAACTTCACAGGGAAATGTACGGAGTTAAATTTTTTTATACAAGTTACTCATCTTTACACAGAATGTTTAACAGTTCACAGTGTAATTTTTATGAATAAGAATAGTAAACTCCTTAACCCTTAACAAATTCCATTACAGTATATTAACTCAATACTATATGATGTAACCATCCATGCATCCCATTACTCATATAGTCATCACATAATTGCCATTATGAACATCATAACAAGAAAGGAATCAGCCTCATCATCTGGACACAAAAATCATTCACACCATTGAACACCAATATACCCTGGAAACCCCGTAGGGTGAAAACCAGCAAATGTTTAATTTTATTATTAAACGCTCGTGAGGGTGTTCAGCCCATCACTCAATGGCTTATAAGGGAGACCATCCCTTAACCATCGTTTATATAATTTACAAGGAAATATGCAAATATCTAGCTTACAACCATTACAATATATATAATACCATTTACCCTCTGGTCTTCATGTCTTCAGATCTTCTCATCTTGGTGGCATGGATGTACCTACAATGGACCATCGCCCATTGGACCTTCCTGCAACTCGCATTCTTCTGCATCAACATTAGTCATTTACCGGCCACCAGGACAAGCATAATTTTTCCTTTGTACATGACAAGCATAATGTTCCTTATCATTTACATGTCGCCATCATTCCCTGCTATGATGCCTTCAACATAAAATGATGTTAAGATTCATAAAGTATAAATCAATCACTATAGTAGTTTCTCCATCTACTCATGTGTAGTTCATGACAAGCAAGTAAAGTACCTTGTCATTCTCTCTTTAATAACACATACCTCAAATGTACTGATTATAGGTCATCACAATAACTAATGCTTCGTCGCACAAGCACACATTCCTGCAAGAAATTGGCTACATTTCCCAAACTTTCTTTAAAATAAACTGATACATCAGCTAAGATATTTATGCATGTGATTTACATACTTTTAATAAAAGTAGCTAACCCTTAAGCTATTACCTTTACTGCATGGAATGCAAGTTAACATAACAATTGTTTCTTCCATGCATGTGAATGCATCACACTCATGATAATATAAAATAATCACCTAGTTCATTCATCTAAGGCATAAACTGATTAGTTCCTTTAACCATGAATTTATTAATAACTTAACTTTACCATCATCATCATAATTTATTCATGGATTTATTAAATAACTAATATTTGCAAACACCCTGGTAATATACCCATGGTTTTATGAAATAACTAATCCTCATCATCACCATGGAAAACTACCCATGGATTTATGAAACTATCCATGGATTCATTAATTCATTAACCTCTACCACTATCATGGTAACTATTCATAGATATATATATTAATTCATTACTATTTACAACATGGTTAATGAATATAAATCTGAGAAACTCTCTTTTCTTCTTCATTGCACAAATTGTACAAGAAGATATTTCAAGAGTGTCTCTCTTTAATCTATTCAAGAAAAATACTTTGGACTTGTTATCACTTCATAACTTAAATGAGTACAAAGTCTCTTTTAAAAAAAATAAAGATCATACAACTTCTATTTTCTTGCTTAACCATATTATGTAGATATTTATATTAAAGAGCTACCCTCTCTAATATATTCAAGAAAATCCCTTTTCAAATGAGCATGCATTAATATTATATAAATGTTTATATATTCCATTTATTTCTTTCCATATAAACTTGGAAAATATTTGAAATAAACCCTCTTTAATATTTTCAAGAAAGTCCCTTTTCAAATAGAAAGCATGCATTAATATTATATAAATATTTAAATATTTCATTTATTTATTTCCATGAAAATATTTGAAATAAACCCTCTTTAATACTTTCAAGAAAATCCCTTTTCAAATAAAAAGCATGCATTAATATTATATAAATATTTATATATTTCATTTATTTCTTTCCATACAAACTTGGAAAATATTTGAAATAAACCCTCTTTAATACTTTCAAGAAAGTCACTTTTCAAATAGAAAGCATGCATTAATATTATATAAATATTTAAATATTTCATTTATTTATTTCCATATAAACATGGAAAATAATTGAAATAATCAATCAAAAAAAAGAATTTACTTTACTTTCACCATTACTATAGACTCTCTCTTTCACGGTGAGTCTGCAAGAAGTAATATACGCAAAGCTGATTTGGAGAAAAGTTTTGTGAATACCTTCATTGCAGAAACTCGATTGGTGCAGCGCTCAATGGCAAGGAAAACTAAGATCGTATTGCCTTGCCCAAGCCTCTTCACAAGATTGAAATCCTTTAATCTATATTTAATCTTTTCTTATATACTAAAGAAAAAGACTATTTAATAAGGAAGACAAGCCAAAATCACTTATCTCCGACTACTCTGCACATCCTCGTGGAAACGCTCCAGTCAGAGATATAATTTGAAGCAGCCCGACATGCGTTCTTATTCCCTGAACGCCTGCCTCCAGCAGCACAATCACCGTCCACGGCACACCGAAGAATTTATCTCTCCGTCAGCTTTCGGGTTTGGAAGCCATTACTTCTTGTTAAGCGTGTTGGTTTTCGCCTCGACTCTCCGTGTGCGAAGGTGTTGTTCTGAGGGTTGATGCAGGTTGGAGCTATTTTTTCAAGATTATGGCCTGCTCAAAATGGCTTGCCAGACTGGAGCGGGTCTTCACTTGCCAATGGCTGCCCATGCAACGAGGCTGAGGGTTGGTCGACAACAAACAGTCCCCAAACTGAAGGTTGGTTAGGTGATTCATGATTGATTGGCAAGGAAAATGTAGTTGAAAAGTCGATCGTTTTCAACTGATTCAAGAATCAGTTTTACATGAAACCGATTCTTTGTTTTCTTGATTTGAAAAGTGAAAATATATTTACCACGTGAATTTACATAAGAGGTTTGTTACATACTCCCCCCCTTAAGAGAACACCGTCCTCGGTGTTCAACCCGTACTAGGACTTAAGTTATACTCATGGTATAATAATATAAGCAACCCAAAGGGGTCCTTCCCCTCCCAAGGAAACCTTTCTTTTCCTTAAATGTAATTATACAAATTCATAAGCATGTATAGTGCAAAAGAAAATTTCATTCCCATTTCTAACTGCTTATCCCTTGTTCAATTCATAAAAATATAGAAAAATCTCTATAAGAGTTTACCATTATTTACCAATTACCATTGAAAGAATGATGGCTTTTACGCAAGCTCTCATAAAATGGTTGAACACCCATCAACACTTCCTGGAAAGAGCCTGTAAAGTATGACTAACCATTCAATCACATTAGTCACATAGTTTCAAAATGAAAATACTTGAAGCTATCAACATTCTTGCAATATCAACAGATGTTTCAATCGAGTACTTCTGTAAGTACTCAGAGAGAACCAATCCTCTCATCAATGCATCATGTGCACACTATCTTAGCTCCTACTAAGACATTCAAACAAATTAGTAATAATATAAATGAACTTATACATTCAGTAATTAATTTTTCAAGCACTAAGCTCTTTATACTTATCTGGAAATTTAGTCTTTCAATCTGTGGTCCTCCCAACCATCAAGTGAGGCAATTACGTCCTCCACTTGCCCCCTAGCTCCAAAATCTCGACAGTGTCACGGGTCAACAGTGGATTCTTCTGTTGTGACATCGGGATGGCCAATCCAGTCACACTCAGAAAAGCCTGGAAGAGAAATTCGGGACATTCCGGTCCAATTCTCCAAATTCCAGTCATACTCAGATGTTTTTGGCTTTACAAGGGTTGCTGTAAGCTATTTTCTACTGGTCCCAACCAGCTCGAGAAAATACTCCCCCTTTACCAATTTCACAGAATGCCTACTCCTCCCCGGGGATCCAGCTTATCCTCAGAGGAGTAGGTAACTGTCTTTCCAACTGTCCCCAAACACTTCCTATTCTTGGAAACATTTTTACCATCAGCTTAGAAATATTTTCTTTCATTAATTAATTTCAGTAATTTAAATAACGTGTTTTATCAACAGTGACGATTTAAGTTTCTCTTGTCAAATAAAAGAGAATTAAACAAATTGTCTTGAACTAGCTAATACTAGTTAGCTTTAATGAAGCTGTCACAACTTCCCCCCTGGAAGTAACATACATGTGTTGTACATTAAAACATGATACTTATGCATACAATGTCGTCATGCATAAAAGTATATACAATTATTCATTAATACGTATGTGTTAATAACGATTAGGTATGAGTGCAAACATTTCCAATTCCCCTAATGTTATGTTCCACTAGACTGACACACGAATTAATTATCATAATCATTTGTTCACAACTTTCAAATAGCTTTAGTCAAAATCGATTCGTGCATATAACTTTCATTAGTTATTCATTCATAACTAATCAATGTTATTAATATTTTTAATGCATTCATGACATGAGTAACTCTAAAACTAGTCATTCCATGCCATTATGATCTTAATGCATTCATGACATTTCATGTAAAAACTAGCCAGTCAACAAGTCTTTTAGTGAAGTTTCACAACTTGACCCATTAAGAGACGTCATTCAATTTAATTTTAACACTCTATCATCTTATAGTAGGACTTTCTTCATCTTTTGCATTCATGCATTAATTTCAGACACCATCACTATACACATTCATCTCTTTTAAAGTAGAGTATGGTAACTTAGAAATTTTATTGCATGCAAAAAGCAATTGCTTCTTTTCAAGCTCAAACGAAAAGTAACTATTTTTTTTTCATGATTTTATACTTTCTTTCCTAATGAAATAAAGCATAATACATACATTAATCTCATATGCATATTCTTATGCAGAAAAAGTATGTTATAATAGCATGTACCTTTTAAAGAATATTCTTAAATGGAAGTTCATCTCATGCAATGCCATATATGTAAAAATACATTTTTAAAGGAATCAACATGCATATGCATAGACTTCATAAAATAAGATAACATAAATTACTTATCTTAATTTCATTTGAAGGACTTCTCTCCCTACTGCAATAGTCATCCTCATCAGGAATTCACATTGCCCTCTACAAAAATGTTTTCCTTTAGCAACATCGACAAGATTTTATAGCATGATTAGATAAAGCTTTAATCAATAAATAATCAATCTTTGAGTGATATTTTAACACCTATTCATGTGCATATATGAGATGTGAATACAATGTCACAACATGCTTTCTTCTAACATCTCTACATTAGTGTGAGTAACTAATTATCAATTTATGTCAAATAACTCCTACATTATTATGACATTTTTTTCACACCTGCAAACATTTGTACAAGACAAATCACTATATCTGTTAAGAAATTCCTTTAATGGAAAATGACACAATGTGCATTCGCTTTACTTAAACTTTAACAAAAGAATCACCACTTCAGATTTTGCCTTTGGAAACATGCAAATATATTAAAGCTAACACATTGACTATTGTTCCTATGCATACCATGCATAAATATTAATTTCCCAACAGAGTATTCAATGTAATCGAGTAGGCAAACTCATGATTCCTCTACGAGGACATATAACATAATAGTTATGCAAAACATGGTTTTCTTTTCCATAAAACTTAATGTAATAAAACATAAGAATACATACCTTATTCTTCAAACATTATACCCACATTAACCATATATATATTTTAAGGAAACCAAAACATTACTTTACACTATGTTTTTTCACTAAAGGTGCTTATGTTTCCATAAGAGATACATGATGTATTACGTTGATACTTCAGAATCACTAGTACTAATCAACTTTTTAAGAACCATCATAACTAGCTTATACTATCCATTATGTTCGAGCATCATTTATTACTATAAGCTTACTAGTTAAGATCAACGTACAGCTTGGAATTTATGTTTTAATAGCGGTAAGTGAAACATGACCCTTGTAACTATTAGTATAACTGCCATTGTATTAATTATTTAACCTTACTTCTTCTATTACACTTACATGTTAGATCTGTTCCCCTTAAGAGTTGTAATCATATAGGTAACTAATACTATGTATTAAGAAACTTACTGTTAATTAGGGTAGTACTAATGGTAAACAAGCATAAGCTTCTATGGTTACAACTACTTGGAACTAGTATAGGATCATTGAGTTAGTAGAGTAGCTAGTATCCATAATAATAACGAACAAAGAGATAAACCCTTGTAATGATAAGGGTAACCTGAGCTTCTGTGGGATTGGCTTTACTTGCCTTCATGGAGGATGACATTTATTATACAATATTATGTGTGAAATAACAATTTTCATACACTATTATAAGATTAATTATGTAGATTATTATGATAAACAATATGATACACAGTTTTAAACTAAGTCATGTTTACCTATATTAGATTATTATTTTTATAGCTAGTATGATCATATAAGTCGTCATAACTGTTGTTACTTTTTCAACCTCTTTATATAAGCTATAGAGTCATTTTAACCTCATATAGAATGGGCTTTGATTCCCTTTCTGTTTATAGCTAATCTCATCATAGAAGTTGTCATAATTGTTGCTACTTGTTCAACCTCTTTATGTAATCTATAAAGTCATTGTAGCCTCATATTCAATGGGCTTTGATTCCATTTGTTTTACACTAAGTAATGTTTTACCTATATTATATTATTGTGTTAACAACTAGTCTCATCATAGAAGTTGTCATAACAGTTGTTACTTGTTCAACCTGTTTATATAGGCTATAGATTCATTGTAACCTCATATTCAATGGGCTTTGATTCCTTGTCTATTTTACACTAAGTAATGTTTACCTATATTATATTTTTGTGTTTACAAGTAGTCTGACATCCATAGAAGCTGTCGTAACTGTTGTTATTTGTTCCACCTCTTTATATAAGCTATAGAGTCATTGTAACCTCATATTCGATGGGCTTTGATTCCCTATCTGTTTTACACTAAGTAATGTTTACCTATATTAGATTATTGTGTTTACAGCTAGTCTGATAATAGAAGTTGTCATAATTGTTGTTACTTGTTCAACCTCTTTATATAAGCTATAGAGTCATTGTAACCTCATATTCAATGGGCTTTGATTCCATATCTGTTTTAAACTAAGTAATGTTTACCTATATTAGATTATTGTGTTTACAACTAGTTTGGTCCTAGAAGTTGTCATAATTGTTGTTACTTTTTCAACCTCTTTATATAAACTATAGAGTAATTGTAACTCATATTCAATGGGCTTTAATTCCCCCTCTATTTTACAATAAGTAATGTTTACCTATATTAGATTATTGTGTTTACAGCTATTCTGATCATAGAAGCTGTCATAATTATTGTTACTTGTTCAATCTCTTTATATAAGATATAAATTCATTGTAACCTCATATTTAATGGGCTTTGATTCCCTGTCTATTTTACAATAAGTAATTTTTACCTGTATTATATTATTGTGTTTACAACTATTCTGATCATAGAAGTTATCATAGCTGTTGTTACTTGTTCAACTTCTATATATAATCTATAGAGTCATTGTAACCTCATATTTAATAGGCTTTGATTCCCTGTCTGTTTTACACTAAGTAATGTTTACCTGTATTAGATTATTATGTTTACAGCTAGTCTAATCATAGAAGTTGTCATAACTATTGTTACTTGTTCAACCTCTTTATATAAGCTGTAGAGTCATTGTAAACTCATATTAAATGGGTTTGATTCCCTGTTTGTTTTACACTAAGTAACATTTACCTATATTATATTATTGGAATAACGTATCCTATGATACTTATGTATATTCAATTATTCATTTGAAGGGATCAGAAGGCATTGCAGGAGTTGCATGACCTCTAATCATCATTGAATTAAACCATTATTCAACACTTCTCCATGAGGATTTCTTGGATTTCCAATGTTATTATCAATATGAGCTACAGTTTTTGAAGTTGAGCTGCCATGGACACAACATTGAAGCAACACCAAAGACAACACCCCAAACATGAGAAATAATGGTCCTCTAAATCTCAACATAATCACCCTCATCTAATAGTAACTAGGTTCAAATTAATTTTTATCATAATAAATTAGTTAACAATTTACATACGGTATAATGTAATTATTTTATTTTTGGTTAATAGAATTAAATATTGTTTTAGAAATATATTTAACATTTTGAAAATTTTCTGAAGTACTTAGATTATGTAAAATTTTCTCAGGCCTTTTTCTTTTTAGCATACTTGGATATATATTGAGATTAATATTTATCTAATATTTATTGAGATATAGATTTATATTGATTACCTAATCTTTACTTGAACTTCACTCAATCCTTGAAAAAAATGTTCGGGTAACAAAGAGTCCATGTGAGTAGCATCCAGACCATCCTAAAACATATCAGCTTGTATGTCTGCCTAACCTCTGATCTTCCTTTGTTGTTGATGTGTACTTCGTGTCAGAAAAATCACACATTCTCAACATTCAAATTTCCATGCATATAGTCTGAGCTTGTCATGAGGGTAAAGATCAATAATAGGATGATCTAATGTTGTTGGCTAAATTACTGTGTCCCGATGTGAAGTTAAAAATATCATTGTTAGTTCTCAACTTATGATATGTTAACAATTAATTTATGATTTATAATTAAAACCAATTAAATTTTAGCTACACAATAATTTCATGCCAAAATTACCAATTTCATTTGAGCCACACATTAATTTCTTCTCCGAAAAATTTAATACTTTCGCTTGTGGTAACGTACTTATGCACACAACAACACCACCTGACATACATGCATACATACATATATTAACCATTATTTTACATCCATCTTGTAGAACCTAGCATGAATAATACTAGTGTGCAGGATAATTGTCTTCACACAACTTTCACATGCACACAACAACTCCACTGTACATACATGCATACTTTCATATATTAAATATTAGTCTACATCCATCGTGTAGAACCTATCATTATATTTTCATTTATGTGTGTAGGATAATTGTCTTCACACAAATTTCACATGCACACAACAATTCCTCTAGACATACATGCATACATGCATATATTAAATATTAGTCTACATCCATCTTGTAGAACCTATCATTATATTTTCATTTCTAGCAGCATATTTATTTCAATTAAGTTCATAAATAAACATACCAATTTAAATTTATGCACATACTTGGTTTTCTTGGCTAATGTTCATCCTCAGATGACAACATCACTCCATGGTTATAACTTAGGGAAAACATTAAGAAAAACCATGTACATGTCATTTCTCCCATAAAACTTAAGTGAAACCATAACTTTAATTTAATATATTTTTAAGGAAAATGCTAGTGTTTTTGGAAGCCATGTACATGTCATTTCTCCCATAAACTTCAAGGCATTTTCTAGTGTTTTGGGAACCATGTACATGTCATTTATATGTCATTTCTTCCATAAAATTTATGGAAAAATTTAAGTATAACCATGTACATGTCATTTCTCCCATTTCTCCCATAAAATCAAGGCAAACTTTAAGGATAACCATGTACATGTCATTTCTTCCATAAACTCAAGGTAAACTTTAAGGATAACCATGTGCATGTCATTTCTCCCATAAACTTTAAGGCATTTTCTAGTGTTTTGGGAACTATGTACATTTCATTTATATGTCATTTATCCCATAAAATTTAAGGAAAATTTAAGAAAAACCATGTACATGTGTCATTTCTCCCATAAACGCAAGGAAAAATTTAAGGCATGTCATTTCTATGTCATTTATCCCATAAATATGTCATTTCTCCCATAAAATATAAGATAAAATTCAAGGCAAACTATGTATATGTCATTTATCCCTTAAACTCTAGGCAATGAAAACTTTAAGGAACACCATTTCTAAATGTGATTTCTCCCATAAAATTTAAGGAAAACCATGTACATGTCATTTATCCCATAAACTCAAGGCAAAATTTAAGGAAAATTAGGTACATGTCATTTCTCCTATAAACTTAAAGGTATTTTCCAGTGTTTTGGGAACCATGTACATGTCATTTGTATGTAATTTCCCCATAAAATTTAGGACATTTTATAGTGTTTTGGGAACTATGTACATGTCATTTCTATGTCATTTCTCCCATTAATTTTAAAGAAAACTTTAAGGCAAACCATGTACATGTCATTTCTCCCATAAACTTAAGACAAACTTTAAGGAAAACCATGTACATGCCATTTTTCCCATTTCTATGTAATTTCTCCCATAAACTTTAAATCAAACTTTAAGGAAAACCATGTACATATCACTTCTCCCATAAACTTCAGGAAAAATTTAAGGCAAACCATGTACATGTCATTCTCCCATAACTCCCATAAACTTTAAGGCAACCCATGTACATGTCATTCTCCAATAAAATTTAATTTAATACATTTTTTAAACTTAAGGAAAAATTTAAAGCAAACCATGTATATGTCATTTCTCCCATAAAATTTAAGGCAAACCATGTACATTTAATTCCCCCATAAACTTTAATTTAATACATTTTTTAAACATAAGTCAAACTTTAAGGAAAACCATGTACATGTCATTTATCCCATAAACTTTAAGGAAAACCATGTACATGCCATTCTCCCATAAACTTTAATTTAATATATTTTTAATGAAAATTATAGTGTTTTAAGGAAAACCATGTACATGTCATTTCTCCCATGCATTTGCAATAAAATTTAAGTCATTTGCAATTAATTTTCATTTAATATATTTTTAAGGAAAGTGCTAGTGTTTTTGGAAACCATGTACATGCCATTTTTCCCATAAAGTTGGCATTTGCTAGTGTTTTGGGGAACCATGTACATGCCATTTCTCCCAACCATGTACATGCCATTTCTCTCATAAAATTTAAGGCATTTGACATAAAATTTAAGGCATTTTCAATAAGGAATAACATTTAAGGCATTTTCAATAAGGAAAATGCTAGTGTTTTTTGAAACCATGTACATGCCATTTCTCCCATAAACTTTAAGGCATTTTCTAGTGTTTTTGGGAACCATGTACATGTAGCTTCACCCATAAAATTTAAGGCAAACCATGTACATGTCATTTCTCCCATGCATTTGCAATAAATGTTAATTTAATATATTTTATTGAATTTGTTTTTTTTAGGGTTTAAAAAACCCAGTAAATATGGTTGAAAATGAACATTATGCATATATTTTTCTTGCTATCCAAATCCAGGGAAAGAAGTGATTACATGTGCGCTTTGCAATATTGCAACTAAAAAGGTCCTCCAAAGGAAAATGAATATATCGAGAAGAACAACAAACAATGAGGCATATTATATTGCATTGATAGAAGGCTTGGGAATAGCTAGGGAGTATGGATCAAATGGAATTGTAGTTTTCACCAATTATGAACTTGTGTGCAAGAAGATGAAAGACGTGTACCAAGTTAAGAAGAAGAGGCTAAAAAAACTTCATGGAAAAGAAAACAATATTGTTAGAAAATTTCAAATTCTTAGTATAAGACATTGTGCAAATGTTAATAAGATGTCTCGTGATCTATTGTGTGGGGCAAAGGCAATTCAAGATTCATCTATCAAAGTTGAATTAATATATGAATTAGTATTATACAGGGAAATTCCAATTCAAGATTCATCTCTCAAAGATGAATTAGTGTTGAGACATTCTCCTTCAAAATTTGTTGATGGACATTGTAACATATCTTTGATATGTGCGTGTTTTTTACTTATAAATGTGTCAATTTTAATGACCATGTGTTTTTTTCAATTATATATTAAGTGTGCTCCCACCATGTAAGTGCAACTTGGTGAACTTGACATTTTTATAAAATAAAAATGTGAGGACTTCAACAAATTTTTGTTTAAATTGAGTTTCACACATCAATTTGTGCTTTAAAAGTTGTGTTTTACATAATTTGTGTACTAAATTACATTAATTTTTTGAAATTTGTTGAATTGATTTTAAATAGTAATTTAAAAATAATTGTAAATGTCCAATATATATATATATATATATATATATATATATATATATCATGTAGGATGAATGGTGAAGGTCAAAAGAATTCCATGCTTCTACAAGAGAGGGGGATTATGGATCGAGGGATGTTCATGGTATTTACATTAAATGTGCATATTTTTAAACGAAATTTGAATATATAATATTATATCCATACATACATGTATACATGTGGAATTATTTTTTTTATTGAATATATATATATATATATATATAATTTAATCTCCATGTATACATATGGAATTGATTTTTTATCAATTTTGTGAGTTAAATGATTTTTTAATAAATTTTATTTTTTATTTTTTAGGAGTTAGGAGGACAAGAATATCTACTCCATCAATGGAGCATATCCATGGTTCATGCAATCATGGTATGGTTCACGCAATTTAATTAATCATATGTAAATGTATTTATATGTATGAATGTATTTTTGAATTTATTATAACTTCATATTTTTTTTATGAAGCTTCCCTCTTGTCGCGTAAGGTTGGTGGTGGTACACATTCCTCTGGTGCCCCATTAATAGGTGGTGGTCAATTGCGTGAGGGTGGTGATATACATTCCCCTGGAGGCCAATCAATGGGTGGTCATGTTGGTTCTCAACCAATCATTGGTAATTCTAGTTCTCAACAAGTTCAGGGTGGGTATGATATTGGCTAACCATAGTGAGGCGGCCATCAATTTGAATATTATTTTCATTCAATTTGTACTAATTTGTTCACATGTTTTTTTATTTATACAAAATTTTATATATTGATGCAGAGGGTGAAAATTTTGCTCCAAAAGGACGTAAGCCAGAACGCGTTATTCAAGAAGAATGTTGTACACCAACCACGACTTATTCATTTGACATTTACGATATACCTTGTGAAACAAACATCCAACAATGCAAATTAAAAAGGTGTCAACATATTTATTCAAAATTGAAGAAAGACTTTGTGTCTTTGAAACCCCCTGCTGAGAGTCGAGAAAGCTTAGAAATAGCTACTCATTGTTTCAACAGACTTGTAGATGTGTACAAAATTCTTGGGCCAACCACTAATACTTTTGTAAAAGTGATGAGGAAAATAAATGAAACAATGATGGGTCTCGATACATGGGAGGTTGTTAAATAAATAGCTACAATAGAAATGGCCAAGTCTATGTTTAATTTCAAAGAAGGGTTGAAAATAAAGACGCTAAAGGTGCAATATCTCAAGCACCCTAATGTAGCTTGCCATTTGTATGATAGGCACCTTGCTGCCTATGGAATACTACCATGGAAAAACGAGGTTCCTCTTTATTTTGAAAAATTATTTTATGAATAATTCTTCTCAAGAATGAAACCCAATTATAATGACCTTTTCTTTGAATTTTTTGGTCTTGGGAAAGGTCGATTATGTGACCATACGGGCGCTAAGCATGATGCTGAGTTTCCTCGCCCCGAGCCACCATTTGCAAGTCAACCTCCTAGTGTGGAAACTTTGCGGTTAGAGATGGATGCCACTTCTCAAATTAGTCAAGAAGCAAGGGATGTCATCATTAACAATGTTCAGAATGGACTTGGTGGAATTGATGTTTGTCTAAATAGACAAAGAGCATAAGAGAATGCACGTGATAATTTTGTGTATCATAAAAATGATGAGAGAGACAACATGAGTGTTTAAGAGCTCAGAACATATGCAAATAATTGTCGCAATGGTTGAAATGACCTAATTATTCATGAGGAAGAGGGCATGAGATTGATATGTGCTAATGGTTAGGGTGATTATATTAACACATGTACAATTTGCAATAAATAAATATACATACATTTATTTGTATATTTTAATATAACAAAAATGTATCATATATGTGAACACGATTTGAAATTCTCACGCTTGATGAACAAATATATTAATATCACGGTCGAAGCTTAAGGTTTACACAATCAAGATGATTCTCACCATCAAGATGATATGTTGGCACATGTTAGTTTTTTTAAATGAAGATGATGTTTATGTACAATTATTTTAATCATTATTATATATCGGAACATGATGACATATTTTTAAAATAAATAATTGTGTACACATGTACATGTATATAATTAAATGTTAACAGATTTTGATTCTGTCCGATGTTTTTGCGATGGAGGTACCTTCTTCTTCCCTGTTAATTAGGATATGTGCCAAATCCACCATCACAAGTATGAACAAATTTTCACTTAAATATATGTTTTCAAGTTATATATTGTAGTCCAAAATTTCCATTAAAAAATGAGATCTAGATCTTGAGTTATTTTACAGTTTTAAATTTTTTAAATTTTAGGTTTCTGGAGATGGTTTTATTTTAGAGCCACACTTAGGAGATGTGCCCAATCCACCATCACAAGTATTCATTTTTTCACTTATATGTTTAATTTATAAATTGAAGTTTACAAGTTTTATTAAAAAATGAGATCTAGATCTTGAGTTATTTTATAGTTTTAAAATTTTTGAATTTTAGGTTTTTGGAGATGATTTCAGTTCTCCAAGGATTATAGTGATGGGGTGTATGATGGATATAGAAACATACACACCATTTGAACAAATTGGCTATTTTTTTTAATATTATTGAAAATTAGTTTATATGCATTTTCATTTGAAATATATACACACACACACACACACACACACATGTATATTTTACAATTTATTGTGGAGGATGTTTTAATGGATGGGTAACAAAACACAATGGAGAGGGAACTACATAAGGTATTGCATGATTTTTTTTTACATGAAATTCTACATTCTCATTCAATTTTAAAATATTAAATTTTCATGTTTCTACACATTGTGTATAGGTTCCCCATTCTTCAAACGATAGCATGAGGCTCAGGACATTGCTAGCAAAGACACTGGATCCATATGTATTTGATTGATGATGCACATGTGTGCAACATTTTTTTGATAGATCTAGTCTTAAATTTACTTTTCTATATATAGTCTTATCTATGCAGTCATATTTACTTTTCTATATAACTTGATACTTGTAGCAGTATACATTGAACTATATATATTTACTTTTATTGTTCATGTGATATAAAATTTGGACATATTTTACTGTTTGGATATAGTTTGAAACTACATTTACTTTGATCAAGAATGATTTTAAATTTTGGATAGTTACATTTGGCATGTGATCACACATTGTGATATATAATGTTTTGTTTTTAAAACTCAAGTTGTCATTTTATTTGTTAAATATAAAATGAATCTAGATGGAAATTTCAAATTATAAAACACATACATGTGTGTAAATTTTGGATAGTTGAACCACATTTGGCATGTGATCACATGTTGTGATATAATGTTTTGTTTTAAAACACAAGTTTTCATTTTATTTTTTAAATATAAAATTCAAATCTAGATGGAAATTTCAAATTACAAAACACGTGTATATTTTGGATAGTTCAACTACATCTGGCATGTGATCAGATGTTGTTATATAATGTTTTGTTATTAAAACTCAAGTTGTCATTTTATTTGTTAAATATTTAAAATGAATCTCTAGATGGGAATTTCAAATTACATTTTCACAATGTGTATATTTTGGATATTTGAACTACAGTTGGCATGTGATCGCATGTGATATAATGTTTTGTCTTTAAAACTCAAGTTGTAATTTTATTTGTTAAAATTGAAATAAATCTCTATATAGAAATTTCAAATTACAAAACATGTATACATGTGTACATATTTTGGATAGTTGAACTACATATGGCATGTGATCACATGTTGTGATATAATGTTTTATTTTTAAAACTCAAGTTCTCATTTTATAAATGTTAAATATAAAATGAATCTCTAAATGGAAATTTCGATTTAAAAACCATGTATACATGTTTATATTTTGGATAGTTGAACTAAATTTGGCATGTGATAACATGTTGTGATATAATTTTATTTTTTTTTAACTCAATTTGTCAGTATATTTGTTAAATATAAAATGAATATAGATGGAAATTTCAAATTAGAATTTACACATACATGTGTATATTCTGGATAGTTGAACTACATTTGGCATGTGCTAACATGTTGTGATATAATGTTTTGTTCTTAAAACTCAAGTTCTAATTTTATTTGTTAAATATAAAATGAATCTAGATGGAGATTTCAAATTACATTTAACACATACATAGGTACATGTTATGCATTTGAACATGTGTGTGAATGTTACATAAATTTAGGACATACATCTACTATTTAGGTGATATTTAAGTACATTTTTCATGATCATACATGTCATTTAAAACAATCATAGATGGTTAAATACATATTTAAGTTCCTATGAATACATGTACATAAAAATGATTGAAGTACATATTTGAATATATGGAAAAATGATTGAAGTACAATACATATCAATGTGTCTATATATATATATATATATAATCATAAAATGTACAGGTCAAAAGCCATACCATGGCCCCACGCCAGCATCAGAAGCCCATCAGAGACAACTACAGGGGTGCGTTCTCAAGCCACTCTCACCGTGGCCACAACGAGTGATTGGAATCCACTGAGGGCTTTGCATCTGATAGATATGAGGTGATGGCTCCTCAATAATTTGATAACATTCATGGGGAGACTGTTTTTCCTCTAGAGAAGTGTAAGGGTAGAAGAGGCTACAAGAAATCCACTATTCTACAATCTGTGCAGCCTTTACCAAGGAAAACCAACCTGATTCTAGTTTATGACATCACTATATAGGAGATAGGCATTTGGGTTATGGACTTGAACAGTGTCTAGACTAGAGATTACAATGCAGAGTACCCAGTCTCTCCCATCGACCATGCGGCCCCTTCGAAGCCTCCTTGAATGCCCACACCTGAGGAGGAAGCCATTGCTAGAGAATATGGGTGCTTGATAGAGGAAGAGGACTAGACAACAGATGAAGATGAATGAACTCCATGATTTTTTGGTAGCAAGGTTAATTTTTGTTTTTTGTCACCTCGGGATATACTTCAACTCTTTTGTTTTTATATGGGCCACTGAATATTTTGTATTACAAGACTAGATGACACTCTTAAGGGGTTGGTTTCCTCCTTTTAGGCAGCCCCACAATTTCTTTATTTTGAACACTACCAAGGCAGGGATAGGCTAAGAACTTCTTTCCATCTCTTCCCATTGCCTATGTACAATTTTTTATGCTTTTAATATAGTTTAGCCCAAGTTACAAACAAAATTTTTTCACATGAATATATGTACATAAAAATGATTGAAGTGCATGTCTGAATATATGTAAAAATTATTAAAGTACAACACATATCGATGTATATATCTAAAAATAATCATAAAATTCTAGGTGTTATTATATGTGTCAAACAATGATAAAATTTTAAAATTGCATTAAAACATATATCCAGTACACAACATTTTTCATTAATGTACATAGAAAAGCTACTTTCAGTTGATAGTAAACTGGAAATTACAAAACACGTACCACAAATTTTTCATTCGACAATAAATATTATAATTTACTAAATAGACACATCTAAAACAAAATCGTGCAACTTAAAATTTGCATTATATCAACTATGCTCGATACACAGACATGTACATTTTGCAATAATGACATTATGAGAAATTGTAGCAGAGAAGTATGAAATCATTTAAGACCAGATAATATAGACATGTTTATGTGTAAATGTGTATAAATTACTTGTGTGCATGTACCAAAACAATGTACATGTGAAAACACTTGTACAAATAACATAAAAAGGAAATTTAATTTTTAGTTGAGTTCTGGAAGTTCTAAAAGATGAATCCAAAGAGAAGAAATTTTGGGTAGTTCAATCAAAAAGATTCCAATGGAATGCCATCTTCAATGACATGTTCACGATCGGCCTTTGAAATTTTCTATTTCTTAATTTTCAATTTTTTATTTGATTGAACTTATATCAACTTTATGCATGTTGCAGACACCAAGTGACTATATTGAAAACTTATGACATCAAGTTCATAGTCTTGAAAGTAAAAAAAATCCCCACTTTGATGATTTTGTTGGAAAAAAAACCTTTCAATATAATAGACCCTCTGTTATATGTAAACCCGTGAGCATCATAGTTTTCTAATAATTTCATCTTTCATTCAGTGCAACGCATCAAATAATACTTCACATTTTCATTGTTGATAGTAGGTGCAACTACAACAAAAACATCTCTTGCACAATAAAACAAACTTCTATATTTAAATTTAGATCATAACTAACGTGAAAAATTATCTTTAAAATTAATGTGTGTACCTGATTTTATTATCTATTTCTAGATCTCTATCATTTGAAAAAAATTTAACTGTTACCTTCTCTGACAAGATCGGAAACTTGATCACCTTCAGATGATATTGTAGTCTCCATTGATTGCATTTCTTCAAAGCTTGCAACAGAAATTTTCCCCTTTGTATTTAGTTTTGTATGTTGCCAATATTTTACATACATTTTGTTTTCACAAACATCATTGGATTCTGTGTTGTCTATGCAAACATGACAAAAAAAAGAATATTTTATTTTATCCAATGTGAACACATTTTTGGACAGCTTTGTTTTAATTGAATGCAATTTTCGAGTCCCTTTTAGTGTCTCAACGTCATCTCCAATTGATATATCAACATATTGGACCCAAATATGTCAAAAATACCTATATGGAAAATTTAAAGAAGAATATAAATATGTTATCAAAATACCATCAAAGATAATCATTGTGATAAATACTGTTTAAAATTAGAAATCCAATAAAAATTTAATTGAATGTACCTTCATACTTCCATTGATGGTTAGTATCATGGCTTACTACAATGATGCACCATTGAACAACTTTTTCAAGTAAGACAAGCCTGTTTTCAGAGTGGTCCATTTGATATCTTCAAAGTTCTCTCTTTATACATGCCCCTACACCGTCATGTTATCCTTTTCCATGACTAGTCTCAAAGAAATTCCAAAAATGTTTAATGCAGGTTTTCATATGAAGACGACACAACCAAAAGAATGATCGTGAAGATTTGAATTGACCTGCGCATCCATCTAACCATATCCAATGTTCATTGAATTTCATTCCACGAATTTTCAAGGAGTCATAAATCTTTTCAAAACAATGTTGTACAAAATATGTATCATGTGTACTATCATCACTAATATAAATGTGGTATTATTTATTAATAACATGCCGATTTTCACTGGTTCTTTATTTATTAGCAACATTTTGTTCAGCATGTCTATATACAATATGGAAAAGCATGGAGACTTGGTTAGAACAATATTATTCACTCCGTATTTATATTTTGTGGAACAAATGTGTAGTTTTCTGCAAAATCAACTATTCAAAAAATGGTCATTCGGGGAAACAATTCATGGGATTTTTTGAATTTCAAGTCCTACCATTGAGCTCTATGGGAATTCTTGGTGTATTTATAAATTTTTGCCTCAAAATTTCTCAAAAAATCTATCTCAAAATTTTCTTCTTCTTGTAAATCAATTCTCTTAGGACTTCTTGTACTACTTAAACCAATCAATGTATGGATATACTCATATCTCTTCCATTTCACTTTTATGTTGGACAATGATTGATCATTTATATCAGTACGATATTTGTTTTGAAATTTTGTCAAATTTCCACAATCATCACATTTTTTACGACCAACACATTTCTTTTGGTAAAATAATTCATGGCTTTCTCTTCCACATAGAATTTGAGACATGAAATCATGGATAGTGGAAGGAGTAGGTGAATATTTTCAAATGTTTTACCAAAATTAAGGAATGTGTCATAATATAACTGAAATTCCACATGATAACGACAACAACAAGTGTCGTGTATATTGACAGGTTTAAAATACTATGGTTTTTGTTACACAAAAGCACTGATTGAGAAATCAATTTCACAATTCTCTTCTTTGAACTTGTTGAACAACTCTATCTAAGTGGTGTCCAAGAAATGATTTGGATGTTCTTCGTACATATTTTTTGCTATTATTCTTTGCATCACATCCCTTGCTTTTGGTGAAACACGTGAATTTTTCATCAAATATTTATATATTATTTTTTGAAAATTTTCTCCAAGTCTATCTTTGTATGGTTGCATAAAAATAGTTTTCAAAAAAGCGAGTTCATAATTTACATCTATTTGCAATCGAAATTCTGATGTTTGTGTAAAGTTTTTCATGAGGTTCCTAATGCTTGTGCCATAGATTTTACCAAATGATTCTCTTTAGTACTTGATGAAACCACTGCCATTTGTATTTCTCTACGTGCATCTGAATCACTTTCCTTTCTAGATATTTCAATTGAATTTAGAGCACTATTTATATTTTGTATCACATTTTCCTTCATTTTTTTTTATCTTTTGTTGATTTTCAAATACCCAATAAAGTCGTAGCTTCTTTTGATTTCTTTTATGTTAAGAGTGTTTTCAATGTTGAGGCTTGAACTTCCATATTTTCATCTCTGAAGAATGAATCAATAATGTGATTAACACGATATCGTATAACATGGTCAAATTTTTTTATCTCCATATGTGTGAGTGACAAAATTTTCTAAGATATGATCATCGATATTGATTTCATCTGTACATATTAGAATTAAATGTACATAATAAGTTTACATATTCAATAAATAATTAAATTAATAAATATGTATAATTTCAATAATACACATTCAACATATATATATACATATATATATATATATATATATATATATATATATATATATATATATACACCTCGTGATTCAATTTCTTCACTTGAATTTCTTTCAACATTTTCACCATCTCTAATCATTGGTTCAATATCTCTTTCACTTTCTCTTTCAAAATTTTGTATCTCATCGTCAATGTTTTGAGGAATATCTCTCTTTGTTTCAATTGCAAAATATTTTTCAAATTAGTTCATCAAATAGAAATTAATTTTCACAATACACTAGTCAAATTTTAAATATCAAATTTATAATATGTACATTTACATACTTGCTTCAACTTCTAGTTGAGGTTGATTTTCCCTTTCAATATTTGAGCGTTCTTCTCTCTCTTTTTTGCTATATTCTCTCCCTTGTTCTCTATGTTCCTCAAGGTCTCTTGTTCGATTATATTTTCTCTTGCAATTCCTTCGATTTCCCATGATAATAGAGTATGAAGCTCAAAAAATTTCCTTCAAAAATTTAGACAAAAACTTAATTAAAAAAAGCATCACAAAATATTTAATTTAAAAAACAAATCATTTCAATTTTTTTGCACAAAAGACATATTTCAGCCCAAAATAGTTACTTTAAAAATTCCTCCAAAAAAATGTGTTTTAAAAGTGAAATGAATCTCAGAATATTTCCTTCCAAGTCGTGCAAAAAAATTTCATTTAAAAATTTAGACAAAGACTCACTTTAAAAAATCATTATAAAAGATTTACATCAACCCAAAGCACTTACTCTAAAAAATGTCACTTTAAAAAATACCTCCAAAAAAAGTCCATTGAAAATTAAGCCCAACCTCTTAAAAAATGTCGCTTTAAAAATTACTTCCAAAGAATATCCTTTGAAAATTAAGCCCAAAAAATTCTAAAAAAATGTCTCTTAAAAAAATACGTCCAAAAAATGTCCTTTGAAAATTAAGCCCAAAAAGCCTCCAAAAAAAATCACTTCAAAAAATACCTCCAAAAAATGTCCTTTGAGTATTAGCCCAGAAAGAGTCCTTTGGAAATTAAGCCCAAAAAAAGTCCTTTGCAAAATCAACCCAAATGAAGAAATGTGAAAAATATTGCGAAAATAATGATTCCGTTTTGGGCTATTTATATAGTCGCAAAATGTTTTTTTGGAGGGGCTTCATCAAATTTTCCGATGGATGTAAATTTGATTAAAATTTGGACCGAAATTTTGTGTCGTTATAATTAATGGGCCGATGGGGCAAAAAACAATTTAGCCAAACTTTTTTAGAAGTTCGGCTGAACTAACACGTTTGCAACTACACAACAGCTCAGCTCTGAACACATTTATTCAAATTTGGAATGATTAAACTCCACCAAAATTTATGAATTAACTATTGGAACAATGATAAGAATTTTTAGAATTCAATCTACTTTCAAGAAATATAACTTTTATGGAATTCCATAAATATTTACTAATTTTAATTAATTTTGTAATAAAATGGGTGCAAACAATTTCTGAAGGTCATTATGATTCAGTGAAATCAAAATTTTGTATCTACCAAAATACACTGTATTTTATTTTTTTAAATTATGGTGCATTACATTGGTCCATCGTCTATAATGGGTACTTTTTATTTTTTTAGTTTATAACTAATATGTTGAGAAATTTTGTGCGAGTCGAAACATATTAAAAATATGTAGTTTTTTCATATTGGATGAGTTCAAAAAATTCTAGTAATTATGATATGCATTAGTTGGTTTCGTAAATATAACAAAATAGAAGTAGACTCTATCTAGATTGTTGTAACACATTTTTTTCTCAAAAACACAAAGTTTTCAAAGAATACACCAACGCGTTTGAACATGACTTTTTATGAATCCTTTGATTTTTAAAGAACACACACTAGAAGAAATGTTAAGTTGACATATGAATGTGAATACAAAAATTCCAAAAAATAAGTAATAGAAAGGTAATAAATTTTCTGACAAGTATTATTTTTATCGCAAAATGAAATTTTAAATAGAAAAATTGTTTTGGCTTGCAGAAAGTTGAAGAACAAAAAAAGTGATATTTTTTCTCAAAAAAGGGAAAAAAAGTGTAACCCAATTTCACATTTTCACATGGATTCAACTCCTTGACAAACCCTTTAATACGTGGAATAAAATAGGTCAAAAATCCCAACATTCAGTAAGATACAAGAACAATAAAACATAAAAACATGGGTGTTACACAGTAATTTGTCACCGTCCCTACCATTCCCCGTCCCGCACAATGGAGGACCCATTATGTGACCTGTGAACACTGTCATGCCTTGAAAACATCATCAATGCATCCCTCTGAGTATGAGCTTCGTTTTCCCTTGAGACATCTCCTTGCAAAACTCATGAAAAACAACTCTTTTTGCATTGGCGCGGGTAGGCAGTTCAATGCTCGCGCCAATCAGGGAAATCCTGTAAAGAGGTCGCGCCACTTGGCGCTCTGTCATAGAGCAGCAATCGCGCCACCCATTTTAGGGACTGTTTTTTAAATATGGATGGCGGAAGTTGAGTTCAAACAAACTCACAACCATTGCCTATCTTGAGTTGGGAGGTTTGGCTGCTGGAGTTCTATGGAAGGGAAGTAGTTTTGCCACCTTCTATGGAACCTTCCTTGTTGATAGGGCCAATCCCATAATAATAGGGATCCCAACTCCCTCCTTCCCCATCTATAAAAGCTTGCTCAGATCCATGGTAAGCTAGTCTTGAAGTGCTGAAGCTTTGCATCTCCCTATTCCCAAGTGCCTTTGTGCTGTAAAGAATCCCTTCTTTCCCTTAAGGCCCATTCAAGTAAGGAGACCATTGTTACGAGACTCTGGAGAGGTTTTCCCTTTCCTTGGTGAGCTTTGCGAGACGTGGACGACCGGAGACCCGTTCGAAGGAGGCTGCGACGTCAGAACTTGGTTGTAACTTCTATTCGTTTATCATTTAATAGATGACTATGATTATGGTTCCACTCCTTTTTCCATCATGTTAATGCGAGTAATATCTTTTCTGACCGATGTTTAGTTACGTATGCTGGTTCCTATGCATGTATATGTTCGTTTCTTCTGTGTGCAGGTGTTCATCCACGGAGATCGTGGAAGGATTGTGATCTGCCAGGGCTGAAGGACGGGGACATCTCTTCTTCAGATCTAGCGTTGGAATCCAGGTAGGCTCTTATCCCAAGTCTTTCATTCGTAACTAGGAGCTTGCGTCGTAGCATTGTTTGTTTGTTGCTAGACCCCTGCTGGGCTAGTAGGGATCGCCTCTGTCCGCAGAGGGGATTTACCTCCTCAACAAATTGGCGACTCCGCTGGGGATCGTCCGGTTTTCCTTGTCTCGTTTATGATTGTTTCGCTTTGATCGTTCCTCCTTGCTTGATGAACCTTCTGGGTTGGATTCTTTCATTGTTTTAGCTGCGTGGTTTGCTTAGCTTGTATTGGTCTGCTTCTGGAATAGCTTATTTTTATTTTTTATTGAGGAACTCGACTGGCGCGATTTTTAACCCGACAGTCGCGCCACTTGGCGCTTGTTGCCTTTGTCTAGCCCGCGCCACTTGGCTTCTGGCGCCAGTTTCACTCTCACAGTCGCGCCACCCCTGTGAGTTTTTTGAGTTTCTTCATTTTTTGGCTCTCTGGACTTGATCAATACTTTTCTTCTTGATTTTCTGACTGTCTAAGTCTGTTGGAGTCTTCTTTGGCTGGAATTCACCCCTGTCCTTAGGTTGTTTGCCTCTATCTACCGATTTCACGTTTTGAGCCCTAGGGCATCTAGTGGCTTAGTGTATCGAGCCCTCCTTGGGAGTTTAGGTGTCTTGATTGTCCTGTCAACTTGTTGATTAGTTCTCCACGCTCTCTTAATAGTCTTTGATTGTTTTGCTGCGTATTTTGAGTGATTGTTCATTCCTTCATTCGGAATTCGTTTGCACTTCCTTTGGACCTAGATCACACGGTCCATTGGAAGTTCTCGAGTCTTTCTTTGCTTTGAGGGACTTTGGGTCAATTTGGAGATTTGGTTGCTTGCTTTGTTGAGTGAATGTTGTTTGTTTCGCTCTCTTGGATATCATTTCTCAAATTGTTCCTTTTGTTTTCAGTGCACATTAGCCATTAAACATTGAAAATCCAAAAAAAAAAATCTCTTGTGTTTTGATTAATTAGTGCAAATTGTGATCTTTTCCATATCGCTAGTGATTAGTGTTTGAATGAAAAGTGTTCAATTGCATTAGTTGCATTAGAGACATTGTTGTTTGTATTCCGTTCATTTCGTTTGCATAAAAGCTCTCAACTCTTATTTCACTAGTTTTCATCGAACGAAATGTTGCACTGTGGCATATAGCTTGCATTTAGGAGTCTTTCGAGACACTACATACGATAGGGCCTGGAAATTGAAACTTAGTTGAAGATCAACTGTAAAATTTATTCAATTAACCTAAGGCAACATTGGAACTTAACGAAACACATTTAGAAGGTCTAGGCTAGAGACGTGTTCCGACGTCGTTAAACCTAGCAGCTGTCGTTCGCCTGTTGGCTTTAGACAGCGCTAGTACGGACTTGCGCTCCCCGTACCGTCGCGTATATAAAGGGAGACCCCTATAGGTTTTCAATCCTTTATCCACAGGAAGCCGAGTCTGCCGCCCTATAGCCGTGATACACCGAACACAGCATTCGGGGAGACTACCTGCACGTACGGAAAGTCCTTGGTCGATTTCTGTTTCATTATTGAAACCAAGGTGTATATTGCAGTTCACGGATATTTGGTACACCCTTTGTGCCTAGTTTTTCCTGAGGAGTCATTTGGTCTTTTCTGACTCCCTAAACTTGAAAAGACCGTCAAGCGCTTGTCCTTTCACGCTTGTGTCAACTCTGAAAGAGATAGAGTCATCTTTTTATCATTTCTCGACTCTTAAAATATGAAACGGTAGAATTTCTTACTTTCCAATGTGGTAAAATTAATCACCCACGATTACACGCCTGCTTAGATATTTCTTGTTGACCGTTTGATTGTGTGTCTTAACTCGTTTTCAGCCCGTGTCTGCTTTTGAGTTCTGATGGAAACTTTTTCAGAGTTTACCAACCAAGGAATCCCCTCAGAAGGGAATCCTGGTCATTTTCCTCCTTTTGGAAATGTTGGTGCTCCTTACATGGCGACGTTGTCCCTTCCTGGATTAACGGTTGGGTTGCCTGTTTGGTTGTTCTCAACCTCTGTAGTTCCGAATGTCTCCACTACTGTTCAATCAGTTCCTCCACCTGAACAACCTCATGTTGATTCCAAGGTGGACCTCTCCCCTTCTTCGCCTGTTTCTGCGTCCTCATCTTCTACTTTGCCTGGTGAAAGCCTGGATTCGAGTAACCAGGTGGCTAAAAAGAAGAAGAAGAAGACAAAGAAGAAGAAGTCTGATAAGCGAGAGGCTAAATGTACGGCTACTGTCTCCGAGATATCTCCTCTTGATAAACCTTCCAACCCTCCACGGAAAGTCAAGTTCCCTTGCCTGTTGTGCACGGGAGACCACCTTCTTCGAGACTGCCCTGGCATTCCCAAGGTGCTCGAAGTATGGTCCAACGGCCACCCACCGTTGCCTTTGGCTTCCGAGAGTCAAGTTGGGGGCACGTCCTCAGCTGCTGTTGATAAGAACTCTAAGAAGCAGGGTAAGATCACCAATCCCTGTAAGTTGTGTGAAGGGCACCATGCCATTCACCTTTGTCCTTATATGGATGAAGCCAAGCAAGTCTTGGACAACCCAGCCGGTTCTACACCACACCTTCCACCTGGTTATAATCGAATTTCTTTGAGTCCTCCGCCAGCTGATCCTATGATTGGTCAAGGGTCATCCTTGGTCGATCCCACTCCCTTAGAAATTCAAATTCACGAATCCGTCCCTGACCAACCATTGGTCGTCGGATCGGTTGAACTGGCCCCGCCCACGGTACACCAGGTCTTTTCTGTCGAGAGTGGACCTCACACCCCTCATGTTCTTCTGATCTCTTCAGATTCTTCAGACTTGGAGAAAGATTCTCCTGTCCCTGTACTTCAAGAAGCCCATCCTCCGCCTCCCATGATGGAGGCTACGGAGGATATTCCTCCCGCCTTCGAGATGGAGGTCATGGAGGAGGCTTCTGCTTCCGTAACATCAGGAGAAGACATTCGCTTGTCGATGGTAGCCCCTCCGAGTAGTTTGGTCGCTTCCTTTGACTGGAATCGATTTGCAGGATTTCGCCTTCCGTCTTATGTGCCTTTCGAGATCACAGTACAGGCTCTTGGTCTGGTTGTACCCAGCACCATTATAGACGAAGGTGCCTCCGTTAGTATTCTGTCATCAACTACCTGGCAAGCTTTCGGTTCGCCGCCGCTTGCGCCCATTACGCAGAATCTGTTGACATTCAATAGAAGAACGAGTCAACCGTTGGGGATCCTTCCAAGGTTACATGTTACTTTGGGAGGTAAAACCGTCCATATGGACGTGATGGTTGTTCCAGGCCCCTTGGATTTCAATCTGCTTTTGGGGCGTGATTACACCTATGCCATGGGAGCGCTTGTCTCCTCCCTCTTTCGTGTGGCCTGTTTTCCGCATGAAGGAAGGATCGTGACCATTGATCAGCTGTCATTCTTTGGTCCTAATGTGGAAACTGGTCCGCCATCACCCCCTCCTGGTTTTTATCCACCTGTTGTCTCTGCCCCACCGCAGGTCAACTATGTGGCTACTTACCCCGTGCCTGTGCTCAGTGATGATGCCGTAGTGCATAATGTGCTGGGGGCATTGGGTCCTGACTTCCAGGATGTTTCCCTTCCATCGGGAGTGGAACTCTTGGAAGCACCGCCTTCTTGTTCATTTTGATGTAAGTCGGTTAGAGCACGGTTTCCTCCCTATGTCAAGCTCTTTAAAAAATGAAACCAGGTTCTCGGAGCATAGTTCCTCCACTTGTGTCGAGCTCCTAAAAACAATGAAACAAGTTGTTTGAGGATAGTTCTTTTAAGTGTGTCAACCTCGTTAAAATAATGAAACACGAGCATGTTCAATTCGACTTTTTGTTTTGAACCTTCACTCCATTTTCAATGGACTGAAGCTTGGGGGGCATGCACCTCGAATTGAGACATCATGTTGGGGGGCATGCCCGTCTTCCTCATTTCAAGCATAGTTTGCATATGTGTGTGTTCATGTGTGCTTTTAAGCTTGCGTAAAAATGAAATGTGTGATTAGATACATTGTGTGGATACATTTCGCATTGGGTCGTTTGTTATGTAACTGATACATTAGATTACATCTGTATTAGAAATTTGCATGACATATAGAAAACATCATCACATGTAAAGAAAGATCCATCCAAAATAGTCATATGTATATATATATGTGTGTGTCGAAATGTTTGCACAGTGTGCGTCACGTAAAACTCAAAAAATATACATAATTGTCTTAATACATCCTGAGACACTGTGTCTCTCAAAAATAGGTGTGGCATAAATCCTAGAGACTAATCCGCATGGTGCTCATGATAGCACGTCACTGCACGCACTAGCCGCCTCAGGATTCGGTGGAGCCGGTTTGGAACTCCCACCGTATGGCGCTGGTACTCCATCGGTACGTCTGATAGCCGGGCATAGTCTGGGATCCCATGGGCAATCCCCTCGAGGTTCTGGACCAGTGCCTCTCCTCCGGTGCCTTCCCCCTGGATCTCAGGGGCGAGTTGTGTCCTCCAGGAGATTGGAGACATCCCGGCTGGTCTCTCAGGACCTACATCTGCATGCATATATAATTGTGTTAAGACGAATGTGTGTTTACAAAAAAAAACATATAAACATAAAATCAAAAATATGAGGTCCTACCCAGCTCTTCATCCCAGTCGTCTCCTTCTGGTAGTGGGAGATCTGGGTCCCCTGTAAAGTTAGTTCCCGAGTAGGGCCAATCTTCCACGACGATTAGCTGGCGCCGTAGCCACCTAAAGAACTCTGGCCTCCAGGACATCTATTGGCCACCTCCAGATCTGGGCATCAGTGCTGCCCAGCGAGCCATTCTCGGCTCTCGTGGTATCGGACTCGCCACATGGGCCTCTTGGCCCTGGAAGGTTGGTATGCGTTCCAGAATGAACGATACCAAGATGGAACCATAGCCAAACTGCTTCAGTTTCCCCTGTTTACATTTGGTGAGCTGCCTTTTCATGTTGATCGTGACGGCTGTTGCCCAATCATACAGTCGGGGACCCATGCATTTTGAGGCCAGTAAGAGTTGAGTCTTTGTAGCCTCATGCGGTGCCTGCGATCCAGCAGCCCGCGTAATGGTGTGGAGTACAACTCTCAGTGCTAGATCAGGGATGGTGGAGATGTATACCTTCTTACTCCCTGATCCTGTTTGTGCCCCACGGCACACCCGCGCCATTACTTCTTTCATATTTTCCCCTGATGGTCTGCTCCCAGTTAGTACAGGGATTGGACCCCTACGGGACAATCCAGTAATGAAATAAATGTCAGTGACCTCCAATTCCAGCACCTGGTCTCGTATTCTGAATACTTGGTCATTTTCATCCCAGATGTTGATTAGATATTGGAGAAGCTCGGGCTGAGCTCGTAAACATGGCGTGAGGAAGAACTTTTTCAATCCGCAGTCTCTCAAAGTGTTCATGCAAGCCTGGCTTTGCATGGCCTCTTCATCCTCATCTCCGTGTTCTCGTTCCTTCCATTCAATTGCCATTTTGAGTGTTTATCTGCATTCACATGGTCAAAATCCCCTGATTAGATCTTTGGTGAGCTTCAAATTTCAAGAAATTTGGTGTAAATATCGGAATTTTAGGCGAAAATTTGGGTTCCGCCGCTGGCGCGACTGTTTTGCCAACAGTCGCGCCAGGTGGCACGGGCCCTTTGGTAAAAAGAGCTCAGTGGCGCGGGTCCGTGCCCGATACCCGCGCCACTGGGCCCGGCCCTAAAATTTCAAAAGTGGCCACACAAAGCTGATTTCTAAGGGAAATTCATTAAAAAATGTATGGAAATGGAGAGAAAAGGAGCGCCTCTTACCTGTGACAGACAAGACGCTGAATGGTTGCATGGATTGGTCGCAATCACCGTCAGAAGATTCTGCTCCAAATGGACCACTGTAGCTTTCCACAAGGTAAATAGTAAAAAGTAATTTCATTTTTTACCAATTAGACATATTTATAACTTTTTCGACGTTAAATGAGATTTAAAAGTTATTTTTGTCAAATATTTGCATGTATTATGTCGAAAATGGATTTTACGCTTGTTGGGTATGTGCAGCGGCAGGTTTTTGCGACTTAAAAGATGGAAACGAGTTGTATTTTATACTTTTTCGGACTCGGTAAATACACGAAAAAGTCACTCTGGAGTCATCTTTCAGCTCTTTTCTGACTCTCTAAATATGAAAAGATTGCTGAGGCCCTTGTCGTTTCGATCTCGTTAAAATGGACACGAATCGACATTCACCCAGTATAAGTTTAACCCTTTTTCGGGCTGGGATGGATCGATTACGAAAAAGGAATACCCTAGCCTATCGCGACTAGGAGGTTTTTCCGGATATTGTTTTCTACCTTTTCGGATATGGGGAACTATTTACGAAAAGGGACCTGTGGAGTTTTCTTTTCCGCTGTCTTTTCAAACTCTCTAAACATGAAAAGACGCCGAGTTCTTCCTTTGTCGGACTCGTTAAACCCTGATGACATTGGATTCCGTCGAAATGACGTTCTCCGAGTTTCTCCTTCCTAGGACTCGTTAAATGCACTAGGATGGATTCGCCCGAAGGGCGGACTTATATCACAAGCATATGCTATCCCCTTCAAGCTTGTTATCAAAATAATTGGGGTACTCGCCAGAAATGGTGGGGGAAAATGGAACCATCGTCGTTGTCGTCGGCAGTATGTCGCTCTTGAACATGGCACTTGTCTGCATTCGTGTCGGGTTGGGGACATCTCATCTCGCTGCTTCACTTTTGCCTCCATGGGTTTGGGTAATCTCTTTTGGCCTCTCATCTGTTCACTGCCTCGTCGCCATGGCCTCTGATCCGTTGATGTCAAATACTGCCAAGTCCATTGTCGTGTCGTTCATATGTTCAAGAGAAGTTGGCCTCTGCAAATATAAACCTTCCTCTGTTTCTCATATGGTCCTGATTCACAACAAAACATTATGTTCCTCTGTCTCGTGTCGATGATGTGGGAATCATTATGGCCCACCTTCGATCAAGGTCACTTCCTGTCGACTTCAACTCATTATCCAGGAAGTTGGTCTAGAGACTCTTGATGGTACCTTGGAGCCTGCATGCCTCAATGGCAGGTTCGTCGCATTCGACGTGAAGTTTACATCATTGACTTTCGATCGAATGATTCTGCGGGTGTTCGACGTCAACTCATTTATTCACACGCCGTAGATTGTACCTGTAGTACCTTGAGGACCATTGTCATTATTGGTGGTTTCTCTCGCATCTGTTAACAGCTTTCATCATTGGCTGGTAATCAGACGATGTTCTTGCATGTTCGACATCAGCTCACATATTCACATGCTCGAACTTGTACTTGTTTGGATCGAGATGGAGCGCAAGACCCTGGATTGTGTCTGTTGTAATCCAGGCTGCGATTGTGGATTATTATCATTATGTACATGACTCACTGATTGGATGGCTGCGACCATACCTGAGTCTATTTGTTTGGTCTTAGTTGGATGGCTGCGCCCATACCCTGGATCCGGATTATAGCATACTCTGTTCGGATGGCTGCGTCCATACCATATATATACATCATGTACTTGAGATATCAGTTGTATCTTTCTGCGCAGGTTTTCCGACGGCGGGCCTTCGGTTGGACATGTTCTCGTAAAGCATTTCACCCCTCTCACTCTCGGGCCTCATACTTTAGGGGGCATCTGTTACACAGTAATTTGTCACCGTCCCTACCATTCCCCGTCCCGCACAATGGAGGACCCATTATGTGACCTGTGAACACTGTCATGCCTTGAAAACATCATCAATGCATCCCTCTGAGTATGAGCTTCATTTTCCCTTGAGACATCTCCTTGCAAAACTCATGAAAAATAGCTCTTTTTGCATTGGCGCGGGTAGACAGTTCAGTGCTCGCGCCAATCAGGGAAATCCTGTAAAGAGGTCGCGCCACTTGGCGCTCTGTCATAGAGTAGCAATCGCGCCACCCATTTTAGGGACTGTTTTTTATATATGGATGGCGGAAGTTGAGTTCAAACAAACTCACAACCATTGCCTATCTTGAGTTGGGAGGTTTGGCTGCGGGAGTTCTATGGAAGGGAAGTGGTTTTGCCACCTTCTATGGAACCTTCCTTGTTGATAGGGCCAATCCCATAATAATAAGGATCCCAACTCCCTCCTTCCCCATCTATAAAAGCTTTCTCAGATCCATGGCAAGCTAGTCTTGAAGTGCTGAAGCTTTGCATCTCCCTATTCCCAAGTGCCTTTGTGCTGTAAAGAATCCCTTCTTTCCCTTAAGGCCCATTCAAGCAAGGAGACCATTGTTACGAGACTCTGGAGAAGTTTCCCTTTCCTTGGCGAGCTTTGCGAGACGTGGACGACCGGAGACCCGTTCGAAGGAAGCTGCGACGTCAGAACTTGGTTGTAACTTCTATTCGTTTATTAATTAATAGATGACTATGATTATGGTTCCACTCCGTTTTCCATCATGTTAATGAGAGTTATATCTTTTCTGACCGATGTTTAGTTACATATGTTGGTTCCTATGCTTGTATCTGTTCGTTTCTTCTATGTGCAGGTGTTCATCCGCGGAGATCGTGGAAGAATTGTGATCTGCCAGGGCTGAAGGACGGGGACACTTCTTCTTCAGATCATAGCGTTGGAATCCAGGTAGGCTTCTATCCCAAGTCTCTCATTCGTAACTAGGAGCTTGCGTCATAACATTGTTTGTTTGTTGCTAGACCCCTGCTGGGCTAGTAGGGATCGCCTCTGTCCGCAGAGGGGATTTACCTCCTCAACAATGGGTAAAGTTAGATAGTATGACAACTTTTCAGTCCTAGTGGGAAATATTCCATACACATGATTTTTCAGAAGTTGTTAGCCAAAAATGTAGTAATTGTAAATTCAGATGGTAATGTCAAAGTGAAAGGTGAATAAAAGAATAATTTTGCAATAGATTCATAAATTATGAAGAGATAATTTAGATGATAGGCAAATCCAAGGATTGATTATATCAAGATAACTTGAATAAGAAATCATGAGAGAAGGGAAATGTGAACCATATCATTTGAGATATATTTACACTTCAATATTTGAACCCCATATTTCCTGGAATGTGTTCTAAGAACTATTTTTTTATTTGCTTCCCATGATAGGTAATAAACTTTCCAATCATGTGCCTATGCTAAGGCATCTAAATTTTCTTGATGAAATTCATTGATGAAGCACTAAAAATTTGGGAAAATGTGGCTATAGGCCTTCAAAATGATATTTCGATGATATTGATCTATCCACATCAAGGATATATCATTATCGAAGAATAATGTTGTACATTATTATGATTGGATAGTTTCTCATACATAGGTGATAAAGACATAAAAGCAATGGAAAATTATAGCAAATCTATTGAAGCACCTCTAATATTCTAAAAGGGAATCCTACACATCAAAGGAAATATGGGAGGTTGATAATGAAGATGAGTTTAGTTTTAGAATGACATGGTTTCAATTATTTTAGAGTTTGATTGGTTATATTCCCATATTAGTCATAATTATATTGGTATGCTTATCCTTTGTGATTTATGGATATGTACATCAAATGATATAAATATAGAAGCTCACATAAAGAAGAATAATTTCATGGATATGTTTCATAACAATGAGATAAATTATTCAAAATTAGGGTGACAATGAAATAGAGTTTATTGTATAAATGATGAATATTTTAGCTAGCATAGAATTAACATATGTTGTTTTCTTTTCTTTGAGAAACCTATTGAAAAAATTATTGAACTTATACATGGATAAAGAAAATTGCAATTTAGGATTTTTTATTGTAATTGTGTCTTCATCATATTATTGGGATGAGGAAATTGGGCATGAGGAAAAAATTATATATATATATATATATATATATATATATATATATATATATATATATATATAATCAACTATCATAATAAATTTTGAGAGTTATACAAAATAAATTGTTCGACTTTGTGTAGTTATTTAGTTCACATTTTAAATGTTGGAAACTCTAAGGAGAAAATGTTTCTGGCTCTTGGATTTTTTAATGTGCTATTAATTAAAATTGAATGAGGAGAATCCATTTTTGGCCAAGACTTTTTCTATATAAATTTAATTCCTCTAGGTACCTGGCATGGATTATTCTATTGTTTTGACTTAAAATTGGAGTTGTATAAGAATGTCTTTCACAGTTTAGTCTATCACTATGGATAGTTAATGCATTTAACTTATATTATTCTAGATTTTTTTTTTGAATTTATGAGAATAGGAGTCTATATGTTGTTTTAATATTAAACTATTATGTTTTTGCATTCATTTACATATATTCTTATTGAAATATTTCCTAGGTCATTGATAGGAGCATGTTCAGTTCTATGCTTACTTCCTAGTTACTATAACTCATGCTTGTACACATGAATTTTCATATTAGATTAGTTTCATTTAATATTTTAGTTTATAAAATCATTAATAATGGATTGGGCCTCGACCATAAATTCAATAACTAGTAATGGTTTTTATGCTAGAATCCAAATGGGTTCCATATTGTAAATAATGTGAGTTATAAGTGGGACTTCTCATTAAGGGTATCCCTTGATATTGATCAAGGTAATTTCCACTTGTAAATATAATTTGATGCTAGAAAGAGGGATAAATGACAATATTCCCACATGGAGCTGTTTTTTCTAAAAAAAATTAACCACTCATGGGTGCTCTTTGTATGTCTGTGTGGGTTCACCCTTTCAATCTCCTAGGACTCTCAAGTGGCATCCCAATGAATATGGTAAATCTCTTATAAAATTTGAATTTCAATGATGGAGGGAAATTCTATGCATTCACGCACCTTAATCGATTTGATATTACAAATTTTAATCTTCAAATTGTTTAGGATAATGAAAATTTTCATTGTTTACTCTTAAAATGAAAGGAAAATTCAAGAATTTGTATAAGCCTATTTCTATCTAGATTAGATCATATATGGAAGTAAATTGTGGTACTATTTATTATTTCTCATTAAAACTATTAGTATATAAATATAATGTGAACTTGAAAGAATTTGTATGAGAAAGTGAACTTATGGATGCTTTCTTTCATAGAGTTATGTAAATATACTATAATTTTCATAAAAATGATAGACCATTTTACCATGAAATTCTAAATTGATTTTCATACCTTCTCTTTATCCCTAAAGAAGATGAGTTACCTTTATAAAATGAGAAAAAAATACAACATCCTAGATCTCTCCTATGTGATATATCATCTCACAAATGTTTGATACAAACCTATTATAGTTACCATTAAGGGAGTCAAAGTATGTGGAAGGAAATTTCCATCCAGATAATGAAAATATGCATACCCTATGAGAATTTAGTATTGGTTCTGTTAGGGTCTTATAATAATAGGATTCATAATTTTGAATTGACTTTCATTAGTATTGTAATATGTATATACTTTTCTTTCCACAAAATTTTTTTCCTGTATTAAAAATAAAAAATGTAAAGAGGGTAAAAGTCCTAAAAGAGAAATCAAAGGACTGAAAGAAAAATATCAAAAGGAATATAAAAAATGAACCCAAAAAAAAAACAAAGGTCATGAAAGTGATGCAAATTCAAATGCCACTAATTTTTTCTTTTTACTTTACGTTGTAAAATAATATTGTCTACAACTTGTCAAAAATGCCACAATCCATGAAAGTCAAACTGTTTAATCTTGACCTTTCATGCTTTGAATTTCATGCTGATAGATAGAGAATAAATATCTAGCCAAACAGTTTAATCTTGGCAAATCAGTAGTTAGGTAGAGAATAATAAGGATCTCAACAGTTTAATCTGAGCCCTTGGAAGTAATAAAGTTAGAATTAGATAGTTTGTTGTTAAATAAAAATGAGTAAGGGTTTGCAAGCTCAAATGCACCCAAAGAAATGAGGAAAAAATGTTAGGTAGCTAATGGGTAGGCATTATCACTTTTCACAAGGCATAGATAGCAGAAATTGGTTATTTCATATTTTCTAATTTCCCTTCAAAACTATTTCCCTTGTAAAAATACCTCATCCCCTTCATTTTTATTCTTCCCCCTTACTTCACCCTTTTCCCTACAAAAATTCACTTTTCCTAAGTTAAAATGCATATTTTCCTTTGGAAAAGTAAAATCCCTTTATTAATTTCGATTTCATTCATAATACCTCAAAAAATACACTTATCCTAAGTTTCAAGTTTAAGATATTAATATTGGGCCCCACTATGAAAATCCCACCCGGATATTAAGTTTTAACACTATCCTTAGTGTATTTTAAAAATTCACGCACTTATTAACATTTCAGTGTATATTATTAATTTTAACTTTATTTATTAACTCTCGCATTAAACCTGTACCTCGTATATATTAATTCCTTATTATAAAGTCCGAACCCTTATGTTAATTAAACATGTAATGTTATTATATTACCTCGCCTATACATAGGTCCCACTTTCCCTAACCCCATTGGTTATATATTAAACCCCACCTATTATAAACCCCAACCATATACATTAAAAAACATAGCTTTTATGGATAAAATCGCATTAAATTTAAACCCGGGCTCCATGCCTGTCAAGTCCTCGACAATTCCCTGCTATTTTCCAACAGTCAGATATTAATTGACCATATCTAATGCGCAGTAATATTTATCGCACATGCGATAGCCAATTCTTTAACCACTCCAAGACCTTGCGAAATGCGCAGTTTTCAAATCCCCGCTCCCTACAATGTGGCACGCTTTGATTGCATTGCATCCTTAGAAAAAATTAATGCTTACCACCTTTTGCTCATGCGAAAACCACCCAACATTTTTTCCGCCCTTTGTCAAACCACCCTACCATTTCAAATGACCCACTCATTAATGTATTAATCACTGTTGGTTAAAAAACCCATATAGCCTCCCTTTGTAACCTTTTTCACTACTTTCTGTTACAAACTCGCGTAAACAGAGCCATTGTCGACCTAAAGAATAGTTGCCGACCCTGTTTTAAGCCATACTTCAATCGAATTAGACCCTGTTATTGCTACAACTAGTGTATAACCTAATTTTAAGCAGTATAAAGACCCCTGAAGCTTGAAAGAACCTTCGCTGCCTCAGAATCCTTTTGCAAACCAAAATATTCATTTTCTCTAGGTATTCCTTAGTGTTTAGGTCAATACTTAAAGCAAGAGAGTAATAATTAATTGAACCTATTAGAATCCTTTACATACCAAAATAAATCCATGTAGCTTCCCAAATCCTTTTTTCTGCAGACCCTAGGCATTTGTTTACAAAATTCTGAGGTCTTAAGACTGTTTTTGGTCACAGAGAATACAATTTGATCAATTAAAGCATTATAACCTAGAGGATAAGCCTATGTTTCATCCTAAATCATTCTGCAGACTGTATTAATCTTTCAAAGGTGCTCCTAAAGGCCTAAATCTGTTTTTCTAAATCAAAAGAGTAATCAATTGACAAAAATTAATAAACAATGGCTTCCAAAGTTATTTTAACTATAAAACCCTTGCAACCTCCTATTGTAGATGTAGAGCATACCCCCTTGGTAGTCAAAGATTTTAAAATTAGTGACCATGTCCCTGAATTTAACCTTCTTGAACTCCACTACTAGAGCCATGAAAAATCTATTCACCAAGGTGATGAAGTTTTTATCTGGGAGTCCAATTTGCCTAAGTATGTTGTCCCACAGACTTTTTAGTGCCCAGAAGTGATCAAAATTTGTCAATAATTATTTTTACCTGACCAATGAGCCATTATAACCCCTAGAAAAGAAATTATGTTCACCATCATAGCTGATTTAATTAACCAAATTCTACAGATCCAAAATAGAACAAATGAAACTCCTTTGTATATTTAGGTTATTACACAGTTATATCTAAATATGGACTTCCCCAAGAGGTTATAGATATTTCAGACATTCATTCCTTCATCTATAAAGAATCCCAAGACAAATCTCCTTACCGATTTGCAATATTTTCTGAGAGAACCAAACACATCATCACAATGTTGTATTGCATTTTGGGTTATTTTACTGATGAGCATGTTGATGCTTTAGTCTTGGGTTTCCTGTCTACTTTCACACCTGGTCAGCCTCCTGCGACCATTTTCAAATTTTCCCAGTACCTTGCTGATATTATGCATGAACAGTTGGTCAAAATGCCTGAAGAAGGTGTTTTCAAGTATTGGTCAATCCTATTCCACATGTTTATATATTTTCAGTCTCAAAAATTTGTCATCAACCTTCAAAAACTTGATGTTGAAGGTAATCCACAATCAGTTATATTTTGGACTTCCTTACTAAGGAAAGACTCCATTCAATTCACATATACATATTTCATTGACTCTTTCATGCATCCAATGGTCAACATGCTGAATAGCAGCACTAAACCAAGAGTCAATGATGAAATTAAAAATTTCGTGCTATTATCATAGCATGGTAGGACAGGAGATTGGTACCTGTATCAAAACCACATAGAGATTAGGGTATATGGATCTAATATTCTTCCACATAAGCTGCCCAAATACCTCCCAATGAGTTTATTTTCCCTTTAATATATTAGACATATCCTTAATTTTGATGCAATTAATTTCTTGGCAGCAAAAAAAAAAACAAAGTTGAAAATAAAATCAAGTTGGATATTGTATTTGCAACGATAGAGATGCAGGTCCATAGGCAGAAAAACATTTTCAGGAGTTTAAATTCATTCAGAGTTTTCAGTGGTATTATGATCCTCTAGGAGTAATAAGCAAATTGAGAGTTAAATTTAGATTAACTCCTTATGTACATGAGTCCAAGACAGATATTAAAAAATACTCCAATCAGTCTGAATGGTTGGAGAACACTTTGACAGAGGCAGGTAAGCAAGGTGATAGTAGTCAAATCTTGCAGACTCTTGCCCAAGAAGATAGGAACTCAAAAATAAATAGAGAAGAAGGATCATACACTACAAAGACTACCACTGAAACCAAATTTAAATTGATGTACAGGAAGAAGCCAAAATTAAATCCTTTAAATGAGTAAGTAAAAACAATTGAGGTAATTGACACAGATGCAGTGGTGAAAGACAATTCGCCTCCTGCAGTTTCTAAAGAAACACACTAGAATTCAGTATCCAAAACTCAGAATATTCATAAGAAGCACAATATTGAAGTCTCCTCACCGAGGAAACCAACAGACAAAGAGATGGATATTATGCATAAATAAAAAGAAATATTAAATATTAGAAATGAAGCCGAAAATGCTGATACATACATACAGTACTAGAAGCAGTCACCGAGTGATCAGAGTAGGTTACTTTCTGCATTTGACTACAAAACTAGGAAACACAGATGACCTTCCTACAGCCAAAAGTCAAACATCCCAAATCATTAGCAGGTTATAAAACGACATCATATGAAGTTCAAGCAGAATATCTTCATCCAATTGGTCATATATAATTTCACGAACAAGCTGGTGAAATTCTTTATTCAACCATGACAAACAAAGATATGAGTGTACAGAAGCCGCAAAACACTCTTGGAAACATTAGAGATAAGCTCAAATTAGAAAAGGAATCCTCAAAGGCTAAGGATAATAGAATCAAATCAATGGAATATTTGATTATTGAAGTAGGATATGATCCTAATAATGCCAAAGTTGCAGATGAACTAATAAAGAAGAAGAATGTAGACATTGTTGCATTAAATAAGAAAATAAAACTTCCTCCTATTGAACATCCTCAGGCAAAGGAAGTATTACAGGATGAAAACCATAAATATGAGATGAAGAATATCATTTTTCAGTTAACTACCCAAATAAAATAAATGGAAAATGAAATGGACAAGTTGGTCCAAGAGAAAAAAGCCATATTAGATGAATTTCCTGTCATTGTTATTCCTGTAGTCACAACAGTCGTTCCTTCTACATTAACATAATCATTGGCCCCTATAGTTCTAATGGATATAGCACTTCTTGTCACCTCAGTAGTAACTTCAGCAACATAATCATCTACAACAGCAACACAACCAACTGATGAGGCAAGTAAGTTAGTAAAAGCAATGCAGGAAATGTCTATTTAGAGAAATGAAGTAAGCAAACTTAAAGTACAACTGAAAATTTTGGAGGATAAAAAGAAACTTGCTCAGATTATGCATAAGAATGAAGAACAGAAAGAAAACATATTAATAGAAAAATTGAAGAAATTAGAGAAATATCTAACACTGAAGGAACCAATGGCATAAGCCAAACAATAGCTATGGGCCAATATCATTGAATCTGTCAATGATATTTAGCCATAAATTCAGGTTATCTATGAACAAAAATATCTAATCAAAGTATTAGGTGAAGCTATCCACAAATTCAAAGAAGAACTTGGAAAAAAGCCAAAAGAGGCAAATGAAATCATCAAATTCCTTAATTCCAACAATAAACAGGAACTAGAAGAAATTGGAATTAGTGACATGACAGATACCATTATTTAAGTCAGAAAGGTAATTTTATAAAGGAATTTAATGATTCAACTTGAAGAAAAATGCCAAAACATGGTGCTTGACATAACTAGATTTATGATGAAGTTTGACATTCTGAGACAGAAAGGTCTGCCAAATGCCCTGGTTATTCATGAAAAATTGATGAAACAAGAGGATCATGATAAGAAAATGAGAGAAGTAGCTAGGGATCAAGATAATCTTCCATATTCACAAGGAATTCCAATAGGGAAAGTTCTTTGCAAGAGTTTTGAAAATCGGTTTTACCCGCAAGATGATGTAAAACACCTATTTATCGACAAGCCTAATTTTTGAAAATATACAGAGGAAAATGAGATATTTAGAAGGATGGTGAAAATTAAGTACCAAAGATAGACAATTGGGGGAAATTAATTGATTTACTATGAATGTCAAAACAATAAAACAAATTAGGCAGTCAAAGATAAAACAGAGCAGAGAGTTTTATAATTACAGAACAACAATAACAGTGAAAACAAAACAGTCAAAGAGTATCATAGTTTAAAAGAGTATCAGGTGAAATTCAAAGGGCTAAAGTCAAAACACAATTGAAATTTAAAGCCATCCAACGTAAAGGACACTCTATTGCAGCCTTCGTTCAACAAATAGAAAAGAGACAAATCAACAACAAATCATAGAAAGAAACATCAAATTCAATAAAAGCAAGGATAACTTGCATTAGTTCGATAACTTTCTCTATCTTCTTGCATGAAGATATTTATTTTTCCATGAATAATTCCTATTTTTTTTTAGGATATTTTGTAACCATTTTTGTATAAATATTTCAGATTTCGAAGTATTGAGGGGGGATGAACTACTAAACATTTATATAGTTGTACTAAGCTGAAACCTGAGGGTTCTTTGTACCATTTTCAAGTCAGCAGACTAAATTGAGAAATAAAGAGGTCATATTACAGGATTCATGTGTTCGGCCACTTCAGTGAAGTATTCTAAAATGTTCTTTGTTTTTATCTGAATTTTTCACAATACTTGCATGGTTTTCTAAATCTAAATGTATAACAGGAATGTTATTTTAGAATATGTTTAAAAGCACTCTATTTTGAAATGTTATGTCATTTACATGTTTTCTACTCATATCTAGATTAGGGAATTCGTAATTGCTCCCTAGTTTCGATTGATCTTTGTATTTTCACTCATTATCCAAATCTGAGAACCCTTAATTTCTCTCTCATCCTGATTGAAATCATTTTCACCATCACCCTAAGGATCTGAGGTAACTAAGCTATCTTTCCCTGTGAACATTTCCCTTTAGAACCTTGATTTTTCTCTGACTGCTTGATACTTTTACTCCAATTCCCCAATGGAATTTTTACCTACATCTATCCATCTTAACTAGTGATTCCACCACTAAACCAAATCCAAAATCAAAATTCCAAGTAATCCTACATAACTAGCTTAAAATCAACTAAAATCCACAAAGATAAATCATATAGAGAGATCCCTCTTTGAGCATTAGGAAGGCTAGATCCTAAGGCTTAAAATTAGGTTTGTGGTTACCTCTAATATTCTTTAAACCAAAATATAAACAAATTGAGAATTATTAGAGTGATAACATTCTGCCGACCATAATGGGGAACTAACTAGTTGTAAGTGTTTAAAATAAATCTTAAAGGAAATACTTTTACTTATCTTTTCACCTTAATATTGTTTTAAAGGTTTGTGAGTAATTTTTTCATAAAAAACTGAAATTATGGCTTCCAGAAGAATCTACTATACCAAGTTTAATCTAGATCCAAAATCTGCTATAATAGTAGATAATCCTGAAAGAATTTTAAAGAAAAAAAAAAGTAGAAAGTTTAGGTAATAAAAATCCATTAATCAAGGCACATTCTCTTCCCAATAAATTATCAAGTTTACAAGAAATTGAATTTGATTTAGCTTTTGAGAAATATTTGTTTAAAACTAATTTATAAAGTGACATATATAATAGTGTAATATATCCTAATTTCATTTCATTTATTGAAACTAAGAAGGAAACTGTTTCACTTGATTCAAATGAAAAAGCTCTAGAAGTTTATTATAAACTTGATGCTTTAACTGCAACTTTGATTAAGAAAATTGATGAAACTTATTTTCAACATTCAGTTGAATTGAATTCTTTATCTGCCTATACCCCTAAGCCTTCTACCAGTCATTTAGAGTCTATAAATTCAAATTTATTTAGTACCACCTCATTCCACAAAATCCTTCATTCATAAGCTTCCTCTACAACCTAGAGTTTTATTTCCATCCCCAAATACTACAAGTTCATCCTCTAGCACTACTGCTGCTTTTTAAAGCCCTTCAACCACATTTCCAAGTACATCTTCTAGTGTACCAACATCATCTGCAAGTACCTCAACCTCATCACCAAGCACTACACATTTACCTCCAAGTCCAGCCAGAATATTAGATATGGCTACCAGATATTCTCCTTTGGTCTTACTAGGGTAATTACATAACATGCCTCAATATTATCAAAGAAAAATCCCTCAATTTGATGGAACTAGTCAATATATTGCACAACAACATGTTAAAAAAATGACTCACTATTTTTAACTGCATGAAATTGATGAATCTGATGTCCAAATGAGACTTTTTTCCCAAACTCTAGTTGGAGAAGTAAAAAAAAAGTTCAAAGATTTACCTGCAAATCATATTGCTGATTTAGAAGCCTTCCATAGATTATTTATCAATAGATGGGATAAAAATAAGAATCCCTTACAAATTTTGTTTGAATATGAACATATAAAAAGAGGACCTAATGAGACAGTTCAAGACTATTGTACTAGATTCAACAGTATCTATAATGCTATTCCTGTAAACATCAAACTCCCGCCAGATATAGCTTTACTTAAATTTCCTGATGGTTTTGATATGGATATGTCATACCAATTGAGGGAAACGAACCCAGAAACACTAGAACAAATGAAAAACATAGAAGTTAGTGTAGAAGCCAATTTTTTACCCAATAGAGTAAGAATGAAAAATAAAAGAAGGGTAACAATAAAAGAGGAAACATCTACATCAGATAGTAAAATAGATAGTTTAGAAAAAGACATGGAGAAAATGATGGATAGACTAGAAAGTATGGAAAGGAAAACATAGAGGTATAATCAACAATAAGGCCCTTAGATAACAAATAAAAACTTTAGAAAAAACACCAACACTGGTAAAGCTATAGAATCAACACCTGATCAAACAATAGGACCACATTTCCAAGAGAACTATGATGAAAGTTCTCACCAAAATGAAGATGATGAAGACACTCAAATTAATTTAATGGGAATCAATGATGATAATACTATTTTTCTTACACAATAAGAACAATAATTATTGAATTAAAACAGTTACAGTTAGAATCTGGAGAGTCTTTTTCTTATAATAGTACAAGGAAAAGACCCTCTAGCAGATTTTTTTTAGGAACCCCTTATAAA